>BPLQ01008536.1:488990-733601 GCA_021605075.1 Caerostris darwini
TAAATTGCATTGTGTTCACACTTTCCCTTAACTTACTAAATTGTATTGTGTGCACACTTTCCCTAACTTACTAAATTGCATTGTGTTCACACTTTCCCTAATTTACTAAATTGTATTGTGTGCACACTTTCACTAACTTACTAAATTGTATTGTGTGCACGCTTACCCTAACTTACTAAATTGCATTATGTGCACACTTTCCCTAACTTAAAAATTTTAAACATTAAAATAGATGATTGAGAATTTTCATAGTTTCTACCTGTATAAATAGATGTAAGTTTTATGTCGTTTGTTCTAGAAACCACATGAAATACAATACTCCAAATATGTATATTATTATATCTGAGTGATTCTTCAATATTTATTAAAATTGTGTGATAAAACTTATCGAAGTTGTGAAATGTATTGTTTATAACAAGAATTTAATGAATGGAATGCATCTTTAATGCAGCATATATTTAGATGCTGGATACTGTGATAGCACTTGTGATATATAATAAGTGGATCAACTGATGACATAACCTTTGGTGATATGGTTTCAAAGGTTGCACACAATTCAATTGCACAACCATTTTCTTTATCATATCATTAAGATTCATCGAGGTTTATTTTAATTATTTCTATCGATTATTATATTTTTAATCGAAATTATGCGTAAAATAAAATGATACATAATAAAGACTGCTAGAAGCATATTTACAGTTAAGGAATAAAACTTTTATTAAGGATAGTTTTCTATACAAATATCGTTTAATTTTCCATGAGTTATTTTAAAATATCTTCAATGTCAGACTAAGCCATTTATGCTGCACGTAAAATATTACAATAATTAAAATTTAATATTATCATTGTATTTTTTTTTAATTAAAAGGACATCACTAAAAATGAAAACCTTATTCAGTTCTCGTTTTGTATGTAAACACATATTTCGATTTTGTTTCTTTTTTTTTCAAAGTTTAACTTGAATCCTTAGATCCTTATATTTGCTAAACTTTTTATCGATAATAATTGCTATATTTCATGTAATTATAATTTAAATTTCTTTACAATTACAAAATAATACAATAATTAAAATTTAATATTACCATTGTATTTTTTTAATTAAAATGACATCACAAAAAATGAAAACCTTATTCAGTGTTCTTTTTATGGATAAATACATATTTCGATTTTTTTTTCAAAGTTTAAGTTTAATTTAACTTATATCCTGCTATTATAATTTGAAATTGTTTATTATTGAAAAATAGCATTATTTGTTAACAGACATCTTTGAATTGAAGATATAAAATAAAAACGATCTTCACGGCTTGGATTATTTTTTTAATTTATACTAAAGTTAGATATTAATTAAAATTTTTCATTTGTGACAAGTAGGAAACAATTAAAAATTTTTTTTTTTTATTTCAAAACTAAATTTAGAATGTTGTATTATTTTTATTCTGTTTAAAAATTTTTATTATTTAAGTTAGGAAGAATAAGATATTTAGAACGTATAAAACTTTTTTTATATAAGTAAGTGCTTAGATATTCTAATAAACAATTGTAACAATAACAATAATATCTGTTTCTAGGTTCATTGGGGAATATTATAGATGTTTTTGTTATATTAATCAAATTTTCTCTTTTTAAATCATGAAAAGTCAAAAATAATTGAAGCTAACCATAATCTATATATAATTAAGGTAGTGTTATTATATATATATATATAAAATAGGATGCACTTTTCATTTGTATTTTTAATGTAAGGAATATTTGCAACTTTCTTAACATAAATAACTAATTTAATTGTAAACTAATAATTAATATAAATCTAAGTACATTGTGACATCAGTTTTAAAAGAACTGAAGCATTTTAAATTAGAGATATGTTAAAAGTGAGTAGGAATTTCAAGTATTTGAAAATTAATAAATTTTTTAAAAATGTATATGTAGTAAAAATAAAAATGTCAGCGTATTGAAAAACAAATATAAAACCATATTGTATTAATGTCTCTCAATTTGTACCTGTATAAGAATAATATTCTTACACTGATAGAGCATAATAAATTATTTTGTAAGAAAATAATTTATTACACTAGCCATGTATTAATTACACTGCTGTGAGAAAATAATTTATTACACTTGTCATGTGTTTATTTAATGAATTACTTGCCATGTGTAATAAATGAAAAATAGCATCAGCAATTGATGCTATTTTTCATTTATTACACATGGCAAGTAATTCATTAAATAAATAATTTTGAAATGATTAGAATTTCTCATAAATTGAGTAAATAAAACAAAAAACAAAAATTTAATTACATTTAATAATTATATTTAATTTTTTTTTCCGAACATAAAATATTTCTGATAATGTTATATTTTAGTAAAATGCTGAAATATTTGGAAGTAATTTAATATTCATTGGTTAATTATTTGGGAAATTTTTTTTTTTCATTTGTTAATCTCTTGGCACTAAATAACAACACAAATAAATATGAGCAGTTACCGGCAATAATAATAATGAAATGACATGCCTTTTCTTAATGAATGGATTGTTATTTTTAGACCATTAAATCTTTAAAAAAAATTATAGAATTAAAAATTATTGAAAAATTCTATTTAAATTTATTATTTATTTCTAATAGAATTTTAATTCTATATTAAAATTATAGAAATAAAATTTGATTGAATATATTGAAACTTTTTAGAATTAAACATTATTGAACTTTGAATTTAATTATTAGAATTTATCTAAAATGTAACGTTAGCCTTTTTTTTTTTTTTATTAAAAGAATTCTTTTTTTTTTAATAATAATGATATTTACGGATTCTTAATTAAAAAAAGGAATGAAAGGAAAATTGAAAACTGATATATATACATAGTGGTCACAGGTATCGTGTTCGAGTTTCGGTAGTGTCATGGATGTTTGCAGTAGTTCCGAATCCACTTTGAATTGTAGGTCCTGGTCTAATAAGATCGTAGAGTGTTGTGGGGGGTAGTATTATTCGCGTCTGTGGCATATATTCTAGCTACACGTGCCCACTGGGTAGTGCTAAATGAGTAACAGCGGTGCAGCCCTTGCTTATGGCATAAATATTAACTCTGTTTGTATTACCAGCTGCATTAGAACAACAACATTATTATATATATATATATATATATAAATATAAAGAAAAGTACATGTAAAAATATTTTATTGTTAGTTTACATCTGTATTAATTACGACAATATTTTTAAGTATCACTTTAAAAATATATATTTTCCGATAATTTTTTGTATGAAGTCACATTATCACAATACAAAAAAAAATACTTTTTAATTTATGCCTCACATAATCACTATTATTAATCTTTGTTTTATCTGAAATAAAGTTTTTTAGAATTGTAATTTTTGTATATATTTATAAAAAGGCTCCTTGCCTTAATAGAATACAAATTTTTTTTATAAAATGAGCGCTTTTTTAAAAATAATTTTTACAATTTTATGGACCAAGAATAGGCATTATTTACATGCAATTAAGAAATGTAAAAATACTTTATATTTTAAATGTAACAAAAACAAAAATTGTTTTAAATACTCTGTTCAAAAAGAGACAAACACGTTTTCAGCGAGTAATAGGATAAATATTAAAAAAAAAAAAAAAATTATGGAAAAGGTAAAAATAAATAAAGTTCAATCGTCCAAACCAGTTTGTTAAAGACGAACTGGTGTGTTATTATTTAAATTGTTACCTTAACTTGAAAACTAGTTAAATGTGAACAGGTAATGTCATTCATAATCATTAAAATTAATATGATAATGGGTTAAGGTAGAATGACAACCTATATCTACTTAATGGAATGGCTTGTATATTGACTTAATTATATATAAGCCATTGCATTAAGTTATCAAAATAATTATATTGACTGATTTAACAATGCGATAATTTCCTTGTGGTTATTAGATCATATTTTGCTATGGATGTAGAACTTAGTTATTTCTTTTAATTAAACTCAATTAGAGTTTAAGATGCTTTCTTGCATTTTGTTTAGTAAATTTTGAAAATAATTTTACTTGATTAAAATTTCCTTAACATCTATAACAGGGGTGGCCAACCCCAAAATGATCTTGCGAGATACTTTGGAAATGCATCCTAACTCTGCGGGCCGCCTATAAAATTATATATCCCCATATTAGATTTAGACCCACTATAGACGTTTTTTTGGAGTGGAAAATTGAAACAGAATGAGTTATTATTACTGTATTTACTATTATTCTTACAAGTAAACTTAAATAATATAATAATAATGTTACTAAACGCACATTGTAAAGAAATATAAAGCGCTAAAAAGGAAATATAAAAAATATATAAATATAAACGAAATAAAAAAATGAAATCATTAAGAAGTATTTATTTTCCTAGTGCGATATTTGTTTCTCCACTTTTTCACTTAATTTTTGAAAATCGATTTCAATTTAAGTATTTGCACTTCGTAATGGGTGTTGCAGGTTGGTGTCCGTTATGTTTGAACGTGTTTTGCGTTGGGTCCATTTCATTTTCGAAGAAAGAAAAAAAATGTTCGCAGGTGTTAGTTGAATCAAAAACTCTAACTACTTCAACTAAGAGTCTAGTTTGTTCTGCTATCAATAAACAACTGTACGTTTCCAGGGATGGCCACTGCACTAATTTTAAATATTTTTGTTTCATATTAGTTTTTAACATTTAAAGTAAAACACAGAATCTATTATATTAGATGTTCCAAGATGAGCGCGCATCATGAGTTCGCATAATGTAATTTAATTATTCTGCGAACTCATAGCTGTAAACTCATCCATAAAACAGCCAATATCTGTTCTATATTCGCAAGAATATTATTTTAAAATCAAATTTATTTTCTCATAATTCCGACAGTTCATTATTGAATATAGGGATGCACACATAATACAATTTTTAATACATTGATTTTTGCTAGTTTAGCCATTATAAAATAAATATATTTTGTAAAAGTGTGATACATCTCACAGACATGAAGAATATTAAAGGCGAGCCTCATGCGGGCCGCGGGTAGGCCACGCCTGATCTATAAACTAATATAAATATCAGATTGTGTTGATGTTACTTTAATTGCTACAACCACTTCCCCCAATCAATGCATCTCAGCAATTAAATATCCATTGAACGCATTGAATCCAAATCTAGATCTGAACGCTATCATTTCGCCGTTTTCTGACTCGTTCTATTGATATGAAACCTCGTTGAGTGGAAAACTGATTCAAGTTCAAACATAAAAAAGTTCATTTTAGCGGCCGTTTTTCATTTTTAAAAATTTTTCTTAAAAGTAAATGATTTCAATTTGCAACTAAAAAAAATCGAAAATGGAAATAAAATTTTACCGAAATCGTATGCAGTTTAGTAACAATTTGTAATCGTTTGCAAATGTAACAGTTAATTTTAAAAGGAATTTAAATTAGAATTTAAATGTTCCCTAAAAAAGTAGTTATTTTTCTACTTTCTACTAACTTTTCAATTGGAAGACGTCTTGGTGTAATACCTACCTAAGTGGAAGGTGGCCTGATGGCCAATTGGTTATAGTTCTGGCCGTTGGTTCGAATCCTGGCGGAGATGGATGCTTGTTATTGGTTTGGCATCCACTTTAAGTTATAGGTCCTGTTCAGTTATATGTTAAGTTAAATTTAAAGAAAATCAAAGCCCAAAATGTTGAAGAACGTAAGCCACAATAATAATAATAATAATAATTAAAATTTTAAAAAAATTAAATCACAACTAAAAGTAAATAAAATGCGTAACTTAATGGATTGTAGTAAAAATATGTAATATGCATTATATTGGAGACACAGTTGCGTACCATATTGGTGGCACAATAACGTACCGTATTGGAAACTTGCGTATCGTATTGGAGGCACAGTTGCGTACCGTTTAAGAGACATATTGCATACTGGAGATAAAATTGTGTACCTAATTGATAACATATTTGCGTGCCGTATTAATGCCATAATTGAGTGCCATATTGGTAACAGAATTACGCACTGCATTATTGTCATAGTTGCGTAACCTATTGGAGATAAAATTGCGTACTTATTAATACCACAGTTGCGTACCCTACTGGCGATACAATTGTGTACTGTATTAAAATCACAGTTGTATACCTTTTAGGAGACATAGTTGCATACTGAAGATAAAATTGAGGTGTCCGGTTAATGTATCCTTCATAATCTGAATTTTTTGATGTTCATACTTTAATCGCAACTAATATGTCTCCTAAAAGGTACACAACTGTGGTTTTAATACAGTACACAATTGTATCGCCAGTAGTTGTAATACAGTACACAATTGTATCGCCAGTAGTAAGCCAGTAGTTGTAATACAGTATACAATTGTATCGCTACCGTGGTATTAATAAGTACGCAATTTTATTTCCAATAGTGTACGCAACTATGACAATAATTCAGTTTAAAGTATGGATATTGTAATGTATTAAATATACAGAAGTTTTGAAACTTTTAATGCCCTGGGATTCATGTGATTCTTTAATAATTGTTTTTTCAAAATAGTGGATCTGAGTTATGAATATTGTCATCTAATAAATATACAGGAAGTTATGAAACTTCTGAATTTATGAAACTGTGTAATGAACATTGTCATCCAATATGCAGAAATTTATGAAAACTTTGACTGCTCTGGGGTAAGTTGTTCCTTGAAAATACTAGAATCCTGACAATCCTTTCAGAATCATATTTTGGACGTTTTCTTTTATGGCGTAATGAGTTATGTTTTAAATACGTTCATGAAGTTGGTGGAATAGTTTGTATTCAGAATTTAAGCGGAGTTTTCTCCTGAGATCTAAGCTAATAATAGTTTTATTTAGGGCTGCAGCTTTTTGCTATTTATACGTTGAGAGTGCATTGTAATGACTCAGTTCGTGTTAGTTATGAAAAATGAAAATGCAGCAATGTGTAGCGTTTTGGTATTTATGTGTTTAGTTTCCATCGTTGATGACTCATTACGTGTTAAGTTATATGAAAAATAAAAATGAAGCAAAGTGTAGCTTTTTGCTATTTATACGTTTAGTGTGCATTGTTGCTGACTCATTTCGTGTTAAGTTATAAAAAAAGAAAATGATGGAAAGTGTAGAGTTTGCTATTTATATGTTTAGTGTGCATTGTTGATGACTCATTTCGTGTTAGTTATGAAATTGCAGCAAAGTGTAGCTTTTTGCTATTTATACGTTTGTGTGCGTTTTTGGAACAGTTTGCTTTCCAGAATTAAAGCGGAATTTTGTTAGAGATCTTCTGAAATACCATAAATGTTCACAGCTTTATTTAGGGATATTTATACGAAAATCGGCGAAAATCACTTTGTGTTAGTTATATGAAAAACAAGTAATATAAAAAAAATTTTTTTAAGTCAATTCCTACTTTTTTTCACTTTATTTTTCACTCTATAAATAATTTTCATTCATTTTTTTAAGTTTATCTTGCGCCATCTATTGGTGGATATATGCAACTTAAACCTAAAAAAAACTTAATTGAATGAATTAAATTTAATTAGTGAATTAATATTTGAAAACACTGTATTCACATCCAGTGTCATCCACTACAAGTTAAAAAAAAAAAAATGTATTTGAACTCGAGTGGACGAATAAAAAGTATTTTATGAACGATTGTAAATTTGAACAAGATATATATAGGGAGAGTGTGAGCTAATAGAAGGAATTGAAATGCAGCGAAGTGTAGAGTTTTGCTATTTATACGTTTTGTTAGTGTGCATTGTTGGAACAGTTTGCATTCCAGAATTTAAGCGGAATTTTCTTGGAGATCTTGTGAAATACCATAGGTGATAACAGTTTTATTTAGGGCTATTTATAAGAAAATCGGCGAAAATCGCTTTGTGTTAGTTATATGAAAAACATGTAAAATGAAAAAAAAAATTTTTAAAGTCAATTCTACTTTTTTTTTTCACTCTATTGCAGAAAGTCCTTTAAATAATTTTCATTCATTTTTTTAAGTTTATCTGGGGCCATCTATTGGTGGATATATGCAACTTAAACCTAAAAAAAAGACTTAAATGAATGAATTAAATTTAATGATTGAATTAATATTTGAAAAAACTGTATTGACATCCAGTGTCATCCACTACAAGTTTCAAAAAAATGTATTTGAACTCGAGTGGATGAATAAAAAGTATTTTATGAACGATTGAAAATGTGAACAAGATATACATAGGGAGAGTGTAAGCTAATAGAAGGAATTGAAAAATGAAAATGAAGGCAAAGTGTAGCGTTTTGCTATTTATACGTTTTGTTAAGTGTGCGTTATTGGAACAGTTTGCATTCAGGAATTTAAGCGGAATGTTCTTGGAGATCTCGTGAGATATCATAGGTGATAACAGTTATATTTAGGGCTACTTATACGAAAATCACTTTGTGTTAGTTATGTGAAAAATGAAAATGAAGGCAAAGTGGGGAAAAATTGCGCCACTCGAACAGTTCTGGTCAGAAGCGTTGGTTGTACTTCCTCCGGAAGACAGCTTGCAGATCTCGCTCGCAATCAGGATCGTGAAGAATGGCACAGAGCGGTGGCAAATCAGTGTTTGCAATAATCAACAGTGACCATATGTTTCCGCTCCTTGCGGCCCTTATCTTCCCATCAGATACGAAGGCCCGAATGTTTGTTTTTCCTACGTTGCATAACAAGCACAGCAAAGAAATTATGCACTGGAATATCTGTCTAAGATTTGCTCGCCTTCGGTATTTGCAATGCTAAAACTATCCACAGATGTAATAAAAATTATGTTTGTGTTTACTATTATTCTTACATATATGATAACATATATGATATAATAATAATGATACTAATCGCACATTGTACTACAATTACTATTATTTTTACATGTGAACGTATATAATATAATAATAATGATATTAAATGCCCATTGTACTACAATTACTGTTATTCTTACATGTAAACATATATGATATAATAATGATGATATTAAATGCACATTGTATTACAATTACTGTTATTCTTGCATGTAAATATATATGATATAATATTAAGGATACTAAACGCACATTATAAAGAAATATATAACACTAAAAATGAAATCATTAAAAAATATTTATTTTATTAGTACGATATGTGTTTCTCCACTCTTTCACTTAGTTTTTGCAAATCGATCTTAATTTGGGTATTTGCACATCGTAATGGGTGTTGCAGGTTAACGTCCGTTACGTTTGAGCGTGTTTTGTATTTGGTTGATTTCGTTTTCGAAAAAAAACGGATTCTCAGGTGTAAGTTGAATCAAAAACGCTAACTACTTCAACTTAGAGTCTGGTGTCCTCTGCTATCAACAATCAACTGTGCATATCTAGCGATGGTCAATGAGGTCACTTAAAGTGAAACATAGAACCTGTTATATTAGATGTTCCAAGATAAGTGCGTGAATTGACAACTGTAAAATATTTGATAACTGTCAATATTTGCGATGTTAACCTATCAATAGATGTTATGAAATAACAAAATATGTTGCATTTGAATTTTTTTCTTGATACAAAGGATCTGTCAGAGAAGATCAACAAATATTTCAAGCAAAGGTATACTATGAAAGTTTATACATAATACATTCTAATATGTCTCAAAATATTCAGTTAAACATGCATTAAAAATTAGAAGATGTTAAAAAAAATAGTGTCCAATAAAATGTTTCATAATTAGAATTGATAAAAATTGTGAAACACTTCATAATAGAATTGTTGTAGATATACAAAATATCATTCAGTGCCTATTAACAAATACTTTTTATAAAGACATATCATGGCATTTTATACCAGTGCATTGGACTATCTATCTCAAAGTACTATCTTCTAAATATTCATTAAACATTTTTAAAAATGTTAAAAGCTGATGGCACCTCCGGTATTCGAACCCGATACCTGTGTTGCCGGGTCCGAATCCCGGCGGTGCCATGGATATTTGTAATGATTCGGAATCCACTTCAAGCCGCAGGTCCCGGTCATATGAGACCTACAATTTAAAGTAGATTCCGAATCACTACAAACATGAATGGCACCGCCGAGACTCGAACCTGAAATCTGTGGTACCGAGCATTAGCCACTAGGCCATCAAGGCCTCCTATGCATAAAATATATTTTATGAAAATAATAACATTTTTGAAAGAAATGAATCAAAAATTGTATAATACGAAATTTTAATAATAATAAAAGCTTTCCCCAAAACATTAAAAATCTAAATTAAATATGTTTTTTTCTTTTTAAAAACCGGAATTCAAAGAAAAACATTTGTTAGAGATCAAATCATTCAAAAACGAATAAAAAAACAACATTTTAAAGACGACAAAAATTTTTTTTAAAAGAACCATTAGAAGAATGAAAAAAAGCATTCATTTCTGTAATCAGTTATCATCATAAACAACTAATAGCTCTGAAGATTTAATTCATTCAAATCCTTACATTCGATATCTTTCATTCTGATAAGCGTAAGATTGCTGCAATCTGTATGAAATATATTTTATGAAAACAATAACATTTTCGAAAGAAATGAATCAAAAAATGTATAAGACAAAATTTCCCCCAAAAAACTTGGAATTAAAAATGTAAATAAAATATGTTTTTTTCTTTCAAACAAGATTGCAAAAAGAAAAACATTTGTCAGAGATCAAATCATTCAAAAACGAATAAAAAAACAGCATTTTAAGGACGACAAAATTTTTTGTAAAAGAAGCATTAGAAGAATGAAAAAAAAAAAAAGCATTTATTTCTTGAATCAGTTATCATCGTAAACAAGTAATAGCTCCAATTCTGAAGATTTAATTCATTCAAATAGAGAAGAGGGGAATTATTTTCATTCAAATCGAAAATAAGCGAATAAATAGAAATTTTAAAATGAGGCAGGCATCAGTCGATCTCAACATTCAGAAATCACTTACGCAAATCTCCCATCAACTCACACACACACAAAAAAAGGGGGGAAAAAAACGGTAAAAAAAAATCCCTAAAACACTTCATTTCAAATGAAAAAAGAATAAAAGGGTCAGGCAATTGCACTTTTTTGATGGGTCCATTTCCAAAACCCTTGCTTTAAATATATATTATATAAATATATTTTTTTCCCCTTGCCAGTGTATTTCCGCTTCAATCCTAACGTCCCCATAAGGTTTTTTTTTTCCCTAAGTTTTCTTTTCAAAGCACTGCGTAACGCTTCTCATTTAATAAGCTTATCTAAATTTGAATTTAGATGAATGATAAGGGAAAATAGAGAGGGAAAAAAATGATCGTTCGAAAACTGTAGAATCTAATGATTATAGTTTGAAGTGGGGAGTAGTTTGATAAAAAAAAAAAAAAAAAATCGTAGGGGGAGAGGGGGCAAGAGTGGATTTGATGAAGTGTGCATTTATTTAGCAGCCTGCTTCGCTCTTCAAGGCAAAAAAAAAAAAAAAAAAAAAAAAGGAATAGAGGGAGGGAAAAAAAACTAATTTTTTTTTTTTTAAACGACTGCCTCCTGTTTCTTCGTGCTGTCGAGTGTGTATAGTTGAGATACAAGCCTTTTTATCATTAACTGTTCTTAATGTAACTCTAAGACAAGAAACAGTGATAAAAAACAAGCAGTATATGTGTGTGTTTGTGTGTGTTTTTGGAATTAAACATATTCCTTCGAAGCTTCTCCTGATAAATCTATGGCTCCCGAAGCTCCAAGAGGGAGAAAAAAAATTAAGAGGGAAAAAAAGACAGGGAAAAAAAAATTTCTCAAATCGTAGTGAAAAATTAAACAGGAGGAAGGGAAAAAAAAAAGAAAAGCAATAGGACGGTTAAGAAACATTTTTCCCCATCTTTTTTTTTTTTTTTTTTTTTTTTTTCGATTGTTATTATTGTGTAATCAAATTTATTTCGCCAGTGTTCAATGAATATAGGAATGAATGTTAGCAATGTTTTTCAAAGACGGGGTATTGGCCGCCTCATTATTCAACTTGAATTGTTTTACGCTACATTAAGCATATTGACAAGGATTTTTTTTTGCCACTTTCTTTTAGATTTATCGTTAACTCGGTGTGTTTGAATAAGAGAATAAAAAAAAAAATATTAAGGTTAAATCATCCATAAAAATGATTTAGAGAGGCTTGTAAAAAACTAATCACCAAGTTTTTTTTTTTTCTTTTTTCAAAGATTTTTATCCAAGATAGAGATAAATGGTGGAAAAAAAGCAGGATCTAGGAATTTTGGGCATCGGACTTTAAACATAAAAAATATAAAAAATTGCACATTAATTAAGATACTTAAAAATCAATATTCTTAAAAGCTTTTGAAATAATCAATAGAGAGTTTTTGCATACCGTACGTTAGTTACCGTAGGACGTCCGTTGGCTTTTTCTCCCTAGCGCGCATGCTCATAGGAAACTACGCATGCGTATCTGTAATAATGTTTCCTATGAGCATGCGCGCTAGGGACAAAAAGCCAACGGACGTCCTACGGTAACTAACGTACGGTATGCAAAAACTCCCTTATATCAGTTATCCCAATGGTGTGAGTATGCTTGTGAAAAAAATTAAATTTTTCTCAAATTTATTGTCTTGTTGTTGTACTAATATGTTGCTGTCTTCTATATTTCTTAAAACCTATTTTGACATATATATTTTAAAAGAGGGCGCTCGGTACCACAGGTTTCGTGTTCGAGTCCCGGTGGTGCCATGGATGTTTGTAGTGCTTCGGAATCCACTTTAAATTGTCGGTCCCGGTCCTAATAGGATCTTAGAGCGTTGCGGGGGTATTGTTACTCCACGTCCGTTTCTTCAAGTTACACGCGCCCCCTGGGTAATGCAAAGTGAGTAACGTCTGTGCAGCGCTTACCTTAAGGCATCCAAGACCAAGCTGTCTAAGTGTTTGCCACCTGCATTGGAACAAAAAAAAAGTATTTTAAAAGAAATCTAAACTATAATAAAATATACAAATTCTAACAGATGCAGAAGAAAACTAAATATAAATACAGCAATGAGAAATGAATGTATTACAGAAAAATAAAATTTCGAAATGTATACTCTCTTCTTTGGGAATAACATCTATTGATTGTTTCCAATCTTTTAAGAAAATTGATTTTAAGCATCTAAATCAGGGGTGACCCATCCGCGGCCCACCTTGAACATTTTTCCGTCCCGTGAGATATCACACTTTTGCAAAATATATTTATTTTATGATGGCCAAAGAAGTGAAAAACAATGCATTAAAAAAATACATTATGGGTACATCCCTGTATTCAAAAATGAACTGTCGAAATGATGAGAAAAAAGTAACTTTGATTTTAAAATAATATTCTTGCGAATATAGGACAGATATTGCCTGTTTAATTGATGAGTTTACAGTTATGAGCTCGCAGAATAATTAAATTATATTCTGCGAACTCATGATGATTGGAGAATCAAATATCGCACTAGTAAAATAGTTATTTTTAATGATCTTATTTTTTTAATTTCGTTTCTATTTTTCAATTTCTCCTATTAGTTGACACTCTCCCTATATATATATCTTGTTCAAATGTCAAATCATTCATAAAATACTTTGTATTCATCCACTCAAGTTCAAATACATTTTTTTGAACTTGTAGTGGATGATACTTGATGTTAATACAGTTTTTTCACATATTAATTCAGTAATTCAATTCAATTAATTAATTTTAGCTTTTTTTAAGATTTAAGTTGCATATATCTATCAATAGATGGAGCCAGATAAACTTAAGAAAAGTGAATGAAAATTATTTATAATGGACTTTCTGCAATGTAGTGAAAAAAAAGTAGGAATTGACTTTAAAAAAATTTTTTTTTATTACTTTTTTATATATTTTATCTTTATTGTTATACATTTCTTTACAATGCGCGTTTAGTAGTATCATTATTATATTATCCGTGTTTACATATAAGAATAATAACTCATTATGTTTTAATTTTTTCACACCAAAAAAATGTCCATAGTAGGTCTAAATTTAATAGCGTTCGTCAACGACGCTCGCAGCTCACGCAGTCTGCTGCAGTCGTTCAAGCGCAGATACAGTTTTACCGGAAGTTACCTGACATCAGTGGAATGTCAGTGGTTTGCTGAGAACCCAAGCTGACACTATGCATCTTCTTTATTTAATTGTTTATTTTTTCATTTCTTGACATCGGTTTTTTTTTCTAATGCAGCCGAAAAACACTTGAACAATTGTCTTTTTTGCCTTAAGGCAAGCGATGCACCGACGTTACTCACTTAGCATTAACCAGGGGTACGTGTAGTTTGAAGACAAAGTGCGGACGCGGAGCAAGACTACCCCCGCAACGCTTAACGATCCTGTTAGAACCGGAACCTACGGTTTAAAGTGGATTCAGAACCCCTACAAACACACATGGCACCTCCGGGAGTCGAACCCGATACCTGTGATACTGAGCACCAGAATGCTAGACACTCGGCCATTTAGGCTCCACGTTGTTGCTTGAGGATAAGCTACGGTCGCGGAGTAACAATACCTCTGCAACGCTCTGCGATACTGTTAGAACCGGAACCTATGGTTTAAAGTGGATTCCGAACCCCTACACACACACATGGCACCGCCAGGATTCGAACATGAAGCCTTGTGGTACCAAAGGCCAGAACGCTAGCCACTTGGCCATCTCTTGACATCGCAGTAACTACAATTTTTCGAAAACTTCGTAATTGATAGCTTTCAGTTGTTAGTTTTCTTGCCTTTTTTTTTTTTTTTTTTTTTTTTTTAGTGTTATTGAGTTTTGGGGAAAACCAAATGATACTAAATGGGACTAAAGACGTCTGATACTGTAAGGGAGTGGAGGGCATAACTATTAGGTTGGGGCATAATCATCAGGCGTGTTTTTTGACGTGCTGTATTTTAATAAAAATTTACAATATTTTATAAATTTATGAATGAAAATGTCCTTCTAGTTTTAGATTATAAAAAAGCGGGTCGATAATCATACTCGTTTTGGGGTAGGGTTCCACCAATAACAAATCCCGTTTAAGATGATTTCCCAATGGCTGATTCAGCTTCTGTCCCATAAAACACACCACAATGACGTCGTAAGTGCACGTCCTTCGTTATTCTTTTTTGTGAAATTCCTGGCGAAACGCTCGTTTCGTTGAAGCAAATCAGAGAAAATTCGGACACATTCGGCTTTATTGTAGTCGCTGAGTTCGTGGGGGATCCATCCAACCTATTTCCATACCTTTTCAAACTGTTTGAGTTGCCAAACGATGGTTGAATGGTCATATTGAAGTTGTCGGCCAGCATTCGAGTTGCCAAGCTTTCGTCCCCTTCCACGGCTGCCAAAAGTGCCTGGTCGTCGAAATCCGATGGTCGACCTCTTCCTGCCTTATCTTCCAAGCTAGTGTCACCAGATTTGAAACATTCCCTGCTGATTGTGCCCTCACCGAAAAGTTCTTTGAGATCGCGAAATGACTGCACTGCTTTACATCCTTTCTCAAAGTGGTACAGCATAATATGACGAATATGAGTATGCTCATCGACAAGCATTCTTATAACCTAAAAGTGGAAGGTTTTTTTCATTCATAAACTTATAAAATATTGTTATATATACTCCGTTATTATATCTTTGATAATACTTCAAGAAGGTAATGAGATCAGTATAGTGCATTGGGGGCCTGTATGGTCGAGTGGCTAGCACTCTGGCGCTCGGTACCACACGTTTCGGGTTCGAGTCCCGGCCGTGCCCTGGATGTTTGTAGTGGTTTGGAATCCACTTTAAGCCGTAGGTCCCGGTCTCCTATGACTGTAGAACGTCACGGAGCCCAATCTGACTTCTTCTCACCCGCATCATTCCGAAACTGTGATGTGATGTGGTGTGGTGCAGTAGTAGTAAATATTAAAGTAAAATTAAATAATAAGTAAAATAACAAATTAAATAGTAATTAAAATAAAGTAAAATAGTAAATATTAAGTAAAACATTTAGTGCAGCGCTCGAGTACTAGCCAAACACTAGATTTCTTTGGTCTTGCATTTGAAGTTCATGAACATTCAATGCAGAAGTGTTGGATACAAGATCTTTAGCATACCTCTCAGAAAAAATTTTCAATGCCCTCTTAATGCACTTAAACGCACTCTTAATGTTCATTGTGAGAGCGAAACTTAGCTTTCTCTTTGTAAGAGGTAATTTCTTCAGACTTCTGCCTACGGGTGCTCCATCACAACCGAAGCTGCTTCCTTCCCCTTCAACCATGAGTCCATACGGATTCGTGGGCTTGGTCTAGATTAGATATCTACCAAGTGGGATAAGTAGCAACAACAAATATTGTACATTTTTATTAAAATATGGCACGTCAAAGAAACGCCTGATAATTATGCACCAGCCCAATATTCGAGTAACGCAATCGTAAAAATAACCATGGCATTCAGTAATAATTTAAGAAAATGATAATTACTACTTGTCTGCTCTAACCAAACAGTATCGCTTATTCTAGCTTCGATAGATTAGGGCAGGGAAAGGTACCCATTATGCACATCTGTCCAACGGCTGCGAGCAGTGATAACAGATTACGAACAACTCAAAAATTTCAGACTGACACAATCAGATATGGATTTCAAGATTTTCCAGCCAACATCTGAGTGCGCTTATCGAGGACTTTTACATTTGAGATTGAATGCAACAGTTTAGAGAAGGTGATAAGGTATGATAAGAGAAATATATAAAGTAAAAGTCCGGTTATGCCTTATATGGAAATTTATTATCCGAGATGTAGACCGGATGGATGATAAGATTTTAGCAGAAGGGGGGAGGAACGGTGATAGGCACGTGATAAGTCTATGGGCGCAGCAGCAAAGCTTTGTATCTGATTTGAGATTTGAATAATTGATAGAGCAATGCTTTCGTCCTGTCTAGAATGTGATTTTGTTTACAAAACCATCTGTTTATTTACCTAACATGAATCATTTCAACATTCACAAAATTTCAAGTCAGACTTAAATTTTAGATATTTATGAGAGGCTTCCATAATGTGCATGTATACTCAGTGTCTTCGGTACCAATCGAGATTTGACGCGTTTGAGGACCAAAATGGAATGGACCGATCCTTTTGAAATTCCAACATCATCAGCAAGGTCTCCAATTGTAAATCGACGGTTTGCAAGCACCAAATCTATAATTTTTTGGACGTGATCTTCGTCGGTTGAGGTGAAGGATCGACCAGAGGGCTCTTCGTCTTCAACACGTTCTCTGCCTGCTTTGAACTGTTTATACCACTTGTAAACATTTCTTTCCGATATGGGAATGCGCACCGAATGCCTTCTGCAACATTCTATACGTTTCCGCAAACAAAATTGAATGCAAGTTCTTTACTCAATGAATTCAGACATTTCAAAAATCGCCGGAATCAGTATTAGCGTCTCACAAAGCCAAGCGTAACTTAAACACAAATGAATATTTTGATGTGAAATTTCACACAGATGTCAAGAACAGTGCCAGCAACCTAAAAAATAAAAATAAAAATTGAAATTCTATAAGCCCCATGAATTTTAAATTGAAAATTAGTCTTACATTTTGGACACAGTAGTATATATATATAATCAGATTGTAGGAATCGGTTCTCCGTACAAGTTCAGCTAATAAGCAGTTTCTCCATCAGTGAATCAAATATTTGCAGAATTAATAATTAGTGCAAAAATTATGATGAGTCGTTCTTTATATATTGACTGATGAATCACGATTTATCAATATTTTTTCATATAAATCTTGTTTGTCAAGATTTGCTCGTTTGATTTCAGACGAGTGGTGAGATAAGGACATAGAAACTTAGGAACGTAAATAATTGACATGACTCTAGTTTGTTCAGCTCAAAGATTACGAGAATTATTTCTGATAGGAGATTTATAACGTTATTGCTCAATTATTAGTAAACATTAAAGTCAAGTAAGGGAGTCAAAAAATATCACAAAGAAAAGCATCTGAATTATTTTAATTGAGAATTGCTACATAAGACTATCATGTAGGTTTCTTCCGCCATCATTTATGATGAAAGCAGATCCTACTCCTAGCACAAGATAAGAGTGAGAATGGATACCAGTTCGATTCCCACTAGATAAGACACTATCCAACAACAAATATTGCCGTCTTTCAAATGACTTACTATTATTCTTTTAAAAATAAGTCGTTTGTAAAACGGCAATATTTGCTATTGGACAGTGTCTTATCCAAAATCGAATGAACAAATCTTTCTAAAACAAGATTTGACGGGAGAAAGAAAACATAAATTCCTAATGAGTTTGCTGGTTCTGTATCATGAAATAATCACATGTTGGTCAGTTAAAGATAGTCTTTCCGGAAGGTATTATGTCTGACTCTTCGGTAAAATTAAAGTGGAGAGTTTTGAAGTTGCAAAGTTAACAAAGTTCCTTGAACTTGCAAAGTTAACAAAGTTCCTTGAAGTTGCAAAGTTAACAAAGTCCCTTGAAGTTACAAAGTTAACAAAGTCCCTTGAAGTTGCAAAGTTAACAAAGTCACGTAAAGTTGCAAAGTTAACAAAATTGAAGATGCAATTCTACCTTTTCACCAAGACTAGATCACACCCTTGTTCTGATATCGTTATCCATCAAATTAGTACGCCTTCCAATGAATGCCATAGTAATTTGTCGGGAAAAAAATTTCTCCAATAACAACATGAATAGAATTTGTTAAGAGTGTACAAGGTTGTTGTGTTTTATTCTACCACGTAAATATTGTCATGCAAATGAATTTTAGATTTTTCTAATTACTTACAGGCTTCCAAATTGTCTGGAGTTCAATAAAGGGTATCGTGTAGGAATTTAAAACTAAATAATAACCACTGGGGAATAATAATCATTAAAATTTAATAAATTGAATTATTGAATTAAATAAACCATTGAAATTGAAAATTGAAATAAATCATCTTGACTCAAATTTGGTTCTTTGTGCAGCAGAGCTGAAGAGTCGAACATTCTGAAGGAGTTGCTATAAAAGCCCGACTCTTTTATAAAAATTTTTTTATTATTTTTTTTTCCTTCGAAATTCCGAGGTTTATTGAACTAGAGCGCAAGTTATCATGCATCGAATTTGGCGATAGCCAAGGGGAAATATTTTACCATGTAACCATTGAACTTCATCACAGGGGGTTATTTGTATGGAAACCCTAGAGGCCCATCAATATTTGATAGAAAGCGGTAGATTTGGTTTGGTTTGCCGCTCTACGGCCATCTCGTGCGCACGAGGGCTAATTAGACCGGGACATACAGTTTAAAGTGGATTCCGAACCACTCACAAACATCCATGCCAACGCCAGTATTCGAATCTGGAGCCTTCGATACCAAAAGCCAGAGCGCCAGAGACTTGGGCCGCAGAAAATGGTGGAGGACTTACTTAAAAATTAATCATTTGGTCAGTCATTGCAAGTTTTTGATTAAAATACATAATCATCTTTTGCTTGTCTATAGCTATTCTATAATACTTTGCTAATGCTAATTCTGTTATTTTTGAAGGATATATATTTTTTGTAAGTAAATTCAGAGTATAGTTTGGTTTGTCGCTCTACGATCATCTTGGGCACACGAGGCCTAAACAGACTGGGGCCTACATTTTATCCACTGTTTACTACAGTTTAATACTACAACTAACACCACAGTTTAACCAATTTTACTTCCGAACCACTAGCAAACATTCGTGTCACTGCCAAGATTCAAACCTGAAGCCCGTGATTCCAAAGGTCAGAGCTCTGACCACTTAGCCACTAGGCCGCAATCCAGAGTATAAGGATATCTTTTCAATTCAAGTTGTAATAAATACTTTGTGTAAAAATGAGATAAAGACATGAGTTGCGATAAAAAGTAAAAAATTTAGACGCTTCTTAATCTATTGGTAAAGATCGTAACACATAAAATTACGGAAAAGAGTAAGGAATTAGGAATCGGGATTAATAATTTGATGCAGGAATCGAATTCAATTTCTTAACTGAATCCACTCCTAGTGTTCGAGATCAATCGAACTATTTTTCGTGTTATGATTATGAATCCATTACGGTTATTGCCTAATTTTTGGATGTGGCATTACTTCGATGGGACGACTTTGTCCTTAATGTAAACAGAATTGAGAACGAGTATCTAATATATAGTAATCTTCTCTCCTCAAGAAGTCAAAATATGGATTCCTCTATTTCTATTAGTTTATTCAATATCTAAACGACTGACATCTTATAGATCTGCGAAGAAAGAAACTGCGTGAAACTACAGACATAAAGAATTTAAAATACACATTAAAAAGCTTCTAAGAGATTAACAACATCGATCTTTTCATTCAACTTAGAAAACGTAGCCGAGTTGGATTAATTCTCACCTGCTTATCATCATCACCAGCATGACAGCCCAGAGTGAGCCAAGGCTTTCCTTCGAAGAGATTTCCATGTATTCTTCTGTATTACAATGGTCCTCTGATTCCTAACCACCAGTACAGAAAACTCCTTCTCAACTGCGTCTGGGTCGTCCTCTTTCTCTTTGTCCCTGTGGCTTTGCCAAAAAGGATCCCTTTTGCAGGGTTTAAAACATTCATATCTAAATATATGAGCACCCCAGTTTAATCTATTGATATTAATAAATTTTATAATACCTGGGTCTTTATAGCATTTATATGTTTCTGCGTTGTACCGTCTTCTCCAACAATCACTTTCCTTAAAACCTCCAAGAATAGCCCTTAAAATCTTCCTCTCAAATATACCTAAATGGGCCTCGTCAGATTTTGCCAAAGTCCAAGTTTCAGAGCCATAGACCAAAATAGATCTAATAAGGGTTTTATATAACAAGAAATTAGTTTTTCTGCTTATGAACTGTGTTTCTCACCTGATGCAAAAAAATCAAAATTCAAGCTTGGTTCGTTGTCCGAAAACGAAATATGTCCTTTCCCTAATCTATGCACGAATGGTAAAATGCTACAGGTTGAGATAAAATTATCTAACATCCTAACTCTTCTGCAATATAATAGTAAAAATCAAACACATATATTTGTTTTTGCTCTAATGCAGCTAGCAAACATTTAGACAGTTGTTTTTGATGCCTTAAGGTGCCTTAATCGCTGCACCGTTATTACTCACTTAACACTATCCAGTAGGTGCATGTAACTTGACGATCAGTTACGGACATTGAGCAACAATACCCACGCAACGTCTTGTTAGACCAGGACCTACGGTTTAAAGTAGATTCCGAACTACTACAAACATCCATGGCACAGCCGGGACTCGTACCAGAAACCTGTGGTACCGAGCGCCAGCCAATCGGCTATTCAGGCTCTCAAACACATATATTTATAATATTAAATTTTCCTGCAATGAGTTAAATGTTCCAACAAGAGAAAATGTATTAACATCCAGTCATTTTTAAAAAAAAAATAAGTTAAAAAAAAAAAAAAAAAAAAATCAAAAATCCTATCAATTTATAAGACGTACAAGTTATTTCAGCTCCCATACTTTTTATAAAATCATTACAGTAATTGAAAACAGTGCTGGCTTTATAGGAAAGGAAGGGGGCAGTAGCAATATTCCAACCAGTTCCATTAACCATTAGAATAATTCTGCAAGAATTATTCGAAATTCATTGCGCAGAACATAGGCCGAGATATATTGAATTGGATGCTGTATTGATACGAATAATTACATAATCGAGTAGATTTAATATGCGCGACGCGTACGTCCGATATTATGATGTCACTAATCGTCAAACAGATAAATTGCACCTCGATAATGATGTCCGATTCAACCAGCGGCAAGTTTAACGTGGTTCTCTCTGGAGAGTTTGCATTAGATTCGGCTGCAATCCTACGTGATAGGTTTCACTGATAAAATACCTCAGCAAGGGACAGTCAGTGAATTTGACTAAAATTCTCTTCGAATTTTAGGATAAAATTTTAACTTTGTATTGCTGAAAATGTTTGGTGTTGCTATCCAGTACCTTGAGACATAAAAAGCGATGGATAGGTTGCTTTAAATATACAACACAATCATTAGTTTCGTATAACATGATCATTAGTGTCCTAGAATAAGATCATTAGTGTAAGATAACATGAACCATTAGTTGCTTAAAATAGGATCATTAATTGTTGAGAAATTCCGCATTCAATTTCCATGTTGTAGCCATCAAGGAAATAATACAAAAGCAGAGATTTTTAAAGCTAATGTATAAAACGACAGCGAATTAAAATATCTCAAAAAACTTGATTGTTAGTTTCCTAAAAATTTTGTATTCGAATTCATGTTCTACCAACCAAAAAAATAATATAAAAACAGGGATTTCAAAAAGTACTAAAAATGTTTGTATTCATTTAAAAATTTATACATTAAAACAACAAAAAATATCTCATAAAATATGACTGCTAATTTCTCAAAAATTTTGTATTCCAATTCCTTTTATACCTATCAAAGAAATAATACAAAAACAGGGATTCAAAACTTATGAAAGGAAAATAATAAAAGTTTTTCTGTTCATTTAAAAATAGATGGCTTTTATTACTTCAATTACTTAAAAATAGATGCCTTTTAATAGCTTTAACAATGAATTAAAATATCCCATAGAACATGATTGTCAGTTTTTTTAAAATTTCCTATTCGAATTCATGTTATACCAACCAAAGAAATAATACATAAACAGGGATTTCAAAAAATATGAAAGGAAAGTGTTTTCCATTCATTTAAAAAATAGATGTATTAAAACAACAATGAATTAAAATATTTCTTAAAGCATGATTGTTACTTTCTCAAAAATTTCCTATTCGAATCCATGTTATACCAACCAAAGAAATAATACAAAAACAGGAATTTCAAATATCAATGAATCAAAAATCAATGAAAGGAAAATAATAAAAGTTTTTCTACTTATTTAAAAACAGATGCCTTTTATTATTTTAAAAATAGATTCAACAATGAATTAAAATATCTCATAAAGCATGATTGCCATTTTTTTTAAAATTTCCTATTCGAATTCATGTTATACCAACCAAAGAAATATTACAAAAACAGGGATTTCAAAAGCTATGTAAGGAAAGAAATCAAAGTGTTTCTATTCATTTAAAAATAGATGTATTAAAACAACAATCAATTAAAATATCCCATAAAAGATGATTGCATGTATTGTTGTAGATATAAATTAGGTCAGAATGTTTGTTCTAGAAAATTGTCACATAAAATAATAGCTAAAAGCTAAAGAAATTAAACTCAGTATTAAAAAAATTTAGTAAATAATTTAAATATGGTAATTTAAAAAGATAAGAGAGATAATAAAAATAGATTTCTGCGAAACAATATTTTTTTGTAAAATGATTCGCATGCATTTCTATTACAACAAATTATTTTAGAGAACTTTTTATTCGGGGATTAGTAATTTTATGTAAAATATAATAATTATATATCACGTTACGACATAAGAGAAGCATATTTTAAGTTATTTTCTTTCAATATAAGAGGATTTCAAAAATTCTGGAATGGATATTTTAATTTTTGTCATTTAGCTGTACATAATGTTTGTTTTAAGACGTTTAAAGATTCACATATATTCATAAATTTTCAAAGATATTTTGCAATTTAGCATCTGTTAATTAGTTTAATTATATTTATCACTTATATCTTTCATCATCATCTTGAATAGTACGACAGCCCAGGGTAGGCCAAGGCTTTCCTTTGAAGAGATTTCCATGCATACCTCTGGGTGACAAGGGTCCTCCAATTCTTAACCTTTAGTAGAGAAAAATCATTCTCAACTGCGTCTATATATCGTTACCTGAGTCGTCCTCTTCCTCTTTGTCCCTGTTTCTTTGCCAAAACGAGCTTTTTTACAAGGTTTAAATCATTCATTCTAAATACATGAGCAGCCCAGTTTAATTTATTGATCTTAATAAATTTTATAATATCTGGGGCTTTATGTCATTTACATATTTCTGTGCTGTAAAATCTTCGCCAACAATCCCTATATCTTTCTTAATGTAAAATTTACAGGAAATTTTATTGTACACTATTTTAATACATTAATAACTATATTGAGTGAAAGATACAAAAATGAGTAGAAAGTGAATACTTAATTTTTAAAGAGTGGAGACATTAATTCTTTTAAAAAGTGTCTTCTAGCAACATTGTTATCTTTCGCCTTTGTTAAATTTGATAAGAATATTATCTTTTTTTAGCCTTAAAAGCTTAAGTAAATGTTATAAATTTTGAAGAAGAAATTTTTTAATAATCTGAAATTGATAAACCTGAAGATAAGCATTGCAACAATGTAACCAAACATCCTAAAACCTTTTACTTGAAAAAAACCTTTGTAAGTTTTGGACCACCTTATAGGTTTCATCATAATAATGTTATTAAGTTCTCTTTGAGACAGAATGTATGATGTAGATATAGTTTTCAGTATACTCAGTACTAGTTGTAAAAGACTATTGAGCATCAGATAAAATTGATTCTTAATAGTCATCTCTACAACCAATGAAGCTTTCATTTGGAGTTTCCGGAATGAGAGAAACTCTTCACCATTGTAATTTGGTCCCGCAGCTGATGACATATTCGGGCAAAGCCGAATATCTCCTCAAAGCAAACCAGACTCTCAGTTGAAATTGTTCAATTTACATCTGCGAATCGTTTTTTTTTTTTTCTAAAATCAAATTGTCCCAACACAAAATACGCTCAAACATAACGGACACTGACTTGCAACACCCATTACGATGTGCAAATACTCAAATGGAGATCGATTTGCAAAAAACTAAGTGAATGAGTAGAGAAATACATATCGCACTAGTCAAAAAAATATTTATTAATCATTTCATTTTTTTGTTCGTTTATATTTATATATTTTTGTAAATTTCATTTTGAGTGTTATATATTTATTTACAATGTGCGTTTAGTATCATCGTGAATGTTATATTATCTAAGTTTAGATGTAAGAATGATAGTAAACACAATAATAACTCATTATGTTTCCATTTTTTCACTCCAAAAAATGTCTGTAGTGGGTCTAGATCTAATAGGGGGATATATAATTTTATATGGGGCCCGTGGAGTTGTGATGCAATTTAAAAGTGGCCCGCAAAATCATTTTTGTTGGCCACCCCTGGGTTAGACTGTGAAAAAGTAGCAATTGGTTTTCGTAATTATTTTGTTCCCTATAAATCATAAGAATGCCAACAGGCACTGTCTGTTTCCTTTTGACTCGCAACCACGTGAAAAGTTTCCTTAAATTATAATGATAGCATAAATATGGGTGTCCAAGGATTGTGTCCTAATCGCCAATTTTGCATCTGAAATAAAGGTGGTATTTCTTTTCCACTAAAATTTTATGTGTGCATAATTTGTATTGTTTCGGAATCTGTCAATAGGCAGACGGCCATGGCCCATGGTACATGGGCTGTAATGCATGTGAGTTAGTTATATAATTTGTATTAATATTTAATACATATATTCAACATAAGATACATATAAGATACTAATAAATTACTTTTTATTATGTGTGAACATGATGTTGTCCTGGGGGTAATACTTCATTCTTCATTTACGAATACATTTATCTTACTTTTGTTTATTCTTTTAGAGATTCTTGAACGATTCATTCTTCGGGGAGTTCTTGATCTATTCAACATTGCTATATTCATGTGGCTGTTGAATTTGGTCATTTTTGTAGTATTCCAATCAATTGCTTCATATACATCTTGCATTATTAAACATTGGCGTATTCCCGAGTTTATTCATCCGTTCTCGAATGTTCACACAAGATAAGTTGAAATTTTCCGAGCAGATTTCAGGTGTTGTTTTTTATCATTTATTATAAACGTTACGATATTTACAAATTAGTTTAATTTGTAAGTTACATAAAAATTTTTTATAAAATGTTCATATTTTATTTTTCACATATATTTCAAGAAAACTGGGGGGAACCAATTACTTCCGGATTTCTTAAACAAGACGCAATGTTGTTCATCAGTTTTGTTTGTTTTGTTTTTGTTAATAGACATTTCTTGCTAATTTTGTTGCTCAGCGCGCCAAAATTAGTAAGAGATGTCTATTTTTAGGTTACAGAAAATTTGTATGCTGCGCAGTGTTATTGAATAAATGAAGACTTTTAATTTCATGGTATTCGCTCTAAGGAAATTCCAAGTCAATATGCGGCTCCGTTTGATACAGATTGTACTATCTAACTAGTTTTAGTTACATTCTGAAAATGCATTCATTTGTATTTAATAACCACGTATATGGAATGCTAAATTTATCATTTGCATACAAATATTATTACATCTTGTAACATTTGGAACATCATTCATATAACTTGATCCACAATCGAACGTCCCTTTCAAAACAGTTCAACTAATTATTGGATTTTAATGACACGACTCAAATTCATTGCATTATAATTACTCTCTACAAGAAAAACAAATTCATCATGGTCATCTTGATTGCACAAACAGTGTCCATTAAGCGAGATCCTCTGGTGGTAGACCTTGGCAGTAAGCAGTCCTAACCCTTTTCTAACTGACGAAAAACATCTTCCTGACCAATGACGCTCAAATAACCGCTTTTCCCCTGCCACCCCACTTGGGGTACAAAAAAAAAAAGAAAAGAAAAAAAAGAAGAAAAAGAAGAAAATTCAAGCCCAAGTCATCGGAGGAGGAAAGCAGCTAAAAGTCAAAAAGAAAAAGAAACAAAACTTTGAGCGTCGAAACCATTGAGATAGGGACACGCCCATCTAGTTGGTTCAGAAACTGATAATATCTCAGTTTCAGCAGGTCCACTTAGGGCCCGGAGATAACATCACTTAACAGCCGAGGGAAAAATATACACCTGGCTTCTCAATGGAAGCTATCGCTGGGGCCATTTTAATGTCAGCCCTTATCTGTCCAATCTTTGAGATGCAGAGTACAGACATAAGTTGCTATTTATCGGCCATGTTTGTTTTTTTAATTATAAGCTTGTTGGAGATGGCAGCTTAAACGCGGTGGTTTTTGATTTTTATTATTATATGGGCATACCGAGCGATTTTGATACGTGGGCTTTCATTGGTTGTGTGGGTCTACTTGATGGAGGGATGATTTTTTGTTTTATTTTGTTCTCTGTGTGATCGTGAGAGTTAGCGCAATTTGGATTCGCTCTCTTCCCCTCTGCTCTTAATGTAGCAGATTATTCTTCTTTTTTCAACTCTCGATTATTTGGTTCCCCATTTTGTGTACGGGTCGTCCGCTTAATTTTAAGTAATATGCTTTCAAGTAAGAATTATCGATAGATTGCAGTCATAGATGTAGTTATGTGATTGAACAATTTTGATAATGCATGTAGCAGAATGTTCATTAACTGTGAGTTAACTGTGTGATTGTTTTTTATATGCAGATAAATTGATGGATTCTGGTCTGTCAATTTCAAACGGTTGCTTAAGTAAAATTTGGCTTAATAACATAATGGTGCTTACAGAAAAACCAAGAAAATGTAGTAACTGAGTATGGAAAAAATTATTATTGGAGGAATAAATTATTTTATTACAAGCATACTTGATGACATTCATTAAGACGTTGCAAAATTTGCATGTTTTTTAACTTATTTTTTATTGAGTAATTTACTGCAATCTGAGTACAATTCTATAAATTACAAGAAAATTACTTATGTCAACTACAACCAAGCAGGTTTTTTTCTTAGAAATAATGGTAAATTTTTTTATGAGATTATAGCAGAGATTTCATTAACTGCTTGTGTTTCTTGAATAAAGCGTTAGTTAAATCATTTACGCTGTTCTTATTAATAAAAATATTTTTTAAATAAAAAATGTGTAGCTTTTATATTTCGCTCACATTGTTATTGTTGCTTACTTTTGAAACAATGAAAAACTCCTTTTTTTTAGTTAATAAACTATTAATGTTTGCAATTAATTTAATGTCAATTTATTACATTATATTTACTAGTAAAAATTCTGGAATTAAAAATTTTAAAGAGTTTTGTCACTATTATTCTTGGAAAATCAAATTTTCATCTATTGGTACTTTTCTATGCTTTTGATTTTATGATGACTTGAACTTAATAAAACAATTTGTGTGTTCAAAATCACTGCAAACAAGAAACATTTAAAACAGGGATGGCCAACCCAAATGATCCTGCGGGCCACTTTGGAAATGCATCCTAACTCCGCGGACCGCATATAAATTATATATCCCCCTATTAGATTCAGACACACTATAGACATTTTTGGAGTGAAAAATTGAAACATAATGAGTTATTAATATTGTGTTTACTATTATTCTTACGTGTAAACATAGATAATATAATGCTAATGATACTAAACGCACATTGTAAAGAAATATATAATACTAAAAATGAAATATAAAAAAATATATAAATATAAAAATAAAAAAATAAAATTTTTTTTTAAAACAATCTGTGTGTTCATAACAACTGCAAACATGAAACATTTAAAACAAAATAATTTGTGTGTTCAGTTATAATAACAATATGCTTTTTCGTTGAAAAGTCTTTGAATAATCTTTAATTTACAAATAATAATATTATTATTTTCACGATAACCAATATGCTGTTATTAATCTTATTGTATCAAAACTTCTAACAAACTGCAAGTAACACAGATTGTTCTTTATAGTTGCTTTAATGGCTATCCTGAATTTGAGTTGTAGACGAAGACTCTCATAAAACAATTTGTATTCACAACAATTGCAAACAAGAAACATTTAGAACAAAATAATTTGTGTGTTCATTTATAATAATAATAATAATAATATATGTTTATCAGTTAAAAATCTTTGAATAATCTTTAATTTACAAAAAATAACATTATTATTTTCATGATAACCGATATTGTACTTCTGTGGGTTGTTATTAATCTTAAGACATCGAAACTTCTAATTGTATAGAGTAGCACAGATTGTTCTTTATAGTTGCTTTAATGGCCATTCTGAATTTGAGTTGTAGACGAAGACTCTCGGTAAAAACTCTCAGAATTACGCAGAGGAGAAATGAGCGCCGATCCCATAAATATGAAGCAACTTTATCTGGTGGGAAAGAAGGAATGTCTGCCCAAAACATTAAAACCCGATTTCTCTTCTTTTCTTATCAAGATAAAACACATTCCTCGTTCCAGTACGTTTATAGCAATCTATAGTCAATCTTTCAAAGCAAACACCACAACCTTCGTTCTGGAAACCATTTTGGGCCACAACAATAGAACGCTGCTGTACCTTTTTCAAGAGAAAGGAGTTAAAAAAAGCATTTGACTTATGCATATAACAATGTTATATGAACCAGTATGTATTTCGAATTACAAAATAAAAGTGTTTTTGAAAAATTAATTATTCTAATGTGAATTTGAATTGGGGCCTGATGGCCGAGTGACTAGTACTCAGGTGCTCGGTGCCACAGGTTTCGGGTTCGAGTCCCGGCGTGGCCATGTATGTTTGTAGTGGTTCGGGATCCCCTTTAAGCAGTAGGTCCCGGTCTAATAAGGCTGTAGAGCGTTGGGTGTAGTATTAACAACCCTGCCCCGTAAAAAGAAAAACATCTTCTGCCTAGAAATATGTTAACAGGCAGATGGCCTTGGCCCACTATGGGGCTGTTGCGCCAATGATAATAATGAATTTGAATTAAGTATTAAAATAATTTATTTCGTAGTTCAAAAATAAATGTATTTTTGTTGTAATTACTCAATTCTTACTTATAAAACACCGAACAACTGTCGAAATAAATTTAATAAGGATAATTTTTTAAACTCGTTTTGTTCAAAAGAAGATTTCACGGGTTTGATCGATAACTTTAATTAATAAGGGATGATTAAAAAAATGGCAGTTCAGTCTCTTGTAGGATGTAGGGCTATAACTGGGCTGGCACTCATGGCAGATGGATGTTTTTCTCGCGTTTGTTATAAATGTAGGCTAGCTGACATTTTTAAGTAAATTGTTATTTGTTGTAAAAAGTGATTTAGAAATCTATTTCTTCTTTTTTCTTCCTGTTTTCATTGATTCTCAGCTTTTTTGTATATGTTTAACACGTTATTTCAATTTAATAATGAATTTAAAGCATATCTTAGAAGAGTTTGAATGAATAGTTATTGGCATTCACTCGAGAAAAAAATAATTCCGAAGAACAATCTTCCTGTCTGATTTGCATTTTTAATGGAGTCAAAATTATTGGTGTAGTTTTAATTAATTTTTACATCCCATTTTTTATAATTTGCTTTTTTCTTCATCTTTAAAAAAATATAATTATACTTTAGTTAATAATTAACTATTTGTTTGTCCTGATTGATGACAATTTACATTACAAATAATCTGAAATTTATCAGAATACCACTTTTCAAACTCTGATGCCATTTTAGTAAATTTATTTCTTCTCCATTTCGTATTTGCTTACAACTGATATTAATTTTATTTTTAAATACGATAGTTTAGTATGTATTTTTAACTTTAGAATGCTGTTTTCTGTATTTTTTTTCTTGCTTTTGAATAAGAAAATATTTATAATTTTACTTTCTTTCTTCAAGTCTAGGAATCTGTCAGGTTAATTTTAAAATTGGATTATAATAATATCTATAATTAATATTAGCTGCACTATCAGAAATAATGATAGTTACGTCGGCAGAGATAACTTCAGATGAATTCATTTTCTTCCATAAAATTTAAAATAAGAAATAATTATGCAATAAAATTAATTAAAGAAATAATAAAAAAAAGAAATCTATTGAAACACTTTCAATAAGGTTAAGAAAGTTTCAATAAAGTTTTTAAATAAATTACATGCTTTTTTTTTTCTCTCTAAAAAAATACTTTTTCTCGTTTAGTTATGAGTGGGCAAACATGGCTAAAAAAACCAGCTTGACATTTTAAAAGCAAAACTAATTTAACCATCATTACTCACACTGATAACCAGAATTGACCACAGACATGCAGAACTAGAATTGACGTTGACGAAATGAACAAATATGGGGAAGTGGTTCTTGCCATGTAACAAGATGAGTAACTACATGAGGTTTTCTTGAAATCTACTATAATCGCATATCTTTGTCCTTCAATTGTCTTAAAATTCCCCACAAAACCATATCTTATCCAGTAGAACAAAAATTCCATATATAAGTAGCATGTAAGAAAGAAAATTCTTGCCATAAAAAAACTTCTTGAAATAATGGAATTAAAAAAACTAATCTTGTAGGGCGAGAAATAACTTTACACTTTTATATCATTTTTACTTTTACATCACTTTTATATTATTATTACCAATAAGTCGGACTTATTTAAAAACTTGCGTATACCGAAGTACCACTTCATAAAAATAATTTTTTCATGTATATATATGTATATATAACCCAAATGATCTTGCGGGCCACTTTGGAAATTACCCTGACCTAGCATAATATAAAATCAATTCAGCAATTTATACTGCATAAAAATAATTATCCATCTAAACGTATAAGTCCAAAATCGAATATATAATATATATATATATATATATTATCCCCAACCCAAATGATCTTTCGGGCCACTTTGAAATGTATCCTAACTATATATATATATACAAACTACAGTAGTATCTCGGTATATATATACCATTTTATATACCAAATACCGTTACCGCCATATACCAAAATTTGTATATCAAAGGTCGTATATCCACAAAAATGTTTTGTGTCCAAACAGGATGTATAAAAGTTGAATACAAAAGTACCACTTCTTACAATAGTGTACAAAAGTACTTTTAATACTTACTTTACTACTTTACTTACTTATAATACCTTTTAATACTTACTTATTTTACTTTAACTTAAGTACTTGTAAAGAATACAAAAGTACCACTTCTTACAATAGTGAACAAAAGTACTTTTTATACTTACTTTACTTACTTACAATATCTTTTAATACTTACTTATCATACTTTAACTTAAGTACTTGTAAAGAATACAAAAGTGCCACTTCTTACAACAGTATACAAAAGTACAGCTTCTTATAACAGTATACAAAAGTACTTTTAATACTTACTTAAACTTTAACTTAAGTACTTGTAGAGAATCCAAAAGTACCACTTCTTACAATAGTGTACAAAAGTACTTTTAATACTTGCTTTACTACTTTACTTACTTATAATACCTTCCAATACTTACTTTACTTACTTATAATACCTTCCAATACTTACTTTACTTACTTATAATACCTTCCAATACTTACTTTACTTACTTATAATACCTTCCAATACTTACTTTACTTACTTATAATACCTTTTAATACTTACTTATACTTTAATTTAAATACTTGTAAAGAATACAAAAGTACCACTTTTTACAACAGTATACAGAAGTACTTTTAATACTTACTTATTATACTTTAATTTAAGTACTTGTAAAGAATACAAAAGTACCACTTCTTATACAAATTTGTGCTATCGTGATATGCAAATTGCATTAAAATCGATTCATTTTCTGACCAAAGATGGCACGCGCTGTCTCTTTGGCATTACCGAGCGCCAGAGAGAGCTGCGACACTTTTTTCGGGCGCTGCAAGGCACCAAGGGTTAAAAATACGGGTCCCTCACCTAAAATACAGGGTTTGTGAGTAATTGCTCTTGGGACCATCAATAAAAGATGACTTGATGGCTACGTTCTTCAATTTCTTTATCAGTATGGTCTCAGCTGCCATTCATTTTGTTGTCGGGAGAAAAGATGGCGTTTTTTGATGTCTTCCAGCGATTGTTGGTGCTATACATTTCTTTTTTCTTTTTCCTTTTTCATTCTCAACAGCGATATTTTTATGTACGAGATGTAGAGCTTTGATTGGAGTAGTTATTGAAGGTAAATTTTGCAGTGAAACACAAACATTTCCAGCTGAAATAATCCTGTTTTTATTGGGGCGAGATTCCAGATTTATAGATTGTTTTTATAGATTATGCTTGATGCATAAAACAAAATCTGATCAGTTTGCGAGTTATTTTTTTAAATGTTTTTTTTTTAAATGCGAGAAAAGTAATCAAATAGCAATATAAAAAATTTTATGATTAAACTCAATCTGTAATTTTTTTTTTTTTTTTTTTTTGGGGGACTTACATAAAATTTAGTATTTCTTTTTTATGATAAAGGAAAGATTCTTGTCATTTCTATAATCAAGAATTTGGTGTTATTGCATTACGCATATAAGAGTCTATATTTTATATTTGAATAATTTGAAATTTGTTTCATTAATTATATTCAGGTAGGTTTGGTTTGTCGTTCTACGGTCATCTTGTGCATACGTTAGGCTAAACAGACCGGGACCTACAGTTTAAAGTTATATTTAGGTAGGAGGTACCAAGTGTCACCTATCAGGTATTACAAATTGCGGCGATACAGTATGAACATAGTGTAGCAGTTCTTCAACGAATGTTTAAGTAACGTTGAATCTACTATTTGTCTTTACAATGGTGAATGAACTTGGGTAAAGTGCCTGGTACTTGAATCTTTAATGACTTTCATTTGAATGTTTTAAATGCTTTTTTTAAAATGCGGGAAAAGCAATCAAATAGCAATATAAAAATTTTTATGATTAAATTCAATCTGTAATTTTATTTTTTGGGACTTGCATAAAATTTAGTATTTCTTCTTTATGATAAAGGAAAGATTATGCACGAAATATTGTCATTTCTATAATCAAGAATTTGGTGTTATTACATTACGCATATAAGAGTGTATATTTCATATTTAGGCATATAGAATGATATGCTAAACAGAGGCATATGATGTTTTCTTACAGTCAGTTCACAATGTCAATAAAGTGCAAAACCAACTCAAAATAATATATTCTTCATGTTGTTATTTTTTTTAATGCAGCTGGAAAATAGTCAGACAGTTGACTTTTTATACCATAAGAAAGGTATACATAAGCAAGGTATAACACCGACGTTACTCACTTAGCACTACCTGGGTGTGAGTCTAGCTTGAAGATAAGCTACGGACTTGGAGTGACAAATACCCCGCAACGCTCTACTATCTTGTTAGATCACCACCTATGGTTTTAAAGTGGATTTCGAACCACTACAAACATCCATGGCCCAACTCCGGGACTCGAAACCGAAACCTGTGGTACCGAGCGCCAGCTCCCTAGCCATTCGGACATCATATTCATGTTGTTATTAAAGTTATTCATAAAGATGACGAAATCGAAATGCTTACATTTGCATCCTTAATTCCCTAGATCGCATCAAATTTTCAGAAATACTATTTTAACATCAGATCATGGACACTTGTCTTCCCAGTGTAAATCACGAACAGTTTCCGGTACGCGAAGAGGGAAGGTCGACTCGAAAAGCATGCTGTCCCTACTATCTTAAAATTCTATTTGTAATCTTTTAAAGCATCATACGTACTTCGTATATTAAAATTTACAGTTAATTTTTTTAAATAAAAACATTAGAGATATTTCCAAATTTGATTGGCATGAAAAATTGTGCTGTCCAACTCCAGTAAATGTACAATAAATTTTACTTTGGTGACTTCCGTTGAAAAAATTTCAGAAAAATTATTATGAAGCCAGAAATTGCACTTCTGTGTAATGATCAGTACATCATGATCATGTGTGTGTAATGATCAGTACATCATGATCATGTGTGTGTAATGATCAGTACATCATGATCATGTGTGTGTAATGATCAGTACATCATGATCATGTAAGTGTAATGATCAGACACCATCTGATCATTACACTTGTATACGCAGTGTAAATCATGAACAGTTTCTGGTACGCAAAGAGCGAAGGTTGACGCTAAAAGCATGCTGTCCCAACTGCCATCGAATCATTGAAAAATCATTGGATTCCCATTTGAGCAGTAAAGAATGCTTTATTTAAAATATTAAAAGACATGTTTAAAACCGTTTCTTGAAGATAAATGTTTTTATAGGTTGTTTTTATCATCTATTAGAAAATGTTTCAATTGAATCCATAATAAAATAAAAAAATGTCCTTTATATTTCATTGTTGAAACACTCTAATTCTAGATCGGCCTTATCTCATAGAGGCTAAAGATAACACTTCCAACCACCAAAATAGTAAGTTCGGCAGCTTATTTACCGACGTCTTGAGTGCATTATGAGTTATCATATCAGCTCTGAAACAAACTCTGCTGTTGATGTCTGATTCGCCACTATCTGATGCGGTTAAATTTAGAAAGGATTGGGCAACGCTTTGTTTGCATTTGGATTTCTTTATCCACTTTCTTTATTTCTTTTCTTGGCCTTGCTTATAACCTTTATTAAACTTGCTCGATAAAATACGATTTAAATGAATCGATACTTTTGATTTATCACGATGACTGCATTGCATAATTTATATCTTAATCGTTTTCTTGAAAAATATAGTTTGCTGTATAGTATAGTTATAGTTGAAAAGTATTGTTATAGTGTAACTGAAATCATATCGTGATATTCATTAAATACATCTGCTAAAAACTTCTCGAGTTTTACTAAAGTTTATGTCTACGTTTTTGATTTTATTTTTATTCACGCATAAACAAATGCAAGAATAATTTAAAACATATGGTTTTCTGATTTCTTTTATTTTTAATTTTTAAATGCTTTTTTAAATAAATTTTTAATTCGTGTAAAATCACAAATAAACAAGTAATGTAAAAAAAAAATGTTTCTAAGTCAATTCCTACTTTATTCACTGCAGACAGTCCTTTACAAATAAAGTTGAAGTTTTCCTCTTACATCTGGCGCCATCTATTATTAGATACACGCAACTTAAATCTAAAACAGACTAAAATTAATTAATTACCTTTAATTAATGAATTAATATTTGAAAAAACTGTATTAACATCAACATCATTAACATCATCCACTACAAGTTCAAAAAAAAAATGTACTTAAACTTGAGTGGATGAATAAAAAGTTTTTTATGGACGATTGAAAATTTGAACAAGATATATATAGGGAGAGTGTGAGCTAATAGTAGGAATTGAAAAAATGTAACTAAAATCAAATGTTTTAAACTGAAGGCTGTTTGTTTTCGTGTAATTTTCTGTCACCATTCACTAAGTCTTGACTCGATGCCATTCTAGAAAGAATTATTTACAATATTGCCACTTTCTTTCTTCTTTTCTTGGCCTTGCTTATAACCTTTATTAAACTTGCTTCATAAAATACGTTTTAAATGAATCGATACTCATAATCGATTGATCACAATTACTGTATCGTGTAATTTGTATCTCAATCGTTTTCTTGCAAAGTATTGTTAGTTCGTGGTATGATTAATAATAATAAGCATGCTTATAATTGCTATAAGCATGTTTATAATTGTTCTTTTAAATATTATTTGATAAAATTGAATTTATGCAATTCCTTCTATTAGCTAACACTCTTCCTATATATATCCTGTTCAAAATTTCAATCGTTAATAAAATCCTTTTTATTCGTCCACTCAATTTCAAATACATTTTAGACGAAATAGACAGATAGAATCTGATATTGAAAATTCAATTTTTATCGAAATTCACCTTCTTTAATGACTGAACGCTTTTTTTTTTTTTTTTTTGTCCTTCTTTATCACAAACAGAAGTAGAAAGATACATATTCTACTTTCTTTATCAGGGTCAAATTCACTTATAAAAGTAATTTAAATTACTTTGTATCACTGAAAGAAAAAAGTTGTAGAGAAACTAGATATTCCAAAAAAGCTTTTAAGATAGTTTGATGCACACAAAAAAAAAAAAAAAAAAGAAAGAAAAAATCTCAGATTAAGAACAAGAAAATGACTTCTTCTGAAATCAAGTGACATTTTTTTTTATTTTTTTTATTTTTTATTCGAGAAACATTTCCAAAGTACGTTTTGGAATATGAAACTGATAAGTAAAAGAAAGTAGCGAGTTCATCTTTTTTGATAAAGAATTCTGGGAGGGCAAAAGGGGCGTGGATCGAAATGTCTGTCAACGGTGATTGACAACTGACACAATGAAAGTTTCAAACGATGTCATCAGCAGGGCTATCAGCGAAACGAACGAATTTAAATCGCTTCTTGAAATATGCAAGTTTTTTTTCTCTTTTATTTTTCCTACAGTTATTTTATTTTTTTATCTTTTCTGACTTTTAGTATGATAGTTCGAAATTGAAAAATCATTTCTTTCACAGGATTATATAAGCGATGTAAAAGTCATTTTATCAGTTGTGAAGGTCAGAAGTTAAGTCTTTGTTAGCCAAAGGTTGGCGTTATATAGAGTCAATTCAGTCAATTGATTATTCTTGCATGTAAATGTAGATAATATAATAATAATAATGCTAAGCGCACATTGTAAAGAAATATAGAACACTCAAAATAAAATATAAACAATATGTTGTTGTTTCACAACAACATCATATCATGGTCATAATTGTATTGGCTTTAACCACTCATCCGCCATTGCCTTATAAAAAAAAATATATATAAAATACATAAATATAAACGAAATAAAAAATATGGAATCATTCAAAAATATTTATTTGACGAGTGCGATATGTGTATCTCCAGTCTTTTCATTTAGCTTTTGCAAATCGATCTCCATTTGGGTATTTGCACATCGTAATGGGTGTTGCGTCCGTTATGTTTGAGCGTGTTTTGTGTTGGGTCCATTTCATTTAAGAAAAAAAAAAAAAATTCGCAGGTGCAAGTTGAACTAAAAGCTCTAACAACTTGGATTAAGAGTCTGGTTTGCTCTGCTATCAACAATCAACTATGCGTTATCTAGAGATGATCAGTGCAGTCACTTAAAATGAAACATAGATCATGTTATATTAGGTGTTTCTAGATGCTCGCGCCTCATGAGTTATCAGAATATTTTTTTTCCAATGCAGCTGGCAAACACTTAGACAGCTTGGTCTTGGATGCCTTAAGGCAAGCGCTGCACAGACGTTACTCACTTTGCATTACCCAGGGGGCGCATGTAACTTGAAGATACGGACACGGAGTAACAATGCCCCCGCAAAGCTCTACGATCCTATTAGGACCGGGACCTACGGCTTAAAGTGGATTCCGAACCACTACAAACATCTCTGGCATCGCCGGGACTCGAACCCGAAACCCGTGGTATCGAGCGCCAGAGCGCTAGCCACTGGGCCATTCAGGCCCGTTCTCAGAATATAATTTAATTATTCTGTGAGCTCATAACTGTGAACTCATCCATAAAATAGGCAATATCTGTCATATATTCGCAAATATATTATTTTAAATTTTTTCTTATAATTTCGGCAGCTATTGTTTTGAATATATGGATGCACACATAATGTATTTTTTTTAATAAATTGGTTTTCACTACTTTGACCATTCTAAAATAAATATATTTTGTAAAAGTATGATAAATCTCACGGGCCGGAAAAATATTCAAGGCGGGCCGCGAGTTGACCAAAACAAATGCTTTGCCTAAATTTCGCACCTTTAAATTAATTTCTTTTTTATTTTCCACCAATGAAAAAAATAAATAAATAAAATAAACATGTGAAAAATATCTTCTACTACAATTACCCTACCAACACTTTTTTTTTCAGAATTAAAGTCCATCCACCGCACAAAAAAAAAGGGTTGGAGGAAAAAAAAAATTATGAATGAAAAAAGAAGAGAAAACTATATCAAAAAGAAATAGGATCCCTAATAGCGACACAACGAAAATGGATGAACAAGCAATTGGGGCACAAAGAAAAAAACACCCTACCCTGCTGTCAGGGGTAGGGGTGGGAGGGAGGGGAGGGCACGGAGAGCTGTGATGTAACAAACCACCCACTCCCTACTTCACACAGTTTTCAATTCTTATCAAAAAGCACCACCGAAAACGGGTCCCTCAGTGTGTGGTTTGGTCCACCCCCCATCCCACCCCCCGCGCCTCTATCTCACTCTCAGGCGCCATCTTGATAAAGATAAAAAGCTATCTGCGGAAGGATCTGGCTGGACTCGGCGATAAAATGGCCCGAAATGGCCGTTTGGGGACAGCCATGGTTGCCATATCACTGGAGCTATCATCGGAGTCTCGGGCGGTTGTATCACTGTGGCGCGAGCGATAAAAAAACGAGTTTAGGTGGAAAAATGAGTATAATGGGAGATGCTGTTTACAGCTTTTTGGGAATACAATGGGAGCTGTCGCCCCACTAAAAATTTCATTTTATTGAAGTGATATCTGTGGCGTTATTTCGCTGCTTCCTGTTATTAAATAGAATTATCTTTTGTAGGAGTAAATGCGGTATTTTTTTTTTATTATTATTGATCGAATATCATGCTAAATTAAAGTTTCTAATGTGAATGAATAATTTAAAGTGTGTGATGAATCGCGATTGTAAATGCTTTTGGAACAACCATAAGAGTTGTCGCCAACTAAAAATTTCATTTTATTGAAGTGATATCTGTGATGCTATTTAAATACAATTATCTTCTGGGGTGTAAATGCTATTTTTTATTATTATTGATTGAATACCATGTTAACTTAATATTTCTAATGTGAATGAATAATCTAAAGTGTGTGATGAATCACGATTGTAAATGCTTTTGGAACAACCATAGGAGCTGACGCCCACTAAAAATTTCATTTTATTGAAGTGATATCTGGGACGTTATTTAAAACAGAATTATCTATTGTGGTGTGAATGCTAGTTTTTTTTATATTATTGATCGAATACTATTTTAAATTAAAGTTTCTAATGTGAATGAATAATCTGAAGTTTGTGATGAATCGCGATTGTAAATGCCTTTGGAACAACCATAAGAGTTGTCGCAAACCAAAAATTTCAGTTTATAGAAGTGATATTTGTGACGTTATTTAAATGGAATTGTCTATTGTGGTGTAAATGTTATTTTTTTTTTATTATTATTGATCGAATACATTGTTAAATTAAAGTTTCTAATGTAAATAAACAATCTGAAGTATGTGCTAATTCACGAGTGCTTTTGAAACACGATAGGAACTGACTCCCATTAAAAATTTCATTTTATTGAAGTGACGTTATTTGGGTGTTTCCTGTTATTAAATTGAATTATCTTTTGTGGAATTGTGGAAAACTGCTATTTTTTTTATTATTATTGATCGATGCTATGTTAAAATAAAGTTTCTAATGTGAATAAATAATCAGAAGTGTGTGATAAATCGCGACTGCAAATACTTTTGGAACACCATAAGAATAGTCATCAACTAAAAATTTCATTTTATTAAAGTGATATCTGTGGCGTTATTTAAATAGAATTGTCTATTATGGTGTAAATGCTATTTTTTTTATTATTATTGATCGAATACTATGTTAAATTAAAGTTTCTAATGTAAATAAGCAATCTGAAATGTGTCCTGACTGTAAATGCAAAACATTTTGACACCAGAGAGCATTTTTAATATTTTATAACAATTGAAATGAAACCTAATGCTCATCTTTCGGAATGACAAATTCTTCAAAAGCGGATATATTTTTTTATTAAATACTGTAATGTTAATGTAGAATGTAGATTTCTTTAAGTAAAAGTCTTTACTACTGTAGATTTTTTTTTCTCTTTCTGCATAAATAAATTTGTTATATAATCTCTAACTTTATATTTAAAAAATAACAGATTTCTCTTGTAATATTTTCCAAATGTGTCTCCAATAAAATTTGGCAAGAATGTATGTAATTTCTGATATAAAAGCTATGCTTTTCCTACGTTATTTTCTTTTGAACACTGCCATTGTTATTTCTTAAATATAAAGTTAAAGATTATATAACAAATTTCTCTTGAAATATATTATTTCCAAATGTGTCCCCAATAAAATTTGACAAGAACGTATGTAATGCGCCACCAGGTAGTTTACTCTAAAAAGTGATTCCTCATTTGGCGCATCTGAAAATAAGTGTTGCAACCCATGCAGTTCCTGTGTCCCCAATCAGTTTCCCGCATCTCGTTTTTCCAAAGGTTGTGGTATTAACGCGCTCTTTAGCGGCCTCCCCCTCCTCTCAGGATGCGGGATATTTGCACTCATCACCCGCTCTATGGCATCCATTACACCCCTAAGAGGGAAAGTGTAGCTAGTCATAGAAACCAAACATTAAAAGGCAGGGAAATTAAACTTACTACTGTGCCCAAAAAGTAATACCAATTATTATTTTTTTTCAAAAACTCGTTATTTGTTCTTCCAAATTTATTTCATCGCCTTCAAAGTAATTCACTCCGGACACAATGCACGTATGCCAACTTTTTTTCCAATCCTCAATACATGCTAAAAAGTCATCGGCAGGGATGGCCTTAAAAGCGAGCGGCGATTCACGTTGAATCTCTTCAATCGACTCAAAACGGCGTCCCCGGAATGTCCTTTTGAGCGTCTCACAAAGCCGAGCGTATCTCAAACACCAATGAATATTTTGACGTCAAATTTCGCACAGATGTCAAGGACAGTACCAGCAACCTAAAAAAAGAAGAAAAAAATTGAAATTCCATAACCCCCGAGAATTTTAAATTGGTCTTACTTTTTGGACACAGTAAATGTACAATTAAAATATTAAACACGTAATTTTATCCTGAAACTAATCTCTTAAAAAGCTCGGGTAAATAAGCCTACGAAAATTATCACTAGTTTATCTCTTACCTCTTTTACAATGCCATTTTATAATAACAGCAAATATTAGATGTAAAATATTAAACCTAAATAAGTCTGTTATCATTCCTAAATAAGTCTGTCATCATTCCTAAATAAGTCTGTCATCATTCATTCATGATCTTTGTTTTATAATTTTTTTTTATTTTAATCTAATTTATATGTTAAAATAATAATTAATTTTTAAAATAAACTTCGTTTCAAAATAATAGTTTTAAAAAAATAATAATATTCGCATTAATTCTTTTATCGAAAAATTAAACATTGGACACTTATTGTAAAATATTGGCAATTCTTTACAATTAATTTTTTATTACAATATATTAATTTTACTATTAGTTTTCCATTAATGTACTTAAATAATATAATATATTGTTTGTACTAAATTGCTATACTACATAAAATGCATTGTTCAAATTCAATTAAAAGTAAATAATTAAAATTCTTTCATACTTTTTGCCTTCAGATTAAAAGATCAGATGATAGAAAACTGAACAACTGAGGTAAAACAAATGTTATACTTTTTAATCCTAAGAAAAAATGGCAAAAAAATCATAAGAAAAACTTATATATTATAAGCAAAACTGGAAAAAATTATAAGAAAAACTTGTAAATCTAAGAAACACTTTTAAAAAAAGAAAAATTGGCTTAAAATTTTTAGATGAAAAGAGATAGAAAAGAGTAAATTTTTTTAATATACTTATTTATTGTAAAATACTATTTCTTAAATACTTTTCTTTTTGAGTTACAAAAAATTTAATAAAATATTTTAATAAAATTTAATCCCGAAAATTCTAATTTGCAAACACAAAATTGATACGATATACACTATTAAATGAAGTATTAGTAATAAGTTAAGAAAATTGTTGATTTCATTTTGATAAATTCGCTAATTTTTTTTTCTTCTCTTCTGCAAGTTCTATTCAGAGTAAATTAAAAAGTGTTTTTTTTTTTTTTTTTTCATAATTCTTCGCAACATCATTTAGCATCTATGTAATTTTAATCTATTTATTATAAAATGCTATTCCTTAAATACTTTTCTTTTTGAGTTATAAGAAATACAATAAAATACTTTAATAAAATTTAGTCCTGACAATTCTAATTCACAAACACAAAATGGATGCGATTTCAATACAATATTAAATGAAGTATTAATAATAAGTTAAGAAAATTGTTGATTTCATTTTGATAAACCCACTATTTTTTTTTCCTTCTCTTCTGCAAATTCTATTTAGAGTAAATTAAAGGGTTTTTTTTTTTCATAATCTTTCGCAACATCATTTAACCTCTATATAATTTTAATCTATTTGTTATAAAATACTATTTCTTAAATACTTTCCTTTTTTAGTTATAAAAATAAAATAAAATATTTTATAAGATTTAACATAACAATTCTAATTTATATATTATAAACAATTTTAATTTAAAAATAATTCTAATTTATAAACAAACACAAAATTGATTACAATACACAATATTAAATGAAGTATTCATAATAAGTTAAGAAAATTGTTGATTTCATTTTGATAAACTCATTTTTTTTTTTTTTTCTTCTCTTATGCAAGTTCTATTCAGAGTAAATTAAAAAGGTGTTTTTTTTATTCATAATCCTTCGTAACATCATTTATCCTCTATATAATTTTAATCTATTTATTATAAAATGCTATTTCTATTTATTATAAAATACTTTTATTTTTCATTTATTAAAAATACAACGAAATATTTAATAAACTTATTCTTGACAATTTTAATTTACAAACACAAAATTGATGGGATATACACTATTAAATGAAGTATTCATAATAAGTTAAGAAAATTGTTGATTTCATTTTGATAAACTCACTAATTTTTTTTTCTTCTCTTCTGCAAGTTCTATTCAGAGTAAATTAAAAAGGTGTTTTTTTTTCCATAATCCTTCGCAACATCATTTAACCTCTTTTTTACCACCTGACACAGCTCTTGTTTTTATTTCCGAATTAGAAAACTTCCTGAATTGCAAAAAGTCGGAAGTTTTTCTTAAGAGAACGGAACTGGAAGATGACAACATCTCAAAAAGGTATCGCGTATCTTGAGCATGGTGCATTTTTTTTCCCTTCATGCTACCCTTAAAAGAGGAGTCTTTCTTTCAACTCTCATAGAATCTTTTTATTTTTTTTATCCCTTCAGCAAATAGTTATATGCTTGAATATCAGTTCTCAAAATCTGATGACTTTTTATTATTATTATTATTATCATTATTATTATTGGTGGTGCTCTGTGTGCATTGTGAAAAATTTCCGCAGTAAAAAGTTTTTTCACCTCTAGAAACTTCCGAATAAGGATTTTGATTTTGTAAAACATTGGTTTTTTTTTTTTTTTTTTTTTTTTTTTTTTTTTTTTTTTTTTTTTTTTTTTTTTTAGTGTAGGGAGTATAAAAACTAACTATAAAAAAATTAGTAAGAGAGCTATTGTTTTATGACTTTTTTTTTTGTGTGTGAAAGTGATCTTTACAAGAAAAAAAAAAGTACTTTTGAATTTTATTTTTTGACAGAAAAAAACTCTTTCTTTACTAAAGCTCAACAAGGTATTTTCCCCCCGTCTCAAGAGTTGAAACAACTTTCATGTTTTTGACTGGATTTATATTTAAAAAAATCCATTTCTCAGTCATTCGTAAAGTAAAGAAATTATTCTTTAAACCATTTTTTTTTTCTTTAAAAAAAAAACAAGTAGTTCATATAATTCTTTCCACAAATAAAACACTCGCAATTGGAACTATAAATAATTATTTTTCGTGAAAACCAAATTTGAAAATATTTTTTCTAATTTTTTTTAGTTAAAACCTAACTGTAAATTTTAAAATATGAAGTATGTACGATGTTTTAAAATATTACAAATAGAATTTAAAGATATTTAAAACTATTTAAAAAACATTTTTTTAAATATATTTGTACTGCAAAAAAGTATTTTAAAATGATTTTTATCTTAGAATATGCGTTGTTAAAAATTCTATTAATATACTCAATTTAAAAGCATGTATAATGTTTTTAAATTTTATAATTTAAAATTAATGAAATAAAACATTTAAGTTAAATTAAATAAATGAAAAAATATGAAAAAATACCGAATTTAGAATTCAATATATTTATGTTAATTCTAATATGGAATTTAAAAGTACCGAATTAATTCACTCAACATATTTTAATTTTAATAAAACGAGCAATTTAATAATTAAGCTATTAAGCGACAAAAAATAAATAAATAAATTCAATTTTATCAAATAATATTTAAAAGAACATAATTTATTATTAAGCATGCCGCGAAATTTAAAAAAAATATAACTTTTTAAGAAAATGATTACGATACAAATTACACAATGCAGTAATCGTAATCAATCAAAAGTATCGATTCATTTAAAGCGTATTTTATCAAGCTAGTTTAATAAATTTTATAAGAAAGGCCAAGAAAAGAAAAGAAAAAGTGGCAATATTGCAAACAATTCTTTCTAGAATGGCATCTAGTCAAGACTTACTGAATGGTGGACGAAGATTACATGAAAACAAACAACTTTCAGTATCAAACATTTGATTTTAGTTACATTTTCTTATTTGTGTGTTTACATGAATTAAAAATGTATTTTAAAAAGCATTTAAAGTATCATTTATTTTTATCATTAAAGTATCAGTTTAAAGTTCATTTATCAATTTTTAAAAATAAAAGAAATCAGACTAATCAGAAAATCACATGGTGTAAATTATTCTTGTATTTGTACACGCGTGAATAAAAATAAAATGAAAAACATATACCTATACTTTAATAAAACTCAAGAAATATTTGGCAGATGTATATAATAAATATCACGATACGATATCAATAAATGAAAATATTTAGTAAAAATCTAGAATCCTGCACCCTTTGCGCCAAATGCATCGCCAGGATGCCAAATAAGCATAGTAATGAAGGCATCAGCTTTTCGCTGTAAAATGATATTACGTCAAAATCCTTCACTGGGATGCCAAATCTCCAAGTAAACAAACAAAATGGCAACCGAAGTTCGGTTTCATTGTAAAACGGTATGAAACAAACATTTCTATTACGCCAACATTAGTAGCCAAACAGCTATTAGATGAAATTTGTTCCTAAAAATGCTTTTAAGCCAAAGTTTATCGCTTTAACGCCAAATATTATCACTATCCTGCCAAAATTTTAATCCTTGAAATGCTTTATCGCCAAACTTTTTCACTAAGCGAATTTTGTTTTTTAAATTGCTTTTACGCCAAAAGTTAATACTTTATCGCCAAATTTTTATCACTAAAAAAATTTTATTCCTTGAATAAAATTTAACAATTTTTATTTATTAAAATTTCTTTTTCATAAATGGCAACATCATAAAAAATTGTTTATATTCTGTATGATATACTGTAAACATACGTTATAAGATCAATCTCAGAATAATCGATAATTTATCGGAATAAATATTTAAAAGAATATCTATTTATGTTCTGTATTTACTATAATTAAAAAATTCTGCAAATAACTATTAAAAAAGAAATAAATAGTCATTATATTGTTCGGAAAAAGAAGAATTCTTCTAGAGTATTGTAGCCCTTAAGAATTTGGCGGAACATTGGCGAAATATTCTGGGTTGCAAAATTCTAGATTTCTACCAAATTTTTTTTATTTAAATGAATATTCTCAGAATCTGTTGGTCAGATCCCAGACTTTGATATGGATATTTATTTAATCTGGTAAAACTTTTACGAAAAGTTTCTTACCTAAAGTAATTTTTCCTTTTTTTTTTTTAATTTTTTTTTTTATATTCTACATATATTACAGCACTGTGGAAAAGTTGTTTTTTTAAATTCGTTTAATTAGAAGTTGTGGTGATTAATTCCTGAACTGATTTGGAGCAAACTTTTATTGAATTTATAGAAATCTAACAAAGGAACTCAAATGTGGTATCAAAACAAAATTAGTTCTTAAACAATTTTTATCATGTACATTTAATAGAATATTAATTTAATATAGCAAATATTATAAAAGTATAATTTAGAACACTATGAACAAATATATTCATAATCATCAAATGAAAGGTTGCTCAACCTAATTATTCAAACATACCAGTTGTTTTTGTATCAATAATATTTTACTTAAATAATATCTAATAAAGTGTTTATCAATGAAAATAGAATTATTATAACAACCTAATTAGTCAATTATTTACATAGGTTACTTATTGATGAGGCTTTCTTAAAACAAGCAAATCTAAAGAACTAACTTTTGTATAAAGATTTTGGTAAGGTATAAAGTACCAGCCACTTTTGAATCTGTACTTAGTTTTAAGTACTTAGGATCAAAAATTAATTTTCCAAAACAATATCTTACAAATAAAAAGCAGAATTGTGCCTGCCAATAAGGCCATTTTTGGATTAAGAAATCAGTTTAAATCACAGTTCATAAGCAGATAGAATAAATTCTTGTTATGTAAAACCCTTATTAGACCTATTTTGGTCTACGGCTCTGAAATTTGGACTCTGGCAAGACCTGATGAGTCTCATTTGGGTCTATTTGAGCGGAAGATTTTTAGGGCTATTCTTGGAGTTGTTAGGGAAAGTTATTGTTGGAGAAGAAGAATTGACGCAGAAATATATAAATGCTATAAAGCATTTATATATTTCTGCGTTATTCTGATATTATAAAATTTATTAAAATCAAGAGATTAAACTGGGCCGCTCATTCATATATTTAGAATGACTGATTTAAACCCCGTAAAAAGACTTGTTTTGACAAAGCCATGGGGACAAAGAGGATGAGGACGACCCTGGTTGCGATGGACAGACGTAGTTGAGAAATAATTTGCTCTAGTAGGGGTTAAGAATTGAAGGACCCTTGCCACCCAGAGGAATGCATGGAAATATCTTCAAATGAAAGCCTTGGCTCACTCAGGGCTGTCGTGTTATTGATGATTATTATCTTGCAAATGGGTGCCATAAATTCATAAGTGGGAACAGTCCTGTGTCAGAAAAGGGTGCAATTTGCCAGAAGCCACACTTGATGGTGTTTGCCCCCAAGCAGAGATGGGAATTTGTGTGCGTAATATAGCAACCTTCACTCGTAGTAACATCCGCGGTAACGTTGAATCTTCTGTCATTCTATTAACAAATGATTTTTCACGAAAGGCTAAGCATTCAAAAACCACAATTCCATCAGTATATCATCACTTTGTTGCAGTTTTCTTATGAGAAATTTCGATTTGAATAAAAACTATATCATTTTATCTGTTAATTAAAATCGATCGTTGACTAATTTGTTGGTAAAAAAAGAATCTAAATTCTTTGCATGTCCGTAAAAGTATTAATTGACTGGATTAATCACCATCTTTCATTTTGCTAATACTCAGGAATTTTTTTGTCAAGTGTTTTGTCAAGCTAAACCTCTTATTTAAGATGTAACAGTTCAATGCAAGGTCGGCAACCTGTTTTGTCACGGAAATGGGCTGAACTATTTTGCCTATCTGTGAGGTACGCATCTATGTGCGCTGTCGTCACATCCTGTTTGTATTGATAGAGCGGGAACCGGCCAATTTGACAAGAGCTTCAACACGTTGTACTTGTCAATTGTTTGTGTTGCTTTAAAACGTTTCTTAATGATTTTTATATTAATCAGTTGTCAGTTATCCCTAAATGTCATGCATGATGTCTGATCTATCTTTGTAAGGTTATTGTGATATCCTTTGTTCTTTGTATTGCCTGGATAAAGCTGAAACTGCTATATTTAATAAATGAGGGTAGCAAACGCATTGCATTAGTGAGCAACAGATAATAGATCATTATGAAATTCGTACAATTTGTTGTACACATAAAGTTTTTATTGTAACTTAAAAGATAGTCAGTTTTTCTTTTAGTCAGTTATATGTGCAGATTTTTCACTAGACGTTTTAAAGCAGTAATCATGTAGTGCTACTAGTTTTTATTCCTCTTCAGCGGCGCAACAGCCCCATGGTGGGCCAAGGCCGTCTGCCTGCAGACAAATCTCTAAACAGATGTTTTTCTTTTTTTTTACGAGGTAGTATTGTCAGCTCTACAGTCGTATTAGACCAGGATCTACGATTTAAAGTGGATTCTATGGTACCACCGGGACTCGAACCCGAAACCTGACTAGTTCTCATTATCACATCTTATTTTTTAAATGTGAATAAGAAACTTTTATATAACAATTACTAAATATGCTATTCATTATTTGATAATCTCATAATGAATAGGGGCTCTCTTGTAAAACCTATTTTTTACATGACATACTATCTTATGTGCAAATATTTTTTAAATCATTAAAGAAATAAAATAAATAAACCACTAACTCTATCGAAAATGCAAGCAGTTTGCCTTTTCTTAATCAGGTCTCAAAGGAATAATTTACAGTTTAAAAAATTCATTACATCAAATGAGGTGAATATTTTCTTTCTAATCTCTCCTGCTTTCGACAGCAGAGAGCAAGATAAAGTAAAAACCAAAAACTAAAAGAAAATTGCAATAATCATAACTTATTCCAAATCTAACTTCAGAGGAAACAAATCGCGTAAAAAAAAAATTGAAAGAAAAATGTCACTAAATACGGATTTCACAAGAAAAAGATTGGGAGAAAAAAAAAAAAAATGCATTATTTATACTTCGTTAAAAAAATCTTATTTTTCTCTTTTTCTAGTTGCATTATCATAGTTCTAAATTAAGAGAGAATTCAGCATTATCTGACACTCTCCTGAATTTCGGGCACAAGAAATTTCTTCTGTTGTGATAAGATTGGGAGGTATTTGAACCTTATCTCAAACACCGAAGCTTAGATAATACAAAATAAGAAAGAAATAATAATAATACTAAAAAAGAAAAAAGAAAAAAAAACTCCTCGTTGAAACATATAAATACGCATCAAATAAAAAAAAGAAGAAGAAAAATGTGATTGAGACAATTTTTAACTTCTTTTTATTTTTCACCAGGGTGAATCAAAAACACATCAGCCAATCTATCCTGTGCTAACATTCGTCGATTAATCAGATTAAAAATTCAATTCCACGTCAATCCTTAATGCAAATTTATTTCTTTGGGGTTTTTTCTTTGTTGAAGAGGGGGGAAAATTTATTTTAATTTTTAGCTTGTTTGTGTGATATTTTTTTTCTTCCCTGGTTCCTGTCTGTTCTTTTCTCTTTTGCTATCTACTCAACACACATAGGTGCACGTCTCTTCATCTTATCTCAGAATAATATCGGCACACAAGAAGAAGAGAGGGAAAAAAAATTAAAATGCAATAAAAATACCAAAAAGGGGGGAAGAACTTGGGGATAAAAAAAGGAAAAGAGCTCTTCAGTTTGCTATCATTAATCACGTGATCTTCGCGAATGCGAAACAACAGGATATTTTGGCCTTGCTCTTTATTTATTTATTTTTTTCTCTTTTTTTTTCAAAAAATTTTATTTTTTTATTTTTTCTTAACACAAGGTTAGGGGATGCGAGGGGTTGAGGGAAAGGGAAGGAAAAAAAGTATATAAAGCAACTGACACTTATCTTTTGCGTCATTGGATGCTACCTCTCTCTTCCTGCCTCTCCTCTGAAATCCCTCTCTCTCCATCCTCCCTTCCCCCCATCCTTTTCATCTTGAGCCTCCCTTCTAATTTGCAATGATGTGACACAACTCAGAAGACAGAGTAAAGGGAAGATGGTATCTGGCGGCAGCAATATATATATATATATTTTTTTTTCTTAAATAATATACTCGTACATTATTTACCTTTTCTTTTCGGAAATAGTAAAAAAAATATATATAAAAAAAAAAAGGGGGAGGTGCTTTTCTTCATCAAGGTTTATATGTTTTTTTTTCTTTTACCCCTCTTTTTTTTCTTTTTCTTCTTCTTTAACATCAATTTTTCATTTTTCTTCATCTCCCTCCCTCCCTCCTCTCCGTACCTATACCCCGTGGAAGAGTTTTCCCTGCTGTAATGAGTTATCGAAAGTCTAGGTACAAAACCATCGTTAGAGGGAAGGGATTTTTTTTTCTTCTTGTTGTTCTTGGCGCGATTTTTGGCGTATTTTGGCCCCACTTCCATCAACCCCTAATTAAAGGCCTCAATCGATTGATCACTGATAAGAAAGAGTCTCCACTTCACTTCTGTACACTCCCCCCCCCCCCTCTCACCCCTTTTGCAGTTCTAATTGCCCAACACAAACAGTTGCCTTTTCGTTAAATTTAGTAAATTCTGTGCTTTCTTCTTAGAAACTTTTCCTGAAGAAGTTCTAGGGGGTAGGGAGGGATGAAGTTGTTAAAGGCAGGCCTCTGAAATTCTCATATTTTAATAATAACAACGACTTGCACATTGCTCGAAAAATCTTTAAACACGGTGTTGCTTTTTAAATAAAAGATTTTACTTCAAGTGTGAAAAGTTGCGTTTTGTTTCCCTTTCAAATTTTGTATTCCGAGATTTTGTGGCATCGAATAATGAATAATATTGGATTTTTAAGATTTACCGAATTTTTTTTTTATATATGTTATTTAGCGTGAAGCCACGAAGTGTTTTGATATGGATTTGTTACTTGAAAAACTTATTTTGTTTCACAATCATGTGGAAATAATATTGATTTTGTAGACACAAATTTTTCGATTGCTTAAAATAATAAGACTTCCGAAATTTTGTGAGAGTTTTCCTATAAAACTATTCAAAGATTTGTAATATTTAATAAGGAAATAAATATTTTTATTTATTTATCAAGTGAAAAACCAATTTACTAAATATTTTCATATCTCATTCGCAAAAAAATTAAATAAATAAAAATAAATAATAAATAAATAACTTATTTCGCGCGTATTAATTATAGAATAATTCAATATATTGTCGAATTCCAATTGTCGAATATTCCAATAAAGTAATATGCCAATATTAAAACAAAATAAAATGTTTGATTTTATTTGACTTGAGTTTTATTTCGTTAGTTCAATGAAATATTTATTTATTTCAATTGAATTTTTGATATGCGCTTAGAATTAACCAAAAATATTTTTAAATTAAAAAATACTACCGTAATTATATAATAATATCAAAACTTAAACATTTTTCAATAATATTCCACTTTTAGTTTTTTTTTTAAATCACGTGCAGGCCATAAGAAATCTTCCCCTTGGTATAAATAAATAAATGTAAGCGAGATTTTGATACAAACTATGATATATAAAAAAAAGAAATTTTCAATCTGGTAGAATAAATAACTAATGTAAGAGAGATCTTGATTCAAACTATGGTATATAACAAAAAGAATTTTTCACCCTGGTTGAAGTAAATAAATAAATGTAACATAGATCTTTATTCAAATTATGGTATATAACCAAAAGCAATTTTCACGTTGGTAGAAGTAAATGAATAAATGTAATAGATCTTGATTCAAATTATGGCATATAACAAAAAGAAATGTTCACCCTGGTATAAATAAATAAATATAAGAGAGATCTTGATTCAAACTATTGCATATAACAAAAAGAAATGCTCACCCTGGTAGAAGTAAATAAATAAATATAAGAGAGATCTTGATTCAAACTATTGCATGTAACAAAAAGCAATTTTCAATTCAAATGATCAAATAAAATCCTCCGTAAAGTTGTGATAGCATGACTTTAGAAAATACAAATATAACAGTAAGTTTTATTTAGTAACAATAGCAGGAATGTCTTGAATAACATGAATGACATGAACATGTGAAATTTGAATGTCTTGTAGCAATTTAAAAAAAAATACAAAATGACTTCAAATTTAATACCGATTCATATCATATGACATACATAAGGTTTTCATTCAAAAGCATTTTGTTTTAAAAATATTTATCCGTAAGATAAACTCACTTATTAACAATAATTTACATAGCAGCAGATTATTAGCAAAATTTCCAATTCTTGTACAAATACTACATCAAGCACGCAAGAATAAAAATCCAAAAAATCCCTGAACTCATGTTCGAACAAAAAAAAAAAAAAAAAAAAAAAAAACCCCATTGTTTCTTTATACTGAGAAGAGGATTTCGAAATAAATAAGGTTCATTGTTAAGCTAAAGCATATTGTTGCTTTATTGATTGCACTTACAAAAACAGTGGGGGTATTCAATGCCTGTTGCCAATTCTTTTCCGCTACAGAATTTATTCTCGGATAATTGAAAGGCGGCAAACAGAACAAACGATATCTTCATAAATCGAATTTTATTGAAAATCTTCTTTTGATAGTACAGTGTCTCTCCTTTTTTTTTCTTTGCTGTTCTTTAATTTTAAAATTGCCATTGAATTTTGCTAGGCCAGCTTTCATCAGAACTGTTGAACATTTATATCGATATTTTATAAGGGGAAACATCGATTTTTTGCGAAGGCTTGGAAGATGTCCTTAATTGAAGGATCTGAAACCTGAGGATTCTATTGTTACGACGAAAAGTTTTTCGACTTCGGTAATTTAAATTCTGATGTAAGTTTATTGCTTTGCATTTGCTGATGAAGCTACTTGTGGGAAACTATCTGTTTATTGAGCTGATCCATTGATAGATGCTACTTCTCATTAATTCAGCTTGCAATGTACATATATCTGCTGTTATTACATCTATAGTTATAGTTATATTTATTTTTTCAATATATTTTCAATTGAAAAGGGTGTTTTTTTTGTGTGTGCTGAAGATATTTGATAAATTACATAAGATATTTGATTTTAAGTAGTAAATTTAACCCCCACCTATAAATACAAACTTGATACTGCCATGTCAGTATTAAATTTAGTACTAATACATTTAGTGATTTTAACATAATTTAGCTTAAGTTTTACTGTTAAATAATAACAACATTTATTAATTAATTAAATACAAATTCAATTATTTTTATTAATTTTTTCGATATCATTTATATAAAAATAACTATATTTATGTAAATTTAACTCCTCACCCCATCTATAAATGCGAACTTGATACTGCTATGTTAGCATTAAATTTAGTACTAATATATTTATTGATTTTAACAAAATTTAACTAACGTTTTATTGTTAAATAATAAAAACATATATTGATTAATTAAATACTAATTCAATTATTTTAATGAATTTTTTCAAGATCATTTATACAAAAATGACACTATTGAGTATTATTATAAGTGTAAACAGCTTTTTTTAATTATTACCATATTAAGAGCGTTATAGCTTTTATTACTTATATTTGAATCAAAACAGAGATGCTGTATTCGTAGATCTGTTGATTATTGAATTAGTTTTCAAAACTTTTGAATTTTTTTAAATTAATACCGAACATTATTTATGCTTTCTTTGAAATCTTAAAAAAAATTCAAAAAATAATTTTTTTCCGATTCTTTTTCACTTTACAAAAATAATAACAATATTTTATGAGTTATTATATATTTAAAAATTTGTACCTCAAAAATAAATAATCATTGGATTGATTTGTGATTTGATGTTTTAATATTTATCTATATGCAGATAAAAATGATAAGTTTTTGAATTTTATACGATTGTGTTCTTTATTAATATTTTTTTTTTGCTTCTTTTTATTTCTCTCAAATGTTTTATTACATAGGTTTTATATTTTACTTTCAAAATTCTTTTTATTTATAGTTATTCACAGTAAATTTCTCTTTAAATTTCTCAAGCAATAATTTTCACTTTTCATTAATATTTTTTGTAATAAAATTTACAAAAACCAAAAAGTGTTTTATTTTAAGTAGCTGGAAACTCCGGCTACTCTCTCCTAATATTTTTATAATTATGCGATAATGTGTTGTGAATGAATGCATTATGGATGATGGGCCATGCGGAAGAAGGCATGAAAAATTAAAATTAACCAAACAGTGTAATTGTTGATATGGGAAACTTGTACAAGTTGTTACATTTGCAATTGAGTCTCCTCAATTTCGAAAGAACCGACTGCGATGGACCCTGAGAATGGATTCAGACAGGACAAATACCCTCCTCCATGAGCTGCGCCTGCGCATTCTAATCCACAAGTCCAACACTAATTCTTAATTTGATCATTTTACATTACTACTAACAGGCAAAAAGTAGTACACTATTCAAGACAGCCAGAAAATCTTTAACACGTGAAGAGGCGGCTGCCAACTTTCGATTAAGAACCGGACACGATTGTCTTGCGGAACACATAAACAGGATAGGTGTCCCGCCTCGAACACTTGCCCATTATGTAGAGCCGGTGCAATGAATTCAGAACCTCTTTTGAAATGTCCAGGACTGAATAGGGAGGCTCAGCGTCAGGAAGAAGTCTTGCAGTTGTGTTGGGAGGCCAGGGGCCTCATGGACTAAAATAAAGTGACTACCCCTTTTATGTATTCTCTCCACCTTTGACTTTTTGTGGTGTGTGAGACCGACTTAGTGTCGATTGCTGTTTTATTGTATGTTTGCTTTGTTCTGCTTGTTTCTTCTTTGTGAGTGATCCTTAATGTAGTGGATTAATTTCCAATAAAGCCATCTGTTACAACAACATTACTGTTTACATTTTATTTCCTAATATTTGTTTACTGCTTATTACTATACTTACTTAATTAATATGAACTTTTCATTAAATTTAATTTAATAAATTAATCATTTAATTTAATTTTTCAATTCCAATATACAAAAAAAAGGTTTGAATCTGATAATATTAGTGCAAAAAGTTCTATTAATCTGATGCAACATTCTTTAAAAGAGCCTTGAGCCATCAAATTGTCCTTCTACACTTTATAAATAAATTAAAGGGGAAAAAGGTTGAAATTACCTCATACAAAAATTTTTCATAACGATTGAATCTAATATTTATAATATATCTGGATATCTACCAAAATCATCTTTTAAAAAAAAGTGTTTCAAACTCCCTCAAACCAAAAAAAATCGAAAATAATAAGTGATAAAAAGAACCTCCGGAAATTATCCTGGTACTATAACATTAAATTCATATTTTGATGCAACGCTACATTGGGGGTGAAAGCACATAAATAAACCAACCCCGACATGTGAGAAAAACTTGGAAAATATCGGGTACTAATAAAATCACAGCACGTGACAACGAATTTACATGATGTTATACCGATAAGGCACTATTTCATTTTCATCCTCCTGCTTGTCCTCCCACCCCCACATCCCCTCATCGTCGTCTTCGCAAGGATTCCAAGGACAAAGAAATTCCCCTCCCAAATCACCCGGGGGTAAGGTGTCCACAATGGGGAAATCGGGGATTGGGGGGGGGGAAGGGGGGGACGAAGCCGCCGACTTTTAGCTGTCATCGCGATCTAAATATCTGCCGATTTCTGCAGGAGATACAATGGGGACGACTTTTGAATTTGAATAAATTAGGTTTTTGTAATAACTGAATAGTATTTTTTTTTAATTTGTTTTTGGCCTCCTGTAAAAATTTTTTCTTTTTCTTTTAATGCATGCGAATTTCATATTTCAATAAACATAGAAATATCGATCAAGCAAGTAAAATAATTGAATAAGTAAATAAAAAAAATAAAAAAAAGTTAATTCTATTTTTTAATTGGAAAAAAAAAATTTGATTCTTTCGTTAAAAATATGGTTAATTAATATGGTTTAATTCCTTAATATACGATTAGAATTAACCTTTTTTTTAAGGAATATCTTTTTTTTTTAAGGAATAGAACTAATATCTTTTTTTAAGGAATAGATTTAACCCTTTTTTAGGAATAAAACTAATATCTTTTTTCTTTAAGGAATTGAATTAATATATTTTTCAAAGAATAGATTTAACCCTTTTCTCTTTAAGGAATAGAATTAATATATTTTTCAAAGAATAGATTTAACCCTTTTTTAAGAAACAGAACTAATAACTTTTTTAAGGAATACATTTAACCTTTTTTTAAGGAATAGAATATCTTTTTTTTTAAGGAATAGATTTGACACTTTTTTAAGAAATAGAACTAATAACTTTTTTAAGGAATAAACTCTTTTTTAAAGGAATAGAATTAATATCATTTTTTAAGGAATTGATTTAACCCTTTTTTTAAGGAGTAGAACTAATACTATTTAAGGAATAGATTTAAACATTTTCTTAAGGAACAGAACTAATATTTTTTGAACAATGGAAATAAACAGGACAATGATTCATTTGAATATATGGCTGATGCATTCAGGATCGACATAATTATTGAAAAATGCATCCTAAAATGCAAATTAATGCATCCTATAATAATTATGCATCCAGAAAATTGCATTCAAATGAATCATTTTCTTGTTTACATCCATTGTCCAACCTTCGCAGTTTGCTGCAAAGTTGCTCTCTATCACCCACCACACCCGAAACGATAACGGGCGATGACTCAATAAACACCGTGTTTTTGCTACCCTGCTTTCTATAAATACACAAAAAAGCAGATACTTACATTCTTCCTTGCGCGCACCTTTATCGCAGCAGACTCTCAGCAGATACGCTCAAATGAGCTGTGTCGATGGTCTTTTATTATATGGCGCAGCAGCAAAGGATGGAGAAAAAAGTGCATGTTCTGAAGCAGTGTTTACCAGATGGCGATCTACTTGAGATTTCTGCGTCAGCCACAAGATCTCGGCAGCGCTTAGATAGCGGGCAACGTGGTCTTCAAAAGGCTGTTTTGGGAGCTACGGAATTTCAGCAGTGGTTCTTGAGTTTCTCACGTTGTGCCAATGTTGTAAGGTGGAAACTTTGGTATCTCCTTAGGTTTTTCATATTTGACACCAGTTTCCTGTTTAAAATCTGTGAAAATGTTAAATCTGTAAAATATTTCTCACGTCCTTGCAAACTTTGGTAGATACTGTTGAATTTTTTCGATATTTAACATCAGTTTCCTGTTTAAAAATCTGTGAAAATGTTTTATGTTAATGCTAATTTTAGAGCAAAGTTTATTTATATTTTTTTTACAAAAAGTAATTATTATTATGGAGCTACGGAATTTCAGCAGTGATTCTTTGGTTTCTGCATTGTGCAATGTTGTAAGGTGGAAACTTTGGTATCACCTTAGGTTTTACATATTTGACGTCAGTTTTATGTTTAAAATCTGTGAAAATGTTTTATGTTAATACTAATTTTAGAACAAAGTTTATTTATATTTTTTTTTACTAAAAGTAATTATTATTATTATGGAGATATGAAATTTCAGCAGTGATTCTTCAGTTTCTCGCGTTGTGCAATGTTGTAAGGTGGAAACTTTGGTATCACCTTAGGTTTTTCATATTTGACATCAGCTTCCTGTTTAAAATCTGTGAAAATGTTAAATCTGTAAAATATTTCTAGCGTCGTGGAAACTTTGGTAGATACTGTTGAATTTTTTCGATATTTAACATCAGTTTCCTGTTTAAAAATCTGTGAAAATGTTTTATGTTAATGCTAATTTTAGAGCAAAGTTTATTTATATTTTTTTTACAAAAAGTAATTATTATTATGGAGCTACGGAATTTCAGCAGTGATTCTTTGGTTTCTGCATTGTGCAATGTTGTAAGGTGGAAACTTTGGTATCACCTTAGGTTTTACATATTTGACATCAGTTTTATGTTTAAAATCTGTGAAAATGTTTTATGTTAATACTAATTTTAGAACAAAGTTTATTTATATTTTTTTTTTACTAAAAGTAATTATTATTATTATGGAGATATGAAATTTCAGCAGTGATTCTTCAGTTTCTCGCGTTGTGCAATGTTGTAAGGTGGAAACTTTGGTATCACCTTAGGTTTTTCATATTTGACATCAGCTTCCTGTTTAAAATCTGTGAAAATGTTAAATCTGTAAAATATTTCTAGCGTCGTGGAAACTTTGGTAGATACTGTTGAATTTTTTCGATATTTAACATCAGTTTCCTGTTTAAAATCTGTGAAAATGTTTTATGTTAATACTAATTTTAGAGCAAAGTTTATTTATATTTTTTTTACTAAAAGTAATTATTATTATTATGGAGCTACGGAATTTCAGCAGTGGTTCTTGAGTTTCTCGCGTTGTGCGATGTAGTAAGGTCGAAACTTTGGTAGATGATGTTGAATCTTTTTGATATTTAACATTAACATCAGTTTCCGGTTTAAAATCTGTGAAAATGCTTTATGTTAAAAATAAACTTTGCTCTAAAATCATTATTTTTTTTTTACTAAAAGTAATGAAACGTAGTGTAAATGAAGAGTAAACAAATTAATATGACTTTTATTAAAAATATTTCTGATAGTAGGAAAATGATTTCTTAAGTGATCTTCTTATAAAAACTTTTACAGAAAGTTAGACTGTTGTCTCTCGAAAAAACAATTGTATAGAGCAGGGATGGCCAACCCGAATGATCTTACGGGCAATTGCTGGAAATGCATCCTAACTCCGCGGTCCGCATATAAAATTATATATCCTCCTATTAGATTTAGACCCACTGTAGACATTTTTTTGGAGTGAAAAATTGAAACATAATGAGTTATTATTTTTGTGTTTACTTTTATTCTTACATGTCAGCATAGATAATATAATAATAATAATGATGATACTGAACATAAATTGTAAAGAAATATATAACACCAAAAATGAAATATAAAGAATATATAAATATAAATTAAATAAAAAAACTGAAATCATTAAAAAATATTTATTTTATTAGTGCGATATTCGTTTGCGCAAGAATATTATTTTAAAATCAAAGTTGTTTTTTTCGCATAAATTCGACAGTTAAGTTTTGAATATATGAATGCACACATAATGTATTTTTTTTAATACATTGGTTTTTCACTCCTTTAGCCATTATGAAATACATATATATCGTAAAACTGTGGTACATTTCACGGGCCAAAAACTGTTCAAGGCGGCCACGGGTTGGCCACCCCTGGTCTAAAATAATATATTGGTGCAAAAAATTGTTTTTTTTTTAAACCAAATTAGCTAGTTTTAAACTATCTTACTTAGTTTAGCAATTTAAATGCTGATTTGCTTGAATGCTTTGAATAGTATAAGAAATTATATTTTTGGGGTTTCTTATGTTAAAAAAACGCATAAACTGGTGTATTTCGTTTTTAAAAAAGAACATGATTTGTAATTTTAGAAATAACTCATATATTAGGAACATTGATGTAGTTATGTTACTGTGAAGAAATCTTAAATAAAAAATACATTTTTAATCTATGAAATTTGATAAAAATTTGCTTCGTTAAAATGAGGAAGTATAATAAAATCATAAAAAAAAAAAAAAAAAAAAAAATTAATAACATTTTGCAATATCTGAGTTAAAATATTTATATCGATGATTAACTTTATGCACCTGCTATTGGATGTTTCATATCGATTTTTTTTCCCAATTGAATTTAAACTAGATTTAGTTAGCTAATGGAAAAGCATCGATGAATTTTCTAAAAAAACTATTTTTTTTAAAAAAAATGTGTCTTTTGTGCTCAAATGTGCTAATGTTCGTTATCTTTTACCATTATTGCTGAGAAAAACAGCAACCAAAAAAAAAAAAAAAGGAACATATTTACCAGAAAAACAGTCGACACAGGTGAAAAAAAAAACCAACCTTATGTTCTCTCTATGGATTATTTATCAATTCTCTTAATTAATGGATTTTAACAAATGCAGAGGTCGCACTTTCAAAAATTGCGATTTAAAAGCATATCGACGTGCGAGCGGAAAAAGCAGTTTTTTTTTCTCTGTTCTTTCTGTAATTTTTTTCTTTTTTTTTCTTCATTTACCAGTTCATTACACGACTTTATTTTTTTTTTTTTTTTTTTAAACTTCTTCTCTTTCTTTCGTAAATGAACTTCTAAAAAGGAGAGAGAAGACAACATTACGAGCGACCAGGAACTTTTTTATTAGTAATTAACACACAACATTTCGATCAACCCTGATATTAATGAAAACTCTCTCACACACGTCACACACACCCACCAAACCACACAGCCTCTTTAACATCAAAATTTGGGGGATTTTTCCTTTTTTTTCCCCTTACGTACTCTTTTTTTTTTTTGTGTGTCTTTTCTATACAACTCTTATCAAATAAAACAAACCAATAATAATACCGACAAGAACAGATATTCCCCCCAACGAAGTTTTTCAAATGATTGGTGAGACTGGCTGGCCTCATTAGGCGTTGGTGGGCAAAATTAGCAAAATCTCGATTCCAGCCTTTTATCGGTTGTGACTTACACCAACCGACGACTTGTGTATACACCTATGACAATCTATAAAAAGGGGATACAGGGGGGAGCGAGGTGGCCTGTCCAATAACCGATACGGGCTGAAAAATTCACTAATAAAGCGGCATTGGGGGTGGTTGTTGTAATAAAGGTGTCATTAATGTAGTCTGAGGATCGATAATTTGCAACAGTCTCTTGTCATCTATGCTCATCAGTTGGTTGATTTGATGGGAAAGGGTGGTGTGGGTGGATGCTCTCTCACCCTCGCTCAGTATTCAATAATGGGCAGGAGTGTTCTTTTGTTTGTTTTTCTTACTTGTAAGATGAAATGGAGTGTTTTTATGTTGTATTTGTTTTCTTTCTTCCTCAATCTTGAGATGTGATTAATGCATCTTCGTGGTAAATATCTAAATGAGTATGAGTCCTTCTTTATGGATTGGTACTTTTCTAAACTTTGTTAAGTAAGACCAGCAAAAAGAGACATCGATACTTTGTTGATAATGTCCTTAAGATGTGTAAAATAAGACGTTCGTTTTTATCTGAAACGTAAAATAAGACGTTCTTGTTTGATCTGATCGTAGAATAAGACGTTGTTGTTTGATCTGATCATAGAATTAGACGTTCTTGTGTTATCTGATCAATGCATCGTCGTGGTAAATATCTAAATGAGTATGAGTCGTTCCTTATGGATTGGAAAATTTTCTAAACTTTGTTAATATCAGCCAAAAGAGACAGAGATATTTCGTTGATAATGTCCTTGAGATGTGTATAATAAGACGTTCTTGTTTGATCTGATCTAAGCAATATGCGGGGATGATAATTGGACAGAACTAATTACTTATGGAATAATATTGGATTTTTTTCTTTTGGTTAATAATAGTATTAAAAAATAAAAAGCTCACAGAATTAATTTAAAAAAATTGAAATTTGCTCGGCAAATTTCAACTTACCATGTGTGAACATTCGAGAACGGATGAATAAATTCAGGAATATGCCAATGTTTAATGATGCACGGGATATACACTCATGAGCCAAAACATTATGACCACCCCTACATTTTGCAATGAACTCGCCTGGATGACGTGGAAGGCACGTGATCAGGTGGAAGTGGTATTTAACTGGTATTAAGTGGTGGTATTAATCCATGCCAAGGCGGGTTGAAGCTGTGTTGCGCGCCAAAGGTGGGCCAACTCGTTATTGACAGGTGGTCGTAATGTTTTGGCTCTTGAGTGTTTGAAACAATTGATTGGAATACTACAAGAGTGGCCAAATTCAAATAGCCACGTGAATAGATTAATGCTGAATAGATCAAGAACTTCATGAAGAATGAATTGTTCGAGAATCTCTAAAAGAATGTACAAAAGTAAGATAAATGTCCATGTCCCCCATTAAGTCAAAGATCACAGCATTTGAAGGGGGAGGGGAAAAAGCAGCAATTTCATTGCGTGTATATCTGCTATTTTGTGTTTGTAATTTAACATTTCTTTAATTATTATTTTTATTTTGGTTAGTTATCGCCATTCTATAAATGCGTAATTAATAAATACATGAATGTCCATCATGCACATATAACTAAATAATGGGAACGAAAATGTGTTTTATATTTTAGGAGTAGGATTGAGGTTGAACTGATCAACATCAGGATAATTTTATTAACTCAACATTACAATTTCTTTTTTTTAGATTATTAAGAATGGTAAACTGTCTTTAAGAAGAATTTATTGAGCTGAAATTTATAATTTGTAAATTATGGCATCGACAATTTATGGCATCGACAACGGGTCCCTTATTGTACCGAATTTAAACTTAAATTATTTTAACTTTAATTTTAATTTTAATTTTGAATCTTACTTTTATTTATTTTTAGTATTTATTTTTTTTTTTAATTTTTAGAGTACCGTTTATTTCATTTTTTGAAACTTTTTCTTTTATCTAATGCTAACATTTAAGCAGCCAATTTAAAATCGTAAATTTTATATATGAATTAAGATGAGGAGGTTAAGGGGTCTATCCCCATGGGTACTCCGTAATCGGTACGGCAATTGCCAGTTTATGATCTGTGGTAAATAAATTATGTTCGTAATCTGTAGTTTATCATGATATAAATTTAAAATTAGTAGTTCAAACTAGTAGTAGTACTATTAAGTAGTCACATACAAAAGTAGTAGTAGTTCAAAGTAGTAGTAGATAATTAAGTAGTCACGTACAAAAGTTGTAGTAGTACAATTAAGTAGTCACATACAAAAGTAGTATTAGTACAATTAAGTAGTCACCTACAAAAAGGTTTATTTTTTTTCCATGACATGTTTGACATGAACTTATGATAAAATTATCACTAGTCAAATCAAGACGAGTTCTTCAATTTAACGCGATGACAATTCGCCAGTTGTCAATTTATGATCTGTAGTAAATAAATTATGTTCGTAATCTGTAATTTATCATGATATAAATTTAAAATTAGTAGTCATATACAAAAGTAGTAGCAGTTCAAAGTAGTAGCTGTTCAAAGTAGTAGTAGTAGTACAAGTAAGCAGTCATATACAAAAAGGATTAATTTTTTTCCTTGGCATGTTTGACATGAACTTATGATAAAATTATCACTAGTCAAAATCAAGATGAGTTCTTCAATTTAATGCGATGACAACAGAAGAAAAGAGGTGAAGCTCTGTTCTGAAGTTGAAATATTTGTTAAAAAAAAGAAAAAGTAAAAGGATGTTCTGAAAAATACTTTTGCTTGGTGCAATGCCTCGCAGAATTTGTCTTTTAAGAAGAGTCCTCCGCATTAACTGATCTGGCTTCGATATGGAATGGCGCCAGGCAAGCAGCATACTCAAAGAGATACGCTGCTCAGATAGATACATACATATAGGGGTACCTACAGTACAACAGTTTTCCAAGAGGGAAGCCGATATCTCGGAGATATCTCTTAAGGAATTGCTGAGAAGCTGGAATGGTCGCTGAGACATCTCTCATGGTGGCGTTATCTCTCGACTGTTTCCGTAGTCTCCTTCCAAATCTAGAAGGGACTATCTGGAGGATTTTTTTTTTATTACTTGTTTTGCTATCTAACTATGCGAAGCAAGGAGTGTAGGGTATTCTGTTATATTTTTATATGTGCGAGATGTTTAACAGGTGCAGTTGTGCAATGGGTTACAGAAGGGGTTTTATGTGGGTAATTTGTTGCAGAATTGCCGAGGGAATTGGTTTCAGTATGATGCTCAAGGGAGATTGCTGGTTTTTACTAGCAGAATAAGATGTGCGAGTTGGTTTTGTTTGTTTGTTTGTTTTTCGGATCGGACATCGTGGATATTTGATGATGCTTCAAGTGGTATAAAATTCATGCATGAGATTTATTTACTGTGTTGTGAATGTTTTATTAGTATATGTGGTTTAGTTTGGTTAGGTTTGTCGCTCTACAGTCATCTAGAATATGTGGATAATTGTATATTCTTTTACTTTCATTAGAATATATTTTCCTCACATCCGTTTTTTTAATGAATTAGGGATATAGTTGAGGGAGAAATTTTTTTTACTAGTATAATAAGATGTGCGAGTTGATTTTTTGTTTGTTTGTTTATTTTTTGGATCGGACATCGTGGATATTTGATGATGTTTTCAAGTGGTATAAAGTTTATGCATGAGATTTATTAACAGTGTTGCGAATGTTTTATTAGAATATGTGAATAATTATATATGCTTTTACTTTCATTATGTGGATAATTATATATTCTTTTACTTTCATTGGAATATCTGGATAATTATATATTCTTTTACTTTCATTAGAATATCTGGATAATTATATATTCTTTTACTTTCATTAGAATATCTGGATAATTATATATTCTTTTACTTTCATTAGAATATGTGGCTAGATAGTTGGTTTTTACTAGCATAATAAAATGTGCGAGTCAATTTTTTTTTTTTTTTTTTTTTTTGTTTCTCGGATCGGAGATTGTGGATATTTGATGATGCTTAAAGTTATATAAAACTTAATGCATGAGAATTATTAACAGAATGTTTTACTAGACTATGTGGATAATTGTATATTGTTTTACTTTCATTAAAATATGTTTTCATTAAATCCTTTTTTTTTAATGAATTAGGTATGCGAGTGATTTTTAGGTGAGAGTTGATTTTTTTGTTTTTTTTGTTTGTTTGTTTCTTGGATCGACATCGTGGATATTTGATGCTGCTTCAAGTGGTGTAAAGTTTATGCATGAGAATTATTAAATATGTTGTGAATGTTTTACTGGAATATGTGGATAATCGTGTATTCTTTTACTTTCCTTAGAATATGTTTTCATTACATCCGTTTTTTAATGATTTGATTAAATAAACGGTGTTTAATTCTCAAATAAATCTCTATTATAAAATTTAATCCAAAAACAGGTTAACATAAAATAGTTTATTTTTTAAGTTAGTATTTTTCAATGCATGAAAAATTCCTTTCAGAAATATAGAGTAAAACAATTTTTTTGGTCTGATTTAAGTTATTTTATTTCGTTTATCTCTTGATTTAAACAGGCTGAAAAATTTGTAATTATAAATTAATTTATTTCTTCATTCAAAGTTTCGTCTTCTTTAATTTGAATTTAACTATTTCATTCAGTAAATACTTCATGACCACAACTTTAACAATATGTTTAAAATTAACTTCTCTTCTAAACGTAATCACCGTTTTCTTCTAATGAATTCGTTTTAATTACAATTACTGTGGTACTGAGCACCAAAGCGCTAGCCACTCGACAATCAGGCCCCCATACTTGATAGTACTGAATACATTAAAAAAATTGTTTAATTTAATAACAAAATTGTGTAGTAAATTAGTTTAATTTAAACAAGCAATATAAAAAAAAATTTTAAGTCAATTTCTATTTTTTTTTCACTATATTGCAGAAAAAAATCCTTTACGAATGAAGTTGAAATTTTCCTCTTACTTCTGGCGCCATCTATTATTAGATACATGCAACTTAAATCTAAAAAGAACTAAAATTTATGAATTAAATTTAATGAATGAATTAATATTTGAAAAAACTGTATTAACATCCAGTGTCATCCACTACAAGTTAAAAAGAAATGGATTTGAACTGGAGTGGATGAATGAAAAGTATTTTATGAACGATTGAAAATTTGAACAAGATATATATAGGGAGAGTGCGAACTAATAGCAGGAATTGAAAAATATATTCAGTGTTTTATACAATGTGTATTTGGCCTTTTTTATTCAACAACAACAATCGAATCGCATACTATTGTTAGAGTTGACAAAAGTAGATGAAAATAAAATTAATAAATCTATCAGTACACGATTATTTCTTCTCAAATTCATCGCCAATAACACCACAATTTATTACTTATATATTACAACTGCAATAAATCCTGCAACCACAGTCCCTAACATCGTAACTAGTTCCAGAATTCAGTGAAAATCTAAGAAACGGAACCTAGGCTTTTGAAGGCAACAAAAAAAAAGGGGGAAACCGATTCCTTTATCAGTCTACCTTTTATCGGCAGGAATTTCCAAGGCAGGAAAAATACTGGAAAAATTGGTGACTACGATAGGATACATCGTGCCAGGGGGTGGGGGAGGAGGCGGGTTGCCAGCAAAATATGAGTTTTCCACCGATACGATGTCTCAGAGGAAAATAAAAAACGAATAAAAAATATACGCTGGGAAGCTGTGATAATCACGGCTGATTAGTTCAGTTACTCCATGATTCATCATATTCTCACAAAGATATTATATATATATATGTACCCCAATTCGGAATGGGGAGAGAGAAAGTCGGGATCCGTTTTCATGCATCGAACGTATTTCCTCCTCTCTCTCTCTCTCTCGCATTACATGTTATCATCACTGTGATAGAGTGAAAATTTTCTTTTCTTTTCGATATCGTCGCCTCTCTGCTGCTGCTGTGATGATGATGAAAGGAAGAACTGTCTATCTGCTCGTGTCAGTGAGAATGGAGATAATATTTTTAGACTCGTTGTTGGTGGAGCGGAGCTGTGTTGGGCAGCAGACGTGAGATAGCTGCGATGCTGAAGAAAAGTCGCGTGGCTAGTTGAGTGATGGCTTGCTGGCGTGTTTGATACATCACGCGTTGATGGTGAGGATCACTGCTAGATCACTGCTATTGAACAGGATAACGGAAACAAATCAAAACAAATTTACCATCATAAAAGTGAATATTATTTATCATCATTCGAATAAAAATAATTCTTTTTTTATCTATATAATCTTTTATTATATCCGCCATGGCTGGAAAATTGTCTGCTTGCTAAGCTACTGATAGAAGGTAAGGTATATATGTGTAAGGAGTATGTAAGGAGTATATGTGTAAGGAGTGTGTAAGGAGTATATATGTGTAAGGAGTATATATGTGTAAGGAGTAGGTAAGGAGTATATATGTGTAAGGAGTAGGTAAGGAGTATATATGTGTAAGGAGTAGGTAAGGAGTATATATGTGTAAGGAGTATGTAAGGAGTATATATGTGTAAGGAGTATGTAAGGAGTATGTAAGGAGTATATATGTGTAAGGAGTATGTAAGGAGTATATATGTGTAAGGAGTATATATGTGTAAGGTATATATGTGTAAGTATATATGTATCGCTTTTTTAAGTAAGGTATTCAGGTGACTGTTGTTTAACAGGATAACGGAAACAAATCGAAACAATAGAGAGTTTTTGCATACCGTATTTTTATCGTCAGATATTTTTTCCTCCCTAGCGCGCATGCTCATAGGAAATTGCGCATGCGTATCTGTAATAATGTTTCCTATGAGTATGCGCGCTAGGCAGAAAAAAATATCGGACGATAAAAATACGGTATGCAAAAACTCTCTCTTTTATTACAATCATAAAAATGAATATCATTTATAATTATTATTTATCATCATTCTAATAAAATTAATTCTTTTCTAATCTATATAATCTATTTATTATACTCGTCATGATTGGAAAATTGTCTGTTTGCCTAAGTTAAGCCTTTCTTAATTTCCAATAGCCTTTTTGGAGGCCTGATGTCCGAGTGGCTATCGCTCTGGCGCTCGGTACCACAGGTTTCGGGTTCGAGTCCCTTCGATGCCCTGCATGTTTATAATGGTTCGGAATCCACTTTAAACCGTAGGTCCCGGTCTAACAGGATCGTTTAGAGTTGCGGGGGTAGTGTTACTCCGCGTCCGTAGCTTATCTTCACACTACACGCACCTCCTGGGTAGTGCTAAATGAGTAACATCGACAATTGTTTAAATGTTTTCCAGCTGCATTAGAACAAAATATATGTATATATATATATTTATAATCGTTCGAATAAAAATAATTCTTTTCTAATCTATATGATCTATTTATTATACTCGTCATGATTGGAAAAATGTCTGTTCGTCTAAGTTACTGATAGAATTGGCTTTTCAAAGTTGTTGTTTAACAATATGGGGTAGTCGTCAGAGAAGAAAAAAAAAAGTTAAATAACTTATTGCAGAGATGGCCAACCCAAATGATCTTGCGGGTCACTTTCGAAATAAATCAAAACTCAGCGGAACGCATATAAAAATAATATATCTCGTTATTAGATTTAGAGCCACTATAGACATTTCCTTGGAGTGAAAAATTGAAGAATAATGAGTTACTATTTTTGTGTTTACTGTTATTCTCACATGTGAACATGTATAATATAGGTAAGGAAATACACAACAAGAAATATACAACAGTATATAAATACTAAAAATGTAGTGTTGTAAAGAAATAACTTTAAGTAAACTACAACTTTAAGTATAACTTTAAAAGTAACTTAAGTGTTGTAAAGAAATATACAACACTCAAAATGAAATATACATATATATAAATATGAACGAAATATAAAAAAAATGAAATCATTAAAAAATATTTATTTTACTAGTGCGATATTATTTCGGCAGTTAATTTTTGAATATATGGCTGTACACATAATGTATTTTTTCAATACATTGGTTTTCACTCCTTTGGCCATTATAAAATAAATATATTTTTTAAAAGTGTGATACATCCTCACGGGCCGTTAACATATTCAAGGCGGTCCACACGTGGCCCGCGGGCCGCGGGTTAGCCACCCATGATTTATGCCCTGAGAACTAATGTCTATATAAGTATCAATGGATACATTTCAGGATTCAATGAATATACACGCATTTCATTAGAAAATCTTTCTCTGTCTCTTCTATATGTCTTTAAATTTTATATTTTTGACTTTGAAATAATCTATGTAAGCATGCCTTATTTTACCCAAACATTAAAAGGTGAATTTCTATTTTTAAAAAAATTCTCAAACATTTAATAACAAAATAAAATTTTACTCTATTTACATTACATACTCGAAGGGCTTCATGACCGAGTGGCTAGCGCTCTGACGCTCCGTAACGCAGCTTTTGGGTTCGAGTCCTGGCGGGGCCAAAGCTGTTTATAGTGGTTCGGAATCCATAGTAGTGTTTATAGTGGTTCGTTGTTGCTCTAATGCAGCTGGCAATACAGAGACAGTTCATCTTTATGCCTTTAGCTAGGGCTGCACAGTGTTACTCATGTAGCCCTACCCAGAGGGCACGTGTTGCTTGAAGATATGCTACGGACGCGAATCACACTATCCCCACATCGCTCTACGATCACATTAGGGAGGGATCTACGGTGTAAAGTGGATTCCGAACCACTACAAACATCCTTGGCACCGCCGGAACACGAACCCGAAACCCGTGGGACCGAGCGCTAGCCCAGATATCGGTTATTAGGCAACGGTATACGTATTAAAAACTAGATTTTTTAAAAATCTGTTAGTATTTTTTTTTTTTTTTTTTTTTGAAGTTCTACCTTTTTTATTTTCGATGTCGACTTTTTTTATATTCGATGAAAAGATTTTTTTTGTTCTAATGCAGCTGCCAAACACTTAGTCTTTGATTCCTTAAGGCAAGCGCCGCAGCGACGTTACTCACTTAGCACTACCCAGGGGGTGCGTGTAACTTGAAGATGAGTTACGGACGCGGAGTAACACTACCCCCGCAACCCTCTACGATCATATTAGATGAGACTGGTATCTACGGTTTAAAGGGGATTCTGAACCACTACAAATATCCATGGCACCAATGGGACTCGAACCCGAAACCCGTGGGACCGAGCTGCAGAGTGCTAGATACTCGGAAATCAGGGCCCCACTGAAAAAACTACTACTATTACACTACATCACATCATTATGCCTATCGCTGAGTTGCCTTTTTACAGTTTGAGAATGTTGGCACCGCCGGGACTCGAACCCGAAACCCGTGGAAAGGAGCTCTAGCCACTTGGCCATCAGGCCCCTGTATACGTATTAAAAACTAGAAAAAAAAAATCTGATAGCAGATTTTTTTTTCTTTTGGAGTTCTACTTTTTTTTTATTTTTGATGTGGAGGTGGGAAAGATTACAAATGCAAAAATTAAATAGAGACCTTTTGTTTCGAAGCAAACAAATATATTCAAATGTTCGACTCGTTCCCAAACATTCACTTGTGTCACCCTTAATCAACCATGAATGCCGCTCAGAATAAGTATTTACCTCTTTCACCGAATTGATTATCGGCTATGATTAAAGCTCCGTTTCGTCAAGGGCTAACTACTCATCCCTCTATCACTCCTCCTGCCGGCTAGTAATAAATTACGAAACATTTTAATTATCAAACCATCGACAAACTCATCACGACTCCACCACAATTAAAGCATCATATTTTGTGTCACTAACAATTTCGTCGCCGTTCAAAAAGCAGCGCGCGAAATTACCTTAATAAGGGCTCCCATAATGCCCCCTTTTCGAACGCTCTCTATATTCCACCACTCGTCTCAGAGATCACCTTAAACGATATAAAATCAGGGGAAAGAGAGAGCTCTAGGGGCCATTAGAAGAGCCGCATCTGATAGGTCGCCATCAGGGGACGGTCGAGAGGGGAGGGGGGTGGAAGGCTTATCGGGCCGGACTATCGGTAGGGTGAGGGAAGGGGGTCGAGTGTGCGAGAGGGGGGTGGGGTGTCGCGTTATCGGGGTCCGCGGAAGGAGGAGGGCCACCTTTTGCCAATCCATCCATCATCGGTAAGGCGAGAAAGACCAAGAGTGTCGTATTAAATAGAGCAAGGATAAGGCATTGGAGATGGGGCGGGGTGATTTTCTTCACCCCCAGGAAGATTGGGTGTTATACCAGGAGGATTTAAAATGGCCAATCAGTTTAGACACTTTATGTAGAGGATATATTTTTAATCCATTTCGAACGGATGGACCGTATTGAATTGTATTAAAACTTCATGGATATATATTGAACCTATATTGAAACTTCACGAACTTCAAAAGCGTGACACTACTGTTTATTGCATGTTCAACATCAGAAGGGTTGGAAAGCGGATTTGACCAACTGGGGAATGAATTACATGCAAGAGGGCTGAGGTTCGCTGGCAGCATATGGTGAAAAATTACGTTGGTCATGGATATATACATTGAAACTTCGTGGAATTGTATTGAATCTTCATACGCATGTATTGAAACTTCGTAGAATTGTATTGGACCTTCAAGGTTATATATTGAACCGTCATACACATGTATTGAAACTTCGTGGAATTGTATTGAAACTTCGTGGAATTGTATTGAAACTTCGTGGAATTGTATTGAACCTTCATGCACATGTATTGAAATTTCGTGGAATTGTATTAAATGGAGACCGATTTGCAAAAGCTAAGTGAAAGAGTGGAGATACACATATCGCACTAGTAGAATAAATACTTTTTTAATGATTTCATTTTTTAAAATTTCTTTTATATATTTATATATTTTTTTATATTTCAATTTTAGTGTTAAATATTTCTATACAATGTACGTTTAGCATCATCATCATTATTAATATATATTCTACGTTCACATGTAATGGCTGATGGCCGAATGGCTAACGCTCTGGCGTTCGGTACCACAGGTATCGGGTTCAAATCCCGGCTTTGCCATGGGTGTTTGTAGTGGTTCGGAAATACTTTAAGCCGTAGGTCCAGGTCCTAATAGGATCGTAGAGCGCTGCGGGGGCATTGTTACTCCGCGTCCGTGGCTTACTATCAAGTTACACGCGCCCCTGGGTAATGCAAAGTGAGTAACATCGGTGCAGCCCTTATTTTCTATTCGCTATTTGCCAGCGAATAGGTCTATTTGCCAGCTGCATTAGAAGGGGAAAAAAAACGTTCACATGTAAGGATAATGGTAAACACAACAATAATAACTCATTATGTTTCAATTTTTCACTAGAAAAAATGTCTATAGTGGGTCTAAATCTGGTATATAATTTTATATGCGGCCGCAGAGTTAGGACGCATTTCCAAATTGGCCGCAATCTCATTTGGGTTGGCCATCCTTGCTCCAGGGTATAAATATGGAAGAATATAGAAGTATGATTGAAAAGATAATGTAACATATATTGGCAGTTAATTCAAAGTTTGTTCATATACATTTTGGTGGTTTTATGTTATGCATCAATTTTTTGTTGCTATTTCCAGTAGAAAAAGAACTTTTGAGATGAAAATTGAGATCGTAAGTGATCAAAAGCTAAGTGAAAGAGTGGAGAAACAAACGTCGCACTTGTAAAATAAATATTTTTTAATTATTTCATTTTATTTTATTGCGTTTATATTTATATATTTTTTCATATTTCATTTTTAGTGTTCTATATTTCTTTACAATGTGCATTTGTCATCATTATTATTATATTATCCATGTTTCCATGTAAGGGACCTGAATGACCGAGTGGCTAGCGCTTTGGCGCTCGGTACCACAGAGTTAGAGTCCCGGCGGTGCCATATATGTTTGTAGTGGTTCAGAATCCACTTTAAACTGCAGGTCCCTGTCTAACATTATCGTAGAACGTTGCGAGGGGTAGTGTTACTCCGCGTCCGTAGTTTATCTTCAATCCACTCGCATATCCTGGGTAGTGCTAAGTGAGTAACGTCGGTGCAGCGCTTGCCTTAAGGCATCAAAGACAACCGTCTAAGTGTTTGCCAGCTGCATTAGACAAAAAAAAAAAATGTTTACATGCAAGAATAATAATAAACACAATGATAATAACTCATCATGTTTCAATTTTTTACTTCACGAAAATATCTACAGTGTTTTTAAATCTAATATATAATCTTACAGGCTACCCGTGGAGTTAGGATGCATTTCAAAGTGGCCCCAAAGCTCATTTGGGTTTATAACCCCTGTTCTACAACGTTCAAATGCAGTTTTTTCTTCTAACTATTATATTTCACAACCTTATAGTGTTAAAAAGAATAACATTTTAATATTAAAATGCCTTTATTTAAAAACTTGTTGATAACCTAAATTTTTAATAAAAAATCTCACTTAAAAATTTATTTCAATCATGAAAATTTTATTTATTTATTATGATGCATTTCCAAAGTGGCCCGCAAGATCATTTGGGTTGGCCACCCCTGATCTAAGGCAACAACCTCATTAAATGATCTTGTTCTTAATGCATGTGGCAATATCTCTGCTACAAATCCACAAAAGAAAAAAAAGCAACCACACAGACTTCCATCAGTCACAATCTTTATCACTTCTCAGGTACACAGCGAATCTTTTTTTGGGGAATCGTCTTTTGTCCCCATACCCAGACGACGATTGCATCTCGCAGAGTATTCCGTTACAAACTAACATCCCCAAACAAGCACTTAAATGCTCTTAATGAGCGAGTCCGCTACGGGAGATCCGCCAAGCAGCAGCGAGGAGGGACCCGTGACGAGATGGGGTTCGCTGATAAAAAGATTAGCACTGATTCGCTACTGTGCGGACTCGCTCTCTCTTTTCTTCAGTCTGAAGTCAATCAAGTCTGGATGAGGAAGGGGATCTATAAATAGGAGGTTGTTGTGGGAAGTTAGGGGTAGACATGGGGGAGGGGTCTTTTATTTATTTTTTTTCCTGTGTCGGTAAAGAAGGGTGTTAAGTGGCTGTTGAGGGGTGGTATGTTAATTGAATTTTCGTCATCCTGTAAGAGGAGTAGAAAATAAAAATGCGCAATCAGAGTATTCCACACGTTAAGCAATCACAATATTATATCATTTTCAATAGTTTTATGGCATCGATAACTGGTTCTAATTGTATCGAATTTTTAATTTAAATTCTTTTAATTTTGTTTTTAACTTTTTATTTTTTTTTTATCTTACTTTTATTTATTTTTAGTATTTATTATTATTATTTTTTTTAATTTGTAGAGTACCATCTTTTAATTTTCAGAAAATTTATTTATTTTTATCATTATTACTAGCTTTAAGCAGACATATAAAATTTTAAATTTCATATATGAATTAAGATGAGGAGGTTAAGGGGTCTATCCCCATGGGTACTCTGTAATCGGTACGCCAGTTGCCACAATCGGAGTTAATCGGAATTAGAAAAAATATATATATTAAGCGATGGGCGATTTGGACTTTTAGATTTATTTTTTAAATTTGTGTTGATGGTTTAGTAAATTTTTAGTACAGTTTATTATGGTCTCGAAATATATATATACAGGGTGATTATAATTCAAATACCACTTTCAAAATGCTGTCAAAAAAGAACCACTCGTCACAATGAGTCGAAATTTGAACTCGAGATACTTGAAGAAGAGGGAAACTGTTTGGCATCAAGAAAAAAAGTTCCACCGATTTTTCCCATCCAATTTGGTATGACCTCGTCGTGGTGGATAGTCTTTCCATTTACAGCGTCACAACTGTTGAATGATTTGGAAGTCATTTTTTCTCCGTCAAAAAACCTAAACAATCGAGCACATTGCTTGAATATGCAACTCATGCCAAATACTCTGTCATTTCGATTCGAAATATCACTGGCAGTTGAATTCACTTTCTTTATGCCGCTTACAGCGTCATCTATTAATACACTTTGGAACTGTTTTTGATGCCGTAATGTTTCCTCATTCTTCAAGTATCTTCAGTTCAATTCTGAACGCATTGTGACGAGTGGTTCTTTTTTACAGCATTTTGAAAGTGGGACGAATGGAAGCAATGCTTCCATTCGTTTTTGAAATTACGTTAAGAGAAAATTTCAGTCCATTTAAAATTATTTATAAACTCAGTACCAGATTACAGTCATAGCTTCATAATAAAAAGATTTTATTTTTTTCGTATATTATTTATTTCAATGGAAATATGTGCAAACGACCTCTCATCGCTCTCCAGCGTAAAAAATCGTACGATTGTATCGTATCATGATGTTATCACTCTCATATACAATATTATAAAAATAATCTCAGAGCTTTATACAAAAAAAATATAGTTTTTTAACTGTTAATATTGTGATGAAACAATATTGCTTATGCATAATTAATTTGGAATATTGTGAACAACTTACTATTGTCATTTGTAAAAAAGAGTTAACTGCTAATTAAATTATGATAATTGAAACTGCCTATCTCAAAGGAAAATTATCAATAATTAAAAATGTCTATTTCAAATTTAATTCTTTTTTGCAGTAAAATTGAAAAGATAAAAAGAATATAAGTTAATACATAGTAAAAAATAATTTTGTGTGCTGTCTGTTCTAAAATAAGAACAAATTAAAAAGTTTATTATTCTGAAAAATTAAAAGGAAAAACAAAGTCATCGTGTCAGTGCAAATCTTGTTGATGAACCATATTACCATTAATAAAACGTCACCTATTTTCATCAATAGAAATAAATATGTGGCAAGCCAAAACATATTTGAAATAATTTTCCTAATATTATTCATAATAAAATTTCACTATTAAATTAAATTTTGAATTATATACAAATAATTATTATGATTAATAATTATTAATTTATTTATTTTGTTATACATTTTTTAAAATTTTTACATTGATGCTTTTAAATGATACTTCCACGCACATTTAAAAACTACATTGAATAATATTTAATTTCTTAATCATCGTGTAAATTTAAAACTTGAAACACGTAACAATAAATATAAAATTTTTCATTTTTATCATTCACTGTAAATATACTTTTACTGCTTTTACACCTACTCATAGGAAAAACCAACCTATTAAACTTGAAAATTAGACTTTAAACAAAATTAAAAAAAAAAAAAAAATGAAAGCCCTATTTTGAACATGAATCAAATTCAATTTATTTAATTGAATAAGATAAAATATAATTCCATTAATTTTTAAAATATTTGAAATATAATTTTAATAGTATACACATAATTCCATGCTTTAACTGTATTTCTTTTTAATATTTTGTTTTAATTTTTATTTAGACTATAAAATTACATTCATTTCTATTCACTGCAAAAACCAGTTCGAAATTATTTTGCTTAAAATACATTAATTAATTTTATCTCCTTCTATAAATAAATTTAATTTATTGTAAATATTTTCGTGATATTTAATTAATTTAACAATATTATTACATATAATATAACAATTAATAAATTCTAATTATTTATTTAAATAAAATAGCTTTGTCAAAAATTATTTTTCCAGCTATTAAATAGATACGATGTCCTATGAGTTTTCATTTCAAATATATAAACTAATTTATAAATGGGACATTGCAAACTTTAGAAGAAAAAAATATTTTAATAATCACAATATTAATTAATTTGTATATCCCATAAAATTTTTTATAGAATTCTTTTAAGAAAGAATTCTTTTAATTTGAAATATGTTCATCTTCCAAACAGTTTTTTTGTAATATATTTTTTTCAGCATACATACTTCTTTATAGTTGGTCATTATTGGCGAGTTTGCATAATGAAATAAGTTATAAATATTTGTTATGAAAAAAAAATATTTGTTATGATGTAAAATTTTACTATCGCTCTTAAATATTAGTTTTTAAGCTATGACACTTGTTATTTTTTTTTAATCGTACGATGCATTACGTACGATTAAAGTACAATTACGATGTAAAAGTCGTAAGATACAATCGTAAAAATCAAAAATAAACACTTTGTGAATGTACATTGGATACACTTAATCACAAAAATACAATATAGGGCAATTTACATTAAGCCCGCTGCATTGGAGTGAATACTAAACTCTTTCTATACGATGCTTATATACGATTCTTATTCTCTAGCGATTCTTATTAGTGAACTACACTAATAAGAAATGATGAAAAATAAATCATCATTATTATTATTTTTTTTCACTTTTCAAAAGGAAATTAAATTTTTTATAGATGATACATTTTCTGTCGTAATACTGCGCATATGAATGAAACTATTCATTTTATAAAACTCAAGAGTTCATTTCCAACATAGCTAAATAACATGTAGCAGTTAAAAAAGAAAAGCTCTAACTAAAGTAGAATAAGTAGACAACAATGCTTGATTAATTTCATGACTTAATTCGCGTACTCAAAATAGAATTAGTCTCAACTTAATGATCATCTAAGCTCATTAATTCTCTTCATCTTTTGAATAGCACGAAAAAAATTTAGTCTCATTCTGTTGATATTTAAAGAACCCATGAATTTACTTTCTTTTTCATCTGGAAAAATTCCGTTGAAATCATTGTTGCATAAAAAGTTCGTAATCCATTGTCGTTTATAATAATAAATTCATTGTTGAAAAAAAATTAGTCGCATTCTGTTGAAATTTAAAGAACACATAAATTTATTTTCTTTTTGATCTGGAAAAATTCAGTTGAAATCATTGTTGCATATTTTAAAAACCAAAATTTCCAAAATGTGTTTGCGTATTCAGAAGATTTTAGTGACATAATATAATCAAAAACTGAACATCAAAAGACATTCATAATGTTCATTGGTCAAAACAGGTAATATAACAAAATTTTTAAGTCAATTCCTACTTAGGTCAACAAAGAAAAATTTTATTTTAGTTACTTTTTATTAAATAATTGCAATTAATATAAATATGTATATACATATGACAGAATCACACTACTAAGTGGCAAAATTGAAAGCGAATTTCCCTGCAATTTTCCATTTTCCTTTCTGTATATGGTGTTGGACTATTATTTTTGTTTCCTACTATTGATTCGCTTTCTATTTTCTTTCGTTTCTAATTTATGAAGCTGATTGGTGGTCTATAATTTCTCATTCTATCCATCTCTTGTAATGCTTCATTATTGCAAGGAACCTTTCCAGTGAGTTTCAAGCAGCAACTCTCTTGGTATCCCATATAAAACTAAAATTAATTAATTAAATTTAATTAATGAATTAAATAATATTTGAAAAAACTGTATTAACATCCAATGTCATCCACTACAAGTTTCAAAAAATGCATTCGAACTTCAGTGGATGAATAAAAAGTGTTTTATTAACGATTGACAATTTGAACAAGATATATAAATATATATAGGGAGAGTGTGAACTAATAGTAAGAATTGAAAAATGAATCAGTGATTACTTGTATCTTTTGTTGTTGCGATTCTTTTTTTCACATCATGTTACGTATCATAGAATTATATATATAAGTAACTAACTATTAGGTGATTTTTTTTTCTTTCATATACAAACAGCACAATGTAATTCGGCAGATATATAACTTTAAGGAGGGCCTGAATGGCCGAGTGGCTAGCGCTCTGGCGCTCGGTACCACAGGTTTCGGGTTCGAGTCCCGGCGGTGCCATGGATGTGTGTAGTGGTTCGGAATCCACTTTAAACCGTAGGTCCCGGTCTAATAGGATCGTAGAGCGTTGCGGCGGCATTGTTACTCCGCGTCAGTGGCTTATCTTCAAGTTACACGCACCCCTTGGGTACGTGTAACTTGAAAAGTCTGAGTGAGTAAAAGTGAGTAAAGTCTGTGCAGCGCTTACCGTAAGACATCCAAGACGTCCATGTCTATTTTCCAGCTGCATTGGAAAAAAAAATATCTTTAAGGTTGCTTTGCTCAATTCGATGGAATGATTTTTTTGTCTTTGTTTCTCTTTTTAATTTTTCACTATAATAATTACTTTTTTAATTTCTTCTTATTTTAAAACAGAGAGAACTCAAAATCATTAATATTAAACCATAAAGCTACAGTTTTAATGAATTTCTCGGATATAAAAATAAGCTTACGCAATTTGTGCACGCGCCCCCAACAGTAATCGACGCTCGAGCTGTCTCCCCAATGATGTATCACTGAGTTGACTTCTTTTTTGCGTCGACTGTATCGCACACAACATTCACGATGTTTATCGACGGAGGTTAGAGCTGACTGGAACATTTTCAGTAGTCATCTCTTCCTCCTCTTTCGTTGACACAAACATTTGTTTTCCAGCTCCTTTCAATTTCTGCTCTTCCCTGAGAACAACTGAGATGCTCGAAAGATGAAAACATGCTTTAAATGGAAACGTTTAGTTTTTATGAAAAATGTGTGATTCCAAAATATATCGGGTTGATAGAAGAAATTTGTTTTGTATCCAAAAGTAGCATGAGAAACTGAATCCTTTATCCTGTATCCAGTGATATTCTTTTTTCTCTTCCCCCCAAAAAAGGAGGACTTTCTCTGTTTATTCATGTCCTAAACAACTAATAGTAATGCAGTTTTTCATCACAAGGAAAAAAATAATTGAAAATATAAAAAATAATAATAAAATAAAATATTTGAAAAAAAAAAAATTCTTCAAGTTACTGGTCTGTTAAGGTATTTTTGTAGAATTAACTAAATTTCTAAAATAACAAAAGTTTTTTAAAATATACAAAAAACTTTATACAAAAAAATATTAAAAAAATTATTTATTTATTATTATTTGTTTATTATTTTTATTCATGTGTTATATTTTATTATTTTTATTCATGTATTATATTTTATTATTTTTATTTATGCATTATATTTTATTATTTTTATTTATGTATTATATTTTATAATTTTTATGTATTTAAAAATTATTTATTTATTATTATTTTTTTTAAATTAATTATTTATATAATTATTTTTTATAATAATTATATAAAAATGCCTTAATAGCCCAGTTGCGTCTTGAATAATTTTTTTCAAATGTAGAGTTCTTGTAATGAAAAATTGCATTGCTATTAATTATTCTTTTATTTTATTATTGTTTATTTATTATTTTTTTAAAAAAATATTTATTTTAAAATTAATTACGTATCCAAAATTAATATGAGAAACTATATTGCTATCTTTTTTTTCTCCTCCCCCTAAAAAAGAAATCATTATGTGTTTATTCACGTCATAAACAATTAATAGTAATGCAATTTTTTTATTACAAGACCTCTATATTTGAAAAAAATCATTCAAGAAGTACCTGGGCTATTAAAGCATTTTTATATAATTAACTAAGCTTCTAAAATACTGAAATTTTTGTGAATTAAAAAAAATTACAGAAATATTTATATAAGAAAATATTACTTATTTCAAAATTAATTACGAATTATTTATTTAAAAATTATTTATTTATTATTATTTTATTATTTTTTATTATTTTTATTTGTTTATTATATTCCATTATTTTTCTTTATTATATTTTATTATTTTCATTCATTTAAAAATTATTTAATTATTATTATTTATGTATTATATTTTATTATTTTTATTTATTTAAAAACTATTTATTTATTATTATTTTAGTATTTCTATTTATGCATTATATTTTATTTTTATTTATGCATTATATTTTATTTTTATTTATGCATTATATTTTATTAATTATTATTTTTGTTTAAATTATTTATTTCAAAAAAAAAATTACGTATCCAAAAGTAACATCATACTATACTATCCACTTTATCTGTTTATTTACATCCTAAACAATTAATAGTAATGCAATTTTTCATTTCAAATAATCGATAATTGAAAAAAAAATTATTTAGGAAGTACCTAGACTATTAAAACATTTTTATAGAATTAACTAAAATTCTAAAATATCAAAAGTTTTTTAAAATATACAAAAAATTTTTATATATAAGAAAAAATTACTTATTTTAAAATTAATTACGTATTTATTTATTTGTTATTATTTTGTGATTTTTACTTATTTGTTATATTTTATTATTTTTATTTATTTATTATTATTTTATTATTAAATTATTATTTTTTAAAAAATTAATTACGTATCCAAAATTAACATGAGAAACTATACTCTTTTCTCATGTTAATTTTGGAATCATGGTTAATCATGAAACTCTTCTTTACTCTCCCCCCCCGAAAAAAAAAAATAGCATAACTTTATCTGTTTATCCACAACATAAACAATTAATAGTAAAGCAATTTTTCATTATAAGTATTCTATATTTGAAAATTTTTTTATGTTATGGGCTGTTAAGGAATTTTTATAGAATTAACTAAATTTCCAAAATACCAAAAGTTTTTCTAAATATACAAAAAATTTTATAAAAAATATATATATAAGAAAAAATTATTTATTTTAAAATTAATTACGAATTATTTATTTAAAAATTTATTTATTATTATTTAAAATTTTTTATTTATTTATTATATTTTATTATTGCTGATTATTTAAAAATTTATTTAATATATTTTATTATTGCTGATTATTTAAAAATTATTTATTCAATATATTTTATTATTTTTATTTATTTAAAAATTATTTATTTATTATTTTATTATTAAACTATTATTTTTTAAAAATTATTTATTTTAAAATTAATTACGTATCCAAACGTAACATGAGAAACTGTAATGCTATCTTTTATCCCCCCACCCCCTAAAATGGGAGGACTTTATCTGTTTCTTCACATCATAAAAATTAATAGTAATCCAATTTTTTCATTACAAGAACTCTGTATTTGAAAAAAAAAATATTCAAGAAGTACCTGGGCTGTTAAGGAATTTTTATAAAATTAACTAAAATTCTGAAATACCAAAATGTTTTTAAAAAATACAACAATTTTTATAAAAAAATATACAAGAAAAATATTACTTATTTTAAAATTAATTACGAATTATTTAAAATTTATTTATTTATTATTATTTTATTATTTTTATTTCTTTATTATATATTTTTATTTTAATTTGTTCATTATATTTTATTATTTTTATTCATTTAAAAATTTATTTCTTATTATTTTATTATTAAATTTTTATTTTTTTTTTAATTATTTTATTTTAAATTAAATTATCCAAATTATTAAAATTAATTTTAAATTATCCAAAAGTACCATGAGAAACTGTATCCTTTATCCTGTAACCCGCTATCCTTTTTCTTCCCCCACAAAATGTAATGTTATGAAAAAATTGCAAGAACTCTGTATTTGAAAAAAATTATTCAAGAAGTATCTGGGCTATTAAGGAATTTTTATAGAATTAACTAAATTTGTAAAATACAAAAAGTTTTTTAAAATATATATAAAAAAAAAATAAATAATTAAAATAATTTTACAAAAAAATATATAAGAAAAAATTAGTTATTTTCAAAAATTATGAATTATTTAGGTAAAAATTATTTATTTATTATTATTTTATTATTTTTATTTATTTAAAAATTATTTATTATTGTTTTATTATTAAATTATTATTTTTTTTAATTATTTATTTTAAAATTAATTACGTATCCGAAAGTAACATGAAAAACTGTATTACTATCCTTCTTCTCCCCCCCTCACCCCCCCAAAAAAAAAAAAGAATTAGGAGGACTTTATATTTACAAGAACTCTATATTTGAAAAAAAAAAAAAAAAAAAAAAATTCGAGAAATAACTGTGCTACTGAGGCATTCTTATAGAATTAACTAAATTTCTAAAGTACCTAAAGTTCTTTAAAATATACAAAAAATGTCATAAAAAAATATTTAAACAAAAATTATTTATTTTAAAATTTATTATAAGTAAGCGTGATATATTTTAAACTACAGGTATAAAAAAATTTCAAGCATTTAATTATTAATTAATTAACACTTTAAAAATGTATGTTTGTCTTTAATAAAATTTTATTTGCATAATATTCTATACCTTAGTTTTAGTATTATTTTTATCTCGAATAATAATTATTATTTATATTATGTGTAATTATTTGAAATATCAAACATATGTATATAATTATATTCATTTATATATAGAAGAAAAAGAAGGTTTCTAATTAAAAAATTTTATTATATGAAAAAAAAGAAGGTTTTTAATTTCGCATGCATGTAAATTTAAATAAAGGGCGTATACTAATGTATGTATGAATTGGTTGAAATCAAAGAAAAAACTGCAAGCTATTCACAATACATGAAGTAAATAAACAAAATAAAAAGTATTTGCAATTTTAATATTGTTACTAATGTTTGCGTTTATTTCTGCATACAGATTGTAAGAGATTAAAATTTAAGGTAGTTTAAAATGTACATAATTGAAAAAAAAAATTAAAATCTTTATATTATCATTCATAGTAGCGTTTTAACAAGATAAACACAACACATACTTTTACAGGTGAGAAAACAAAATTGAAACAAAAAAAAAAAGAAAAAGTGTTGAAATTAAAAAAAAAGTACTCGATCTTATATATCATTAAAACAGCAATAAAAAAATCCTCAAACGAAAAAAATTCTCCAAACATAACATCATTTATACTATTCATACTTTTTTTTCTTCATACTTTGAAAGTATAATTTTTTTTTTAAACACTTCTAAGCCCTGTCTTCCTAGAAAAAGAAAACTTTTTAGCAGAATAACACAGTTTTTTTTGCAAGGCACCAGTTCCTATTTATGTATTTTTTCGCCTGTGAACTAGCGATACCGAGTTCTCTCTGTTTTTTAAAGATAAAGTTAAGGTGCGTTATCCTTTGCGCACTCAAAACTTTGCTAATTGTCCTGTTTACGCGCTGAAAGGTTCCTTAAAAGATAAGCTTCATTATGTATCCAACAGATGTTAAGGCATCGACAATGAAACACAGATCAAGACAAATTGCTTGTTGACAAAACGATATCTACCGTAAGCAAAAAAAGATTTAATGTGCATTGTTGATTAATATTTTAATCGTAAATTAATTGGATGAATTAAAGAATAAAATGGAATTTAAAATCCATGCTCATTGGGCAGTAAAAAATATGTCATACTACTGTGCCCAAGAAGTAAGACAAATTATTTAAAACAAAAAACTCTATTTATTCTTCCAAATTTATTTCATCGCTCTCAAAGCAATCCCTTTCGGACACAATGCACTTATGCCAACATCTTTTTCCAATCCTCAATGCATGCTTAAAAGACATCGGCAGGGATGGCCATCAAAGCGAGTGGCTATTCAAGTTAGATCTCGTCAATCGACTCAAAACGGTGTCCCCAGAGTTGTCTTTTGAGTTTAGGGAATGGCCAGAAGTCTCACGGTGTGAATACGGTGGTTGTGGAAAGATATGGTTTCATTTTTGGCGGAAAAGTCACGGGGAATCAATGCAATGAGAACTGGCGCATTCAGTGCTTTCGGAAATCGAGATTTGACGCGTTGACTGACCCTTTTGAAATTCCAACATCATCATCAAGGTCTCTAATTTTAAATCGACGGTTTGCAAGCAGCAAATCTTTAATTTTTTGGACGTGAGCTTCGTCGGTTGAGGTTGAAGGTCGACCAGAGAGCTCTTCGTCTTCAACGCGTTCTCTGCCTTCTTTGAACTGTTTGTACCACTTCTAAACATTTCTTTCCGATATAGGAATGCTCACCGAATGTCTTCTGCAACATTCTATACGTTTCCGCAAACAATGTCCGCATGTCTGAATCCATTGAATGCAAGTTCTTTGCTCAATGAATTCAGACATTTCAAAAATCGCCGGAATCACTTTTAGCCCCGGGAATTTTAAATTGCGTTTAGCGTTAGTTTTAGCGTCTCACAAAACCAAGCGTAACTCAAACGCTAATGAATATTTTGACGTAAAATTTCACACAGGTGTCATGGACAGTGCCAACAACCTAAAAAAAAAAAAAAAAAAAAAAAGAAATTATATTTGCCCGGGGAATTTAAATTGAAAATTGGTTTTACTTTTTTGGCACAGTAGTATGTCAAATTTGGGTTCAGCTGTTTTGAAGCCATGTTTTCCCTAGATTGAGGTATAGTAAATCTTTTAAAAGATGTACAAAATAGTATAAAAATAGAATATTTAAAAAAAATTAAGAAAATTAAAATTTTTGGCATGTCCAGTATTATGAACTCTGACAGTATAAAAAACTTCATTTTTGAGCATAACATTAGATTATGAGCAAAAAAAAAAAAAAAGCCATTGAAAAATACAGAGCTCAATAAATAAATAAATAAATGTAAAAGTACTTAATTGTATTAATTAAATATTTGATATTTTTGTGTCGCTATGTAACCACTATGAACTCTAAACCTGTGGCGCTGAGCACTAGTAACTCGGCTATCAGGTTCAATACATAAACTACAAAATATAAAATTCAATAATATTAGAAGCATTTATAATTTTCCATGTAAATATAATGCAAAAATTATTTATATTAATTTCTCTTACTATTTATATTAATCACAACTGAAATATAAAATTATATCAAGTCCAATAAATTAAATATTTCTATTTCAATAATTATTTTGCGAAAAAAAATTTTTTTGTTAAAATTCAATATCATTATACTAAACAGAATGGCCAATTGCAACATAAGAAATTTTATAATATGTCTGAAAAATTTAATTTTGCTCCATTCGTATTTTGCACGACATAAATCTTAACCGAAGCGTATATGTAGATACTATTTTAACCATAAAAATATCAATCTCTCAGTTAAAACACCACAATATACTTTATCATAAGAAAGAAAAAAAAAACAACACAAAAACTTTTACACGAAAAATATTGACACATTTGTCAAAATGAAGAATAGTGATTCACTCATGTAAATAGTAGAATCTGAAATGGAAAATAAAATATAAATATAAATGAAAATGTCATCAAAAACCTTTTTTTTCTCTGTGGTTTTGCTTGGTGGAGATAACGGCAAAGAATAAGGCAGCAGAGTCTATTCGCCAACTATACCGAGGAAGATAAGAGCCCGGGCAAAAAATAAAAAATATATTAATCCTCCTTTCTGATAAAGAATGCAGTCGAAGTATTTACATGCGAAATCCATTTGGGTCGCCCCTGATAACGCTCTCAGAAGATGTGGGGGAGGGGTCTGGAAATGAAACTCTTCCCTATAAGAATCAGCTGCTGATAAGTTTTTCCTCATCCCAAAGTGCAAAGCGTGTGATTCTGAGATACAAAATGCATCTTTGGTCACACCTCAGGCTGGAGGAAGAATCTTTAAGACCTTTTTTGCTTAGGATTCATGTTATTGGCCTTCTGTGAGGTTAACTTGTCGAACCATTGCCTAAAAACTTAGCTATTGATTCTAAAGATAGATAATTGAAATAAAGTGATATTCAACTTGTTAATATTTTTTCTAACTATTAAATGAATACTAAATTGAGAGGTTCAACTTAGTTGAGTTGATGAATATTTATTTAATTATTAGACATTCTGACGTCTTGTGAGGGTCTTCTATTCTTAGACCTTCTGTCAGGTTAACTTTTCAAATGTTGGCTATTGATTCTAAAGATAGATAATTGACATAGAAAAATATCAATAACTTGAATAGCACTTTAACTATTAAATGAATACTTAATTAAGTTGATTAATATTTATTTAATTTTGAATTATTAGAAATATAAAAAACGAAGGAGCTTTTCTGAATGAAAAAGTTCTGAAGAAGTTTTTCTCATCCCAAAGTGCAAAGCGTGTGATTCTGAGATACAAAAGGCATCTTTGGTCACACCTCAGGCTGGAGGAAGACTTTGTTTTGCTTAGGTTTCGTGTTATTGGCCTTCTGTGAGGTTAACTTGTCAAATGTTACCTATTGATTCTAAAGATAGATAATTGCCGTAGAAAAAATATTAATAAGTTGAATATCACTTTAACTATTAAATGAACATTCTTAAATTAAACTTTTATTGAAAATAAATGAATTAGAGCAGGGATGGCCAGCCCAAATGATCTTGCGGGCCACTTTAGAAATGCATCCTAACTCCGCGGGCCGCATATAAAATTATATATCCCAATATTAGATTTAGACTCACTGTAGATATCTTTATGGTGTGAAAAATTGAAATGTAATGCGTTATTATTTTTATGCGTAATGTATGTTATTTTAAATTCCTACTATTAGTTCACACTCTCCCTATATATATCTTGTTCAAATTTTCAATCGTTATTAAAATACTTTTTATTCATCCACTCCAGTTCAAATACATTTTTTTGAACTTGTAGTTGATGACACTGGATGTTAATAGAGTTTTTTCAAATATTAATTCAGTAATTAAATGTAATTAATTCATGAAATTTTTTTTTTTGATTTAAGTTATATGTATCTAATAATAAATGATGCCAGATGTAAAAAGGAATTTTATGTAATATAGTCGGAAAAAAAGTAGAAATTGACTTAATTTTTTTTTTATATTACTTGTTAACTATTAAATGAATAGTTAATTGAGAGGTTCAACTTAGTTGATGAATATTTATTTAATTTTTAATTATTAGAAATATAATAAGCGAAGAAGTTTTTCTCATTCCAAAAGTGCAAAGCGTGTGATTCTGAGATACAAAATGCATCTTTGGTCACATCTCAGGCTGGAGGAAGAAGTCTTTTCTGAGACTTTTTTTTTGCTTAGGTTTCATGTTATTGGCCTTCTGTGAGGTTAACTTGTCAAACGTTAGCTATTGATTCTAAAGATAGATAATTGCCATAAAAATTATTAATAAGTGGAATATCACTTTAACTATTAAATGAGTACTTAATTGAGAGGTTCAACTTAGTTGAATTCATGAATATGCATTTAATTTTTAATTATTTGAAATTCTGGCTTCTGTGAGGTCTGTGAATTCTAGTCTCATTTCGTATTAAAACATTAGCAATTTTAGAAAAGCATTTTATTTTAAAATTTTCTAAAAATATTATATAAAATATAACTTTTAAAATAAATGAATTATTTTCTTAACTATGTTAATTAATTTTTTTTAGCAAGAACAATTTTTTTCACAATCTTAAATATGAAGTATTTTGAATTGAATGATTGCTCAATCATTCCACTGTTCCCACACACACACACACACACGCACGCACACACACACACACACACACACACACACACACACACACACACACACACACACACAGTGTTGCTTTTAGATGTTAAAAATATATTTCAATATTTCATAAATTTCCGATTAAAAAATTACTTAAATTAATTATATTTTTACAAGTAATACAATAAGAAAGTAATCTTTGAATGCAAAAAGGTGCTAATTAAATTTAAAATCAAAGTTAATTTTTTCTCATAATTTTGCCAGTTAATTTTTGAATATAGGGAGGCGCACATAATGCATTTTTTTAATAACATTGGTTTTCACTATTAATAAAAAATATACCTAAAATACTACCTAAAATAAATATACTTGGTAACTGTGTTATAAATCTCACGGGTCGGAAAAATATTCAAGGCGGGCCACGGGTTGACCAACCCTGATCAACAACGCGCAAATTCATTTTTTTCCCCTATTATATTTCGCAACCTTATCGTGTTACAGAATAATGTTTTAACATAAAAATACCTTTATTTAAAAACCATTTGATAAGACAATTTTTGAATAAAAATCTCATTTAAAAATTTATTTCAAATTGGTGTCGTGTGCAGTGCTTTTAACTAATCTCAAATCCCTGGCATGGTATGAGTTTCTGAATCATAATATGACTCTTTGAAAATCAATCCATGGTGTAGTATAAATAATAGTATAGTATGAATTTGCATAGTGGCGTAATATAAATTCGTAAAATGCTAATAAAATTTTTTTTCTCACAGTCATCATCAACATAAAAAAAAAATTTAGAAAGATACAGACTAAGTGAATTAGCAGATGTTTTAAAATATTCAATCGTTTTACCATTAAACACTATCTACAGCATTTAAATCAAGTTTCTTTTTTTTCCAATTTCTTGATCTTTTAAACGGAAACTCATCTGGTCATCATGAATCTATTCTGTTGCTTCAGAACTTAACTGGTATACATATATACTTGCATTTACTTTTATATTAATATCACATGCATCATTTATACTATTCAAATTGATTTTTCAATCTCACGACCCAATCTCGTAAAATAACATTTGAACAAAAAAAATTGTTTCTTCCTTTTTTTGTTTATAAAAATATGTTGAGAACTCTTTTTTTTTTTTTTTTTCAAATATAATCTTGTCTTAAAATTCATTTCGTGTTTGTAGCATCGTGTATAATCTCTTTTCTATTCAAAAAAATCTCTGTCGTAGTAAAAATTTGCTTATCCTAACATTGCTTTCAAAAAGTCCATCCAGCTAATACAAATTTCATCTCACACTTCCTTAATTTTATAATAAAATTACGATTTTGATAACACGCCTTAATTCTAATTTCAAATTCCTATATGATCAACTCTTATCAGCAGCATAAATAAAATCTTTAATATCACCAAATAAAAAAAATAACAAATTCCAACATGACTGAAACAGCAGATTTGCTAATAAGAGCAATCACTTCACCATCAAAACTCATTCATTCGCAATCACTCCAACATCAAACACTATCTACGACATTCAAATCGAGTTTCTTCTTCTTCTTCTACATTCTTGTTCATTTTCTTGATCCTTATAGGGAAACCCATCTGGTCATCATAAAACCATCCCAATGCCTCAAAATTTTATCGCGTTCCTTAAATTACACCCCGCTATCAGATGACAAAATCTTTCTTTTCGGCTTTTCTCGAATGCGACAAAAAGCACTTCTAATCGGAATTATCCATCATGAAAATCTAAATCTTAACGACCCAACAGCGCCATCCCATGAACGTCAAACATGGTGTATTTTATTCTTGGAGACACTTTTTGATGGGCAAGATCTCTAAAAGCCTCCAACAGATCTTGCCTGCTCAGTATTAGCATCACGCTTATGTGGCAGATACCACTCCTTATACGTACCTGTCTCTCTTTTACCCTTATCTGACCTTATAGGAACACTACAAATGGACTGATTTATTGCTGCGATAAGGGATGATAGCAAGACAGGTTCTATGTTTTGAATTTATTTACACTACCTATTTGACTTTAACATTATCACTTGGGCATTTTGATAATGTAAAATAGACAGGATGTGCATGTTTGTGTTGGGGATCTTTAATACTATGAAGCAATTCGAGAAATGGAAATGATACTCGATTGAATCAGTACAATCAATGGCACTTAATGTGTTCATGTAAATGAATTTTTTTTTAATTCTCGAGTAGTAGTTGAATTATGATGTGAGTTGACATTGAGAAAAATGAAAAACACGATTACAAGTGAAATAAATTTGCAGTAATTTAAAAGTGAAACTTCAACCTGATATAATAATTGAAATATCAGATACTTATAAGGCAATTTTGAATAGATCAAAAAGTAGATGAAGGAATAATCTGATCATTGTAGCAAACATAGGAATTAAAAACAGCTTAATATAATTATGTATAGTTAAGTTTTTTAAATTTTTTTAAAAGTTAAAAATAACTTATAATATGTTATTTCCAATTCAATTCATTTACACATATGCGATGAAATTCAATGTTAATTAAAGACTTTTAAAAAAAAAATATGTATGAACCATAGATACTTTAAAAAAAAATATCATGAAAATTATTATTAAGGCATTTTAATTCTACAAAGAAAAACAAAAATTTTCTTACTTTAAAAAGAAATGTATTTAATTTTATTTATAAAAAAAAAAAATTACTTTCCTGGAATTCTAATACATGATATTTTTATGGCAAAGGAAAATTGAAAAAATAAAACATTATTTAGTATACTTTTAATTTATTTCTCATAAAAGCTTTAAACCATTAAATAAATACTAAATTATTGTAAATTTATAAAAAAGATTGATAAAGAATTACTATTTTTGCGAATTAAATACATATATATGAGATGCAATATAAAACAACTCTATTCATTCTGTACTAAAAATTATTAAGTAGAATGCGTTTCGAAATAATGCACTTCAAAAATATGGCAATATTAGTTCTTAATTTCACTTTAAAAGATCTTACAGCAAAATAAAATATAATGCTGAATAAAAATTACGACAATTTAATTCCCTTTTTTCCCCAAATAAATTTTGAGTTGATTAGGAAACTTATACTTATATTGAGAACAAATAAATGGTAAACATTTGTTATAAAATAAATAAACAATAATATCAATTAAAAGAACGTTTTAAAAATATTTACTATTGATAAATCAAAGCGTTTATAATTTTTAGAAAGTGTTTGTGTTGGAGGATGCGGATACAAACAGGATCGAATTTTTTTCAGAGATTTATATATTCTCAAGTTCAAATAAATTTTAAATGCAATGAAGAGATTCATGAATACAAATCAGCGGTTCAGTGCAACAAAAATTGTTCTGCAATCAGATTTCACACTTCTTTTCATGAAGTAATGAATTATTTTTGTAAGAAAGGAATTTATAGTTTATTTATTCATTTTAAGTAGCATAAGAATATTTGCAATTACAAGTTAAAAGTTTAGGTGTACCCAAAATTTCCATGCGATCAATTTGATTTACTTTTTTTAAAATTCCTACCATTAATTCACACTCTCTTGTTCAAATTTTCAATTGTTAATAAAAAACTTTTTATTCATCCACTCAAGTTCAAATACCTTTTTTTGAACTTGTAGTGGATGACACTGGATGTTAATACAGTTTTTTTCAAATATTAACTCCTTCATTACATTTAATTCATTAATTTTAGTTCTATATGGGAGAAAAACAATTTCTCTTCTATAAGATATTTAGCAGGATATAAATTTAGGAATCAATACCGTCAGTGGCGAAGCGTGTAGATCGCTGGAAAAAAATTTCTTTTCCTGATTCTTTTTGCATTCTGGGTTGTAGTCTGAGTCGAGGAGGGAACAAAATGGAAAATGAACATGAGAATAAATGAGTGAGAGAGGTGGAAAGTTTGTGTGAGAAAGAGAGAGAATATTTTCTAACTTCAAAAATGAATGAAAATTATTTATAAAGGACTTTCTGTAATATAGTGAAAAAAAAGTAGGAATTGACTTTAATTTTTTTTTTATATTACTTGTAATAGAGTGCGTTAAAATTTCTTATAATCGTCCAGAACAATTTATAACAATAGAAACAAATGAATTCTACTATCATACTATGAAAAAAGAACCAGAAAAATTATCTTCTCGAAATAAACAAAGGAATGACATTTTTCAAGAAGCCTGATTAAAAATAAACATCATTCATCCAAAGTACAACCCTTAAAGATTCCCTATCAAGTCCAAGAGATGTGACACAGTTCCCACACTTCCAGGGCACTTGGGACTCGTATGACAAAGGGAAAAAATTGATTATAGTTCACCCTGGACGGATCACATTGACCAGAGTTTACATTACAGAAAAAAAAATACATTTATATATAAAAAGTTTGATGATAAGATTTTTTTAAGCCGAGTTCTAGATTTAGAAATCGGAGGAAGCACTTAAATGCTGCATGGAGATCTCTGAATATACTCTCTCCCTCTGAGCTATTTTTTTTTAAAGAGATTTCATCTCAGGTTGCTAGATGTCAACTTCTACTTGAATCGGGGGATATTGGACAAACTGAAAAAGCGAATATTTCTTAACATGTATTGAAAATTATTTATTTTATAATGGTCAAAGTATTGAAAACCATTGAATTGAAAAAAAAAATACATTATGTGTGCATCCATATGATCCAATTTGAATTGGCAGTTGCTAAAAATTTGTCAGCACTTTTGGTTCAACATATACCTCCGAATCGTTTTCTCCGAAAATGAAATTGACTCAACACAAAACAAATAAAATTGACTCAACACAAAACGCGCTCAAACATAACGAACACTAACCTGCAACACACATTAATGTGCAAATACCCAAATGGAGATCGATGTGCAAAAGATAAGTGAAAGAGTGGAGAAACACATATCGCACTAGTGAAATAAATATTTTTCGATGATTTCATTTTTTTATTTCGTTTATATTTATAAAATTTTTATATTTCCTTTTTAGTGTTCTATATTTCTTTACAATGTGCGTTTAGTATCATTATGATTATATTATCTACGTTCACATGTCAGAATAATAGTAAACACAATAATAATGACTCGTTATGTTTCAATTTTTCACTCCAAAAAAAACGTCTATACTGGATCTAAATCTAATATGGGGATATATAATTTTATATGCAGCCCGCGGAGCTCTGATACATTTCCAAAGTGGTTCGCAAGATCATTTGGGTTGGCCACCACTGTTGTAGATGATACATGTAATTTTTATTACAGTATCATTTCATTACCTGCAATATAATTTTGTTGCTTAAAAACGCCTTATGATGATTTGAAGGATTTTTGTATAAGGATAGAGAAATACTGAGTGCGAAAAGAACAGGACGGAAAATTTTAACGTTCTTTATTGATTAGAAAAGGGATAATACGCTAATTGATATGAAATTTATAATAAAGAAAAGTGTAAAATACACTTTTCTACACACAATGCATATTAAAAAAAAAAAAAAATTAACGAATATGAATTTGAAGAATTTCTGTTATAAAAAGAAACATTTTTAAGTGAAATTGTTATTATTCAACGTATGTGGTACGGAAATGAAATAAATAAAAATGAAACTTTTAATACTGAAGGTGATTCATTTGATTATTACAAAAGTAAATGTACAATTGTATAATTTTAAGGCGCCAAAATAATAGTTATGTGTTGAACGGAAATATCAAGAAACTGAAAAAAAAAATAAATAAATAAAAAAGCGATATTAGTAACTATGGCATATTATTAAACTTACTTCTTTATTTGAATAAGTAATTCTTTATGCAATAAGTAATATAATAATTTTTAAGTCATGTAATAAATAATAAATAAATAATAAGTAATATATAATGTAATAAGTTTCTTTAAGTAATTCTTTAAGTTGTAGGATCGCGTTTGTTGAGTTTTAAAGGGTGAAATGACATAGGAATATGAAATTAGAATTAAAATATGCTATAAAAGACAATATAAAACTTATTATTGAATTTTATTTATAAGTCATGAAGTCATAAAATTCGAAATTTTTTTTAATTTTTAAATAAATAGCTTGCTAAAAATCGAGTTTCAATAAAAAAAAAAAATCGCGCATACATAATCATAAGTTATAATTCGGTTAGTTTTTACTAACAAAGAGAAAATACGAACTTGTTAGTGTATCTTTTGTATTATATTTTAAAAATGAAAAATATATTATATATTTTAAGAATGAATTATGCATTGCACTTTGGTATTTTCAAAACGATGTGACTTGCTTTTTTAAATTTGGGACTAATAAAAAGTATTTTCATGTTTGCATGTTAATAATTACGTCTTGATGAGATTGTAAAACGCAATGTAAGGTTTAAAAAATAAATAAAAAATAATCCAAAGATAGCAGATGATGCCAAATAAACTTTGCTAGAAGATTAATTAGTAGTGTTTTTCTTTTTATTTCATTTATGTCATTAAATAAAAGACATTAATGTATTTAATTTATTATTCTGTGTGTCTAAAATTGTGTGTTAAAAATATCAAGTCAGATTGTGAATTAAATTAAATATCACTACTGAGAATTAAAATTTCCAGAGTGTTGAATTGGTTTAGATATAAAATAAGAGTTTTATTTAAATCAAATGATAATACGAAACATTGTAATATCAAAGAAAAAAATTGTTACATTTTATTGTTATCAGTATTATTTTATTCTTTTAAGTAATTGCATTAATATTTGTTTAATCGCTTCTTTCACAATTGATGTTATTATACTAATTTTGTTTAAGTTTACTATCAATAGAATTTAAAAATAAGTTACAATTAAATAGTTTACTATCAATAGAATTAAATGAATTAAAAAATGAGTAATAAATAAGTAATTAGTAAGTCAAATTTATAAATAGTTTACTATCAATAGAATTAAATAAACTAAAAAAAAAACACTAAACCAAATATTAAAAAAGTAATTCATAAATAACCCCTTCAATCCTTTTCGTACATGCATTTATTTACTTGTGGGATTTAAATAATTTTGGCAATTAAAATAAGTCTAAAAATTTACAAAAAAAAAAAAAAAAAAATAATAATAATAATAATAGTGCCTTATTAAATCTAAAAAAATACGACTTTTATCACTATCAATTTTTATGCGTTATCTTCTAATTAATACTTTTATTCATACATAAAATACAACTCACACTTTAGGAGTAGTCTTTCATCTATTTCCGTATTTTTTACTTCCCCCTACCTCTTCTAGAACTAAACCAATCATAACAGAACCAAAATCCATTTGCAGCACTAATCGTATCTTAGGATTAAAGATTAAGATTTAAATATATCTTTAAACAAGTTGTTGTTTTAATGCAGCTGGCAATACAGAGACAGTTAATCTTTATGCCATAAGCAAGGGCTGCGCCGCTGTTGCTCATTTAGCACTACCCAAGGGACACGTGTAGCTTGAAGATAGGCTACAGACGCGAGCAACACTACCTTTCTTTAAATAAGTAATTCGTAAATAATCCCTTCAATCCTTTTCCTGTATGCTTTTATTTCTTGTGGGATTTACAGAATTTTTGCAACTGAAAGTAATTCTAAAAATTTGACAAAAAAAAAAAAAAAAAAAAAAAAAAAAAAAAAAAAAACATATTTAATTTATTTTTAATTGTGTTTTATTAAATCGCCAAAATATAACTAATTTTATCTCAATCAATTGTAATACATTATCTTTTAATTATTACTTTTATTCATACATAAAATACAAGAACTGGCAACTGGCGTACCGATTACGGAGTTCCCATGGGGATAGACCCCTTAATCTCCTCATCTTAATTCATAGAAAAAAAGACAATTTTAATAGGCTGCTTAAGGTTAGTATAAAAATTACAAGATAATGTTTCTAAATTTAAATAAACAGTACTGCAGAATTTAAAAAATACTAAAAATAAATAACAGTAAAATACTTAGGAATAGTCTTTCATCTATCTTCATATTTTTTATCCCCCCTTACCTCTTCTAGAACTAAACCAACCATAACAGAACCAAAATTCATTTGCAGCATGGCTTCCTAATCCTATCTTTTAAAACCCAGGCATGTCCGCCATTACATCTAGATTTTTTCTCAATTCTAACTAAGCCCGAGTAATACCGCTAATATATCAATGCAACCAACTTGCTCCTAGCCACTGATGGGGACACAGAGAAGCCAAGGGGTGTGCGGGGGTGGGGGAGGTGGGGTGGAAAGGATATTCCATTCCCCCCTCCAATGACCACACACACCGTGTTTCACAGTTCTTATCTCTATGTCCATTATTTTGTGATAGAACGCCTCCAACAATGGCCGAGTCGAGGTGGTGGAGGATTGGACAATGTTTGAAGCCTTAAGGGAAGTTTTATAAACGCAGCATTGGTGGGTATATATATATATATATAGATATATATAAGTATATATATCTATATATGTATAAAAAGAGAGAATATTTTTATCCCCGGACAGGTATTTTGTCATTTGGTTTATCCATCATAGTAACTGGACGTCCTATCGCCAACCTAGATCGCTTCCATTTAGGACGTTTGACACCAGAAGAAAAATTATCAACAGTTTTAAAGAAGATGGTCAACTCTTGCTGGTGGCCCGAAAATGTGGATTCTCACTTTTTAGTTTTCTTCTTGTCTGCAATTTTTTTTTGTGTGTCACTGATGGTTCTTCTTTAGTAAACACTATAGTGGTCTTTATAGATACGTGGGTCCATATCTCAGCGAGCTATACAGAGAGATATATACATAAAGAAGGTGAGATTGATACTGGCATAGCAGGACTTCCTATGGCCGACTTATCGTTTTACTTTCAATACCTGAAGCGCTGTGGGCAGTGGCATTAGGAGGGATGATAAGGAGTTTATTGACTGGAGCAATACTTTTATTTAGGCAGATAGAAAGATTAGTCTTGTAATACATTTTTTGAAGTGAATAAATGTTTGTTTATTGCATAAAAGTTGTTAATTATCAAACAAGATACATTATTTTCTAGATATGTCTATAAGATAATGCATCTTGTTTAAAAAGAAAATAAGAAGCCTTAATTTTATTGTATAAATACTTTAAATGAATAAATATTTGTTTATGGCATAAAAGTTGTGACAACACAAGATCTTACTAAATAAAAATAACTTATGTCTATATTTTTAGTAATTATTATTTAGTAATTAGTATTTTTAAAAGCAATTTACTTCATTCTTACAATAAGTTTTATAATATATTTTTTTTTCAGATATAATATTTAGATTTCTTTTTCTGTGCTTTAGTTTGTTAATAAAATAACATTTTATGTTACTAACTTGATATTTGAAGAAAACGTTTATAAACTGTGACGATTTTTTTACATGTTCTTTTAAATTTCTCCAGCCTGTTTACGAACTAATTGAGTGGTATAAATGGGTATATTATATTAAGGTAATATAATTTTGTAAAACCAAAATCATTGGTGGCCAACCCGCAGTCCGCCTTGAATAACTTTCCGACCCGTGAGATGTATCACACTTTTACAAAATTTATTTATTTCATAATGGCCAAAGAATCAATGCATTAAAAAAATACATTATGCGTGCCTCCATATATTCGAAAAGGAACTGTCGAAATGATGAGAAAAAATGAACTTTTAATTTAAAGTAATATTCGTGCGAATATAGGACAGGTATTGCCTGTTTTATTTTTGAGCTTTTATATATATTATATTTCTTTACAATGTGCATTTAGTATCATACTTATTATATTATCTGTGTTTACATGTAAGAATGGAAGTAAACACAAAATTAATAACTCATTCTGTTTAAATTTTTCACACCAAAAAATATCTGTAGTCGATTTAAATCTTAGGGGGATGTATAATTTTATATGCTGCTTGCGGTGTTAGGATGTATTTCCAAATTGTCCCTCAAGATTATTTGAGTTCGACACCCCTGACCAAGATATTAACATTTAAAGTATAAATAACATTTATACTATTCATAGAAGAATTGTTGAAATATGTTGGAGAATTTGAGAAATAATGCTTTTAAGTCATCTAATATTTAAAAAACATATTACTTTGCTTAAATTACATAAAAACAAGTAATATAACAAAAAAAAATTTAACGTCAATTCCTACTTTTTTTTCACTCTTATTGCAGAAAATCCTTTATAAATAATTTTCATAATTTCCTTTTCCTAAAATAATTTCCTTTATTATAATTTTCATTTTTTAAGTTAGAAAAAATTCTCTCTCTCTCTCTCACACACACTATCCATCTCTCGCACTCATTTATTCACATGTTTCATTTTCCATTTTGTTCCCTCCCAAATGTTTTTTCCAACGGTCTACACGCTTCGCCACTGACGGTAGTTATTCCTAAATTTATATCCTGCTAAATATCTTATATGAAAGAAATTTTTTCCTCCTATAAAAAACTAAAATTAATTAATTAAATTAAATTGAATTAATGAATTAATATTTGAAAAAAAAAAACTGCATTAACATCAAAGTGTCGTCCACTACAAGTTCAAAAAAACGTATTTGAACTTGAGTAGATGAATAAAAAGTGTTTTATTAATGATTGAAAATTTGAACAAGATATATATAGGGAGAGTGTGAACTAATAGGAGGAACTGAAAAAAAAATATTTAAAAAACAAACCAAAGTCATCTGAACCTCTTCACTGGTGTAGCAGAGTGACACAAACACATATTTTTAAACATTACCTTCTTGAGATAATAATCACACATAATAGAGTTTCTTCGCTATACACACCTGAATCAGATACGATGCCAGAAAACCAATCTTGTATTTCGATAGATTAATTGATTGTGGCTGCATAATAAAAAAAATATCGAGTTCAGTATCTTGTATATTTTGTAAGTTATTGGATATTTTTATCAGTACAAGAAATTAAAATCAGCAGCAATGCACATAAGTATTATTACAAAGTACACAATCCTTTAATAAACTAAAATAGCATGGATGGTATCTGCCATAATAAAAACATTAAAGCTTTTCTTTTTTAACTTTTATTAATTTTGTTGCTTGAAATTGAATCGTTCATTTGAGCATTATCTGTATTGATTGTGTGATTTAATATGTGATATGATACTTTGATTTAGGCTTGTGGCAATGTGCCTACGAATAAACAATCCTATCTTCACAATAAACTATTTTGTGACGTTGTTGGTTTTATTATAATGTAAAATGCAGACAAGCAATGACAAATAAATTGTTAAACGTTTAAATGTGAATGAGATTTAAACCAGAGATAAATAAATTTAATTATCTATAAAACCGTTTGAAATAAAGACAACCTACTCGTAATTCTGAATTTTCATTTGAAATATATACGCATGCAACAAAAATCCTTCAAAATTAAAAAAAAAAATCATTGTTACGGAAGAAAAAAACCTATTAATAACAAGGTTAACAAACAATTCTTTCATTAAATTCTTTAATAAAAATCATAATAAATATATAAATTGAGGCATACAAATGTTATAGAAATCACTATTTAAAATTAAATACATATTTTTGTAAATAAATTAATATTTTAAATTATATTAAAATTATATGTCCTGCCACTAGAATTTACTACTTTATTTTTTTATTTTTAAATTTTCAACTATTCAACTGTTAGGCTATTCTATTTCAACAATTCAAGGCTTAGTTTGATCTCCACTACCACCTTTTAAAAATGTACAGATATTTTCTGAATAATATTAATAATTAGATTAATAATTTTGATTGAGTTTGTTTTCCTATTAATAAAGAAAATATATGTATAATTTATATATGTTAAAGAATAGGAATTGAATATTTATGCCATTTTTAAATTACTTTTTATTATAAATAATTGGGAAACAATATTAAGAGAAGCAATTTTTATTACCTGGAGAATATAATAATTATATGTATGTTAAAATAATTAAACACTTAATTAACGTAATTATATATATCTTAAGTAAATATATCTTAACTTAAGAATATTTTTTATTATGTGGAGATTTTCTGTACAAAAAATTCATCATTTTACTGCACAATAAATTTTACTGCACTTATAATTTTTAAACTACAATTTATATTTTATTTTACACTTAAAAGTAATTTGTGTAAAATAATGTTTTTTGTAATAATCTATTTTAATTATATTTTATAAGAAATTCCAATAGTAATTTTAAAGGCAAATAATTGTTTTATCAAAATGGGCTACATATAAAATTATTTCTTCTATTGAAATATTCTTAGTATTTGAAAAACCAGAATTCCTCAATTGTTCATAATTTAAATTAAAACAGAAAAAAGATTCTACTTACACAAAAGTATTTGCAGATTTTTTTTTGTGCTTAAAGTGTTAACGTGACATCAATAACACTAAAAAAATAGAAAAAAAAATTCAATTCTGGATTAATTTTATATTTTACTTTTAAATTTAGTTAGAAGCAACTTATTTCAAACTTTTTCTTTTAATATTTTATTCTTAATTTATTTTCTGCTGATATTTTACTTTTTTTGACTTACACAAAAGTACTTTCAGATTTTTTTGTACTTAATGTATTAAGGTGACATTAATAACACTAAATAAATAGAAAATAATTTCGATTCTGGATTAATTTTATATTCTTTTAAATTTACTTAGGAGCAACTTATTTCAAACTTTTTTGTTTAATATTTTGTTTCTCAATTTATTTTCTGTTGATATTTTACGTTTTAATCTTACACAAAAGTACTTCCAGATTTTTTTGTACTGAAAAAAAAAAAAAAAAAAAAAAAAAAACTAAAAAAAATAGAAAAAAAAAAAATTTCAATTCTGGATTAATTTGATATTTTACTTTTAAATTTAGTTAGGCGAAACTTATTTCATAAAACTTTTTCATTTAATATTTTATTCCAAAGTTATTTTCTGTTTTCTTATCTTACACAAAAACACTTTCACATTTTTTTTTGTTCTTAAAGTATTAACGTGGCATTAATAACACTAAATAAATAGAAAAAAATTTAATTCTGATTTTATATTTTACTTTTAAATTTAGTTAGGAGCTACGTATTTCAAACTTTTTCTTTTAATATTTTATTCCTAATTTACTTTCTCTTGATATTTTACTTTTTTATCTTACACAAAAGTACTTTCAGATTATTTTTTTGTAAAAGTATTAACGTGACATTAATAACTCTAAATAAATAGAAAAAATTTGAATTCCGGATTAATTTTATATTTTACTTTTAAATTTAGTTAGGAGAAACTTATTTCATAAAACCTTTTCTTTTAATAAAATTTTATTCCTGATTTATTTTCTGTCCATATTTTACTTTTTTATCTTATACAAAAGTACTTTCAAATTTTTTTTTGTACTTAAAGTATTAACGTGACGATAAGATTTTATTCCTAATTTATTTTCTGTTGATATTTTATTTTTTTATCTTACACAGAAGTACTTTCAAATTTTTTTTTTTGTGCTTAAAATGTTAACGGGACGTTAAATACAAAAAAATAATCCAGAATTGAAAATTTTTTCTATTTATTTAGTGTTATTAATGTCACGTTAATACTTTAAGTACAAAAAAAAAATCAGAAAATACTTATGTGTAAGATAAAAAAGTAAAATATCAACAGAAAATAAATCAGGAATAAAATATTAAAAGCAAAAGTTTGAAATAAGTTGCTCCTAACTAAATTTAAAAGTAAAATATAGAATTAATCCAGAATTGAAATTTTTTCTAATTATTTAATATTTTACTTTTAAATTTAGTTAGGAGCAACTTATTTCATAAAACTTTTTCTTTTAATAAGATTTTATTCCTGATTTTTTTTTTGTTGATATTTTACTTTTTAATCAATACCCTCTCGAACGAATCTGCAATTATGCATCGATTCATATCTATATTAAATGCAGAAAAAAAGTGCTCGCCAGAAAATAAAAGTTAATGATAATTCCGGCGATTACTGAACTTTTTTTTAATGATATGGCGTTAATTAATCGTTCCATCTCTGCCCTTATCCCTTATCTTACTCACTTTTTTACAAAAGGTATAAAAACATTCTCACTCTTCTAGAAAAAGTGCCTACTCGGAAATTTTTTTTCCCTCCTGGTTCCTTTTTTTTTAACTGTTAACCGTTAAAAAAATATTCCATTCTACAAACAAGCAATAAAAGACTAAAATCAGCAGTATAAAAACACAATGGCTCTTTAAAAATATTCGAGAGAGAGAGAAAGAGAGCAAAAAAAAAAAAAAAAGGAAAGAAAAAAAAAAAAAAAGAAATAAACGAAGGAGTTGAGCACGATAAAAATTACTTAAAAAAAAAGGGGTATAACCAGAGAGTTACAAAAGTGACAAATGTGAATGAATACGTAAAAAAAAAAAAAAAAAAAAAAAAAATATCAGGCGATTTTTAAAAAAAAAAAAAATATTACAAAAATAAAAGATCGCACAGAGAGTGAGCGAGAAAGAGAGTTAGAGAGATACTATCGTGTGCAGTTTTGCCCATTCGACAATTCTTTATTTTTCATCCAATTTTTTTTTTTTTTTATCTTTCCTTATTCTTCTTCATTATTTTATTTTAGTTCGAAAACCGACAGTAAAACTGATAATAGAACAAGAAGCACCCTTGTATCATTGAATCAAAAGCGAGAGGGGGAAAGATAGAAAGACAGAGAGAGAGAGAAAGTGAGTGAGAGAGAGAGAGAGAAACAGTTTTGGAAGAAGATAGTTCATCTTTTGGAATATAATGGGCGATTCGGAAATGAGTAAGAGATCTCCACCCCGATAAGGGCGGTCATTACAGTTACAGTGAAACCTTGGGTTCCCTTATCTGGGATTCATCTCGGCTTTCGCGCGGGAATCTTCTCTTTTGTTTAAACTCGGATCCGGCATCGTTTTCGGCTGGGCCTGTCTGTCATTCCACCTTTTGTTGCCCAGCAGAAAATGCTGGGCAGATAAAATTTTCGACAGAAATCAGCCGAGTGGACTGTGGCGAGCCAAATGAGATTCTTGTACTGTTTATCTTCTCCGTCTTAAATTGTAATGACTCTTAAGAAATTTAATTTCGAATGTAGTTTAACATGGCGACATAGCGTGGTAAGAATCAAGTTTCAATGTAATAGAGATGTCTGTTTATGTATAGTGAAAGCATGTTTGTAAGAGTAACATGAATGAGGACGATACTGTCAATTTTTTTGTTGTTTTGATATTCAAAAGCAACTGTAAGTTTACATAGAGAGTTATGTATCTATATATACAGGGTGATTATAAAGTCCCACTTTCAAAATGCCGTAAAAAAGAACCACTTGTCACATCTGTCTTAAATTGTAATGACTTTAAGAAATTTAATTTCAAATGTAGTTTAACATGGCGACATATTGTTGAAGGATCAAATTTCAATGTAATAGAGATGCCTGTTTATGTGTAGTAAAAGCACGTTGAACATGCAATAATTCATGCATGCGAACGATACTGTCAACTTTTTTTGTTGTTTTGATATTCAAAAGCAAATGTAAGTTTACATAGATAGTTACGATATGTATGTATGTATATATATATATACAGGGTGATTATAATTAAAGTCCCACTTTCAAAATGCTGTAAAAAAAGAACCACTCGTCACATCTCTGTCTTACATTATAATGACTTTAAGAAATTTAATTTCAAATGTAGTTAAACATGGCGACATATTGTTGAAGGATCAAGTTTCAATGTAATAGCATATAAGCTGTGTAGTAAAAGCATATTGGATATGTAATAATTCATGAATGATAACGATACAAGTTTTCAGTCATCATTTTGCTGTTCTTATATTCAAAAGCAACTGTAAGTCTATATAGATAGTTTTAATATATATATACAGGGTGATTATAGTTAAAGTCCCCCTAAAAAGTTAATTAAGTCCACTGATTATAATTAAAGCTGTAAAAAAAGAACCATTCGTCACATCTCTTGTCTTAAATTGTAATGACTTTAAGAAATTTAATTTCAAATGTGATTAACCATGGCGACATAGTGTAGAAGAATCAAGTTTCAATGTTATAGAGATGCCTGTTTATGTGTAGTAAAAGCATGTTGAACATGTAATAATTCACGAACGATACTGTCATATTTTTTGTAGTTTTGATATCCAAAAGCAACTGTAAGTTTACATAGAGAGTTATGATATAAATATATACATATGTATATACAGGGTGATTATAATTAAAGTCCCACTTTCAAAATGCTGTAAAAAAAAAAGAACCACTCGTCACATCTCTGTCTTAAATTGTAATGACTTTAAGAAATTTAATTTCAAATGTAATTAAACATGGCGACATAGTGTAGAAGGATCAAGTTTCAATGTAATAGAGATGCCTGTTTATGTATAGTGAAAGCATGTTTGAAAGAGTAATATGTATTAGAACGATACAAGTTTTCAGCCATCGTTTTGTTGTTTTAATATCGTAGGATTCGAACCGTAGGATTTTCTTTACAATTCTTTCTCTACTATCCTAATACAATCTTTCTTTTTATTGACTATCCTAATACAATCCTTCCTTTTATTTACAATCCTAATGCAATCCTTCCTTTTATTTACAATCCTAATACAATCCTTCGTTTTCTTTACAATCCTTCCTTTAAATTCTTTTATTATATAAGGACTTGATTATGATGTATGAGGATTCCGTATAATTTCCAATGAAAAAATTGTTAAGGTATCTACTAAGCCGAGAATCAAAATTTTCGAGTAATGTCTTTTGAATTTTTTTTTTTTTTTTTTTTTTTTTTTTTGCTGCTGTTAAATTAGGTTGTAAAACCCTGACAAACAAGAAAGTTAATATACAGGGTGATTAAAATTAAAGTCCCACTTTCAAAATACTGTATTAAAGAGAACCACTAGTCATAATTCGTTCAAATTTGAACTGAAGATACTTGAAGAAGGAGGAAACGGTACGACATCAAAAAAGTTCCAAAGTGTATTAATAGATGGTGCTGTAAGCGGCCTAAAGAAAGTGGATTGAGCTACCAGTGATATTTTGAATCGAAATTGAGGCATGAGTTGCACATTAAACCTACTGTAGTATTCAATGTGCTTGATTGTTTTGGTGTTTTGAGGGAAAAAAACACTTCCAAGTCATTCAACCGTTATGACACTGTGAATTGAAAGCCCATCCACCACGGCAAGGTCATACCAAATTGGATGGGAAAAATCGGCGGAACTTTTTTTTGATGCCATATCATTTCTTCTTTCTCCAAGTATCTTCAGTTCAAATTTGAACTCATTGTGACGAATTGTTCGTTTTATTACAGCATTTTGAAACTGGGACTTTAATTATAATCACCCTGTAGTATTAGGAATATTTTACTCACGTATTGTTCGCAGTGCATCCGAAAACAACTTCAAGATCCCCAACTGAAATCAGAATTCCCAACAACCGAAATCGCATCAAACGATTTATCGATATATCGCTATCGGAACACCAAGCAAGTGAATCTTCATCGCTTCAGATACTGCAACCCATTCCACTGACAGCGAAAGACGGACGGACCAACAATCATCGTCATTTCAATTAAAGAACCCTCCTCACTCTCCGGCACTGCCACCCCTTTTTACTAATTACTTAGCATTAGTCCGATAATTATAGCGACGAGTGGTGGGCCCAGCACCGAGTCATCGAACCAAACTAACGATCTAGGCACCAGGTGCGTTTCGAGATATCAAATCGAAATATCGAATGTTACCTATCCATCAGCGGCATATGTTACGCTGGTAGAGTGTAGGGGGTGCTCTTACTACTATCAGTTTTAAAACCGTCAATTTTTGCCCTATCGTGTGCTATCGTTCTTGCTTTTAATACAAATTTAACGACAGTAGTTCTCTGAGAGGAGATAGCGGTAAAACTAGAGTTGTAAGAGATAGAGTAGCAGAAATGGGTGCAGTAACTACGGCAGGGCGAAAATTTCTGCGTCGACAATAATAAAAACTTGTTTCTGTCGCACACTATCGTGGCTCTGGCTGTCATGCGTTTTGAAGTGAAAGCTGTGCATGATGTCCTTGGGGTTTTATATGGAAGTTAGTTCGGAGTTTTGAATGTGCTGTGACTTTTGGTTTATGCGTGTTTTTCGGGTTTGAATTAGCTTGCTGTTCAAATATGCTCGATTGTGAAATACTTTGCCGCGAATTGTTGTTTCGATTTCTTAAGTAAATGAATTTCGTAATGATTAAATAATTTTAAACAGAACAAATAACTGTTATGTCTCATGGAGGTTAAAATGAGAAATTAAATATTCAAAAGAAACCGTATTGTTTTAAAGAATTAAAAATTTTAATTACTGGTTTGGAATTTTTTAAATAATTTTTATATATAAAATTATTGAAAAAAAAAAAAAGAATTTGCAGTCAAAAAAATTAAATGATTAATTAGGCAAAGGAATTTCGTAACAATTAAATAATTTTAAACAGAACAAATAACTGTTATGTCTCATGGAAGTTAAAGAGGGAAATTAAATATTCAAAAGAAACGTATTGCTTTAAAGAATTAAAAATTTTAATTACTGGTTTGGAATATTTAAAAATAATTTTTAATAAAAAATAATCGAAAAAAAAAAAAAAAAAAAAAAAAGAATTTGCAATAAAAAAAAAAAAAATTAAATGGTTTATTAGGCAAAGGAATTTCGTAACAATTAAATAATTTTAAACGCAACAAATAACTGTTATGTCTCATGGAAGTTAAAGAGGGAAATGAAATACTCAAAAGAAACCTGTTATTCTACAGAATTAAAATTTTAATTACTGGTTTGAAATTTTTTAAATAATTTTTAATAAAAAATAATTGAAAAAAAAAAGAATTTGCAATGAAAAAAAATTAAATGATTAATTAGACAAAGAAATGTCGCAATAATTAAATAAATATATTATTTTTTTAAAATAATTTTGAATAAAAAAGAAATGAAAAAAAAAAAAAGAACTTGCAATAAAAAAAATAAATGATTAGTTAGAAGAAAGAAATTTCACAATAATTAAATAATTTTAAACAAAACAAATAACTGTTATGTTTCATGGAGGTTAAAGAGAGAAATAAAATAATTCAAAAGAAACTTATTATTCTATAGAATTAGAATTTTAGTTATTGCAATGAAATTGTTTTAAATAATTTCGAAAAGAAAATAATTGAAAAAAAAAAAAGAATTTATAATAAAAAAAAATTAAATAATTAATTAGGCAAAGGAATTTTATAATAATTAAATAATTTTAAACAGAACAAACTGTTAGGTTTCATGTAGGTTAAAAGACAAGAGGGAAATGAAATATTCAAAAGAAACGTATTATTCTACAGAAATAAAATTCGGTTAAATAATTAAAGGTTTGAACTTTTTAAAAAATAATTCTGAATAAACAAGAAATGAAAAAAAAAATAATAAAAAAAGAAAAAGAATTTGCAATAAAAAAAATTAAATGATTCATTAGGCAAAGAAATTTCGCTATAATTAAATAATTTTAAAGAGAACGAATAACTGTTATGATTCATGGAGGCTAAAGAAGGGAATAAAATATTCCAAAGAAGCCGTATTATTCTACGGAATTAAAATTTTAATTGCTGGTTTGAAATTTCTTAAAATAGTTTTTAATAAAAATTAATAAAAAAAATTTTGCAGTAAAAAAATTAAATAATTAATTAAGCAAATACGATTTTAAAGAAATTTCTGTTTTATTGTAAAATGATACAGCTAAATAAATGGATTACTGATTTTTACTATAGATTGCATGAGTTCGCAGAATGTGATTGAATTATTCTGCGAACTCATAACTGTAAACTCATCAATAAAACAGCCAATATCTGTCCTATATTCGAAAGAATATTATTTTAAAATCAAAGTTCATTTTTTCTCCCAATTTCGACAGTTTATTTTTCAATAGAGGGATGCACACACATAATGCATTTTTTTAACACATTGGTTGCCACTCCTTTGGCCATTACAAAATAAATATATTTTGTAAAATTGTGATACATCTCACGGGCCGAGAAAATGTTCAAGGTGGATCGCGGGTTGGTCAATCCTGGTCTATTGGTTTTCTAAATATTTTTTATTGCTTTTACATTTGTAATAATTCAAGAGTTGCCTTAAATAAATAAATAGATTATTGTAATTTTTTCATAGCTTAAAATCTTTATTCGAAAAATGCGTGTTGATACAAGTATTAATTAAATCTTTGAAAAAAATACTATTAAAATAAATATTAATTTATTATTGCCAAAATTTTTTCTTAAACAAATTTTTGGCAATAATACATAATACATACATGTTACAAAAAAGTTAATTTATTAAGTATTGGAAGAGTAAAATCCACTGTATATAGATTATCTTATCAAACATTTTTTTACAAATTATCAACATTATTTATTTTTTAGTTTCTATCATATGTTTAACAAATAAATTTTTAGACCTAATTTTTTTTCAAAATCACTCAGTTTATGATTGGACATAACAATGTTAAAAAAGATTTTACTTATATTGTGCTGAGTTTTGCAATTGTAAGCTGGCGGAATTTATGATACTAATATATATTATTGGGAATGGTATTCCATTGAATTATTGGGTATGATATTCCATATGGATGGTATTCCATGGAATTATTGGGAATGGTATTCCATATGGATGGTATCCCATGGAATTATTATTGATGAAATAAAATTGAAAAAAAAAAAGCATTTGTTAATTTTTCTGAATAAAAAAACCCTGCTTTTTTAATCTTTTGAAGTTTCAACTATGTTTTTGATTATGATAAGGCGGCAGACTGAAAGAGTATGAGGATCTATCAATGAATATGTTGAAACCCTTTTAGTTTTATACTCATACAGCATCACGAAAATGTGTTAAAATTCCATTAGATTATGAAAATGATTATGACTGGTATCTTACGAACTGGGTAGCAAAAAAAAATTTTTTTTTTCAGAACTTCAATTCGTTATCCTAATAATTCGTGATGAAACAGCTGTTTCTCTAATTTTAATGACACTGGAAACAAACTGAAACTGTTTACGAAAGCTAAAGATCTCATCTCTAAAATAAAACAATTAAACAAATTTGATTATTTTCACTAACATTGCGACTTGAAATGGGCCGGTTGCTCTACGATAAACACTTCGTCTAAAATATATTCCAAATGGATGATAAATCAGTCTAAATTTACTTTTATGTGTGACTTCACCGTAAATTCGGCTAAGGTGTCATAAGAAAAGATGGTTACAACCTTAAGCAATCAGAAAGCTGTTGGCACTATCTTCCGTTGGGACAACATGGTGTTCATTTGCCACGTTCCCATTTGCATTGCAATTGACTACATCAGTATGGACTGAATCCATGCTAATAATTCCACGAAGCCATCTACAGGAAAAACAAGGAAGTGTATTTATGAGCCTAATCTGTCCCATACCGAGATTAGGCTAGAAACCGAACCGCATGCACTTAACAGTCTCCAGTCTATCTAAATACTCTTTTTATTTTACAGCGCTTTATAAAAAGCCAGTGTGGAAGGCGATTTCAACTTTTATCAAATGGCCCCACCATTTCTGGACAACGAAAAAGCAGGCGACTAAATATATAAATATATATCACTCCCTAAAAACAACAACCAAATAAAAATAAAAAAAGTCATTCCCTATCAGAGGTTAAAAGTGACTCTGACTCCATCACAGCGTTATGACGTCACTAAGAAGTGTCAACCTAAAGGTCTAATCGCCAAGACCAACTCCGTTCCATTAGCCTATCATGCTAAGAAATTCCTCACCACAATTTTTTCCACACTTTTTTTCTTTTCTTTTTTTTTATTATTATTTTTAGGGTACGACTTAACTTCTAGATACCCCTCAAAATAAGTCTAGAAAGTGTGTGGGGGAGGGAGGGGTGGTCGGAGGACAGTGCTGCAGACGATATGAGGGTGGAGTGAGTGAGAGAGAGAGAGAGAGAGAGATCGAGGAACGACTTTCATCCAGGACAGGCGATGGGAGATGCGGAGGAAAGGGGGGGGTGCTTGCAGAAGGAAATCGTCTGCAAGAGGGGGGGGCAGAAGAGAAGAGTGGTAGATTAACATTAATCATATCTAGGTCACACTGAGTGCATTTTAAGCTGGTGCTGAAGTGATAGGGAGGTCGATTAGATAAGGTTCAAAATGGATTGGGTTTTATATGCGCCTAAAAATTTTCGTCGGCTCCCGCCTCATGAAATATGATCCGTAAGGGGTGACGGAATACTCAGGGATGGGTCGAGGCAAAGAGTGGGGTAAGTCATGTTCTGTTCGAATTCGTCCCCTTCTCACACCTTACACCGATAGGGTCGATACCGGTGTGGAGGTGTGATTACAGGAGTACAGTAGGCATATCTTAACGATATTTACTTACTGTATCGGACTGTTGAATATGCGTTCAAGTGTTTGTGGTTTCAGAGATATCGAGTGCCACAGTTGCTTATACGATCCTGGTAAAGTACCTGCTTGTGTATTTTTTAACTAAGACATGGGGATTTCTGAACTGTGCACTTGGTCTGTGGTTTGTATTTTTAATTAAGACATGGATGGTGGGAGGGGGGGAGTTCGTTTAAAAGTTAATCTCTTAAAATATTTTAATGAACTGTGCATTTGGTTTGTGGTTTCAGACATACTGAGTGCTAAAGTTGTTTAAACGATCCTGGTAAAGTACCTGCTTGTGCATTTTTAACCAAGACATGGGGGGAGGTTAGTTAAAAGTTAATCTCTTAACATATTTTAATGAACTCTCCCTCCATTAGAAATATTCTGATCTAATTTTATCACGCTGCACCGGGTATAGACATGGATGTTTTATAAATCTAAAGTAATATTATTTGAATATTTATATTTTATGTTTAGGATAGCGTATGTTAGCTGCAAAGGTAATAAAAAAAATGGCAAGGATGTAATGTTTTAAAATTAATTAATAATAATGCTGAAATAAGTTCAAATAATAAACGTAAAAGAAGTTACCTTTTAAGTTTTTAAAAATTATATTCCAGTATCTGGTACATCACATAAAGAATAGTTTTTTTTTTTTTTTCATAATGCAACTCACAACACAGAGACAGTTAATCTTTATGCTATAAAGCAAGGGCTGCACCACTGCTACTCATTTAGCACTACCTAAGGGGCACGTGTAGCTTGAAGATAGGCTACTGACGCGAGTCACACTACCCCCAGAACGCTCTACGATCCTATTAGGACAGGGACCTACGGTTTAAAGTGGATTCCGAACCACCACAAACATCCGTGGCGCAGCTAGAATTCGAAACCGATACCTGCGGTACCCAGTGCCATAGCGCTAGCCACTCGGTCCTCATGACCCTATTTCCATTTTATTTTCTATTTATTTCCATTATATCTGTGTTTATATATGTCTGCTATGTATTTACGTATTTATATGCTTCTATTATGCATTTATGTATTTTTATATTGCTTATATTTGTCACCTCCTATTTAGTTCCTCCCTTAACTTTTTTCCCTGCTGTTAACTTTGTTTTATTATATTTGAATTCTGAGCAGATGTGAACTACGTGCACTGATACTCGACTCTCATACTACTGTATCCAAAAAGTAAGACCAATTTTAAATTTAAAACTCACGGGGCTTGTGGAATTTCAATTTTTTTTTCTTTGTTAGGTTGCTGCCACTGTCCTTGAAATATGTGTGAAATTTCACGTCAAAATATTCATTAGTGTTCGAGTTACGCTTGTCTTTGTGAGACGCTGAAAATGTCTGAATCGAGCAAAGAAATTGCATTCAATTTTGTTTGCGAAAACGTATAGAATGTTGCAGAAGGCATTCGGTGAGCATTCCTATATCGGAAAGAAATGTTTACAAGTGGTATAAACAGTTCAAAGAAACAGAGAACGCGTTGAAGACGAAGAGCCCTCTGGTCGACCCTCCACCTCAACCGACGAAGCTCACGTCCAAAAAAATTAAAGATTGGGTGCTTGCAAACCGTCGATTTACAATTAGAGACTTTGTTGATGATGTTGGAATTTCAAAAGGATCGGTCAATTCCACAAATGAAAGCCACATCGTTCCACAACCACCGCATTCACACTCCTGGCTATTCCCTAAACTCCAAAGACCACTCCGGGGACACCGTTTTGAGTCGATTGAAGAGATTCAACGTGAATCGCCGCGCTTTGAAGGCCATCCCTGCCGATGACTTTTCAGCATGCATTGAGGATTAGAAAAAAAGTCGGCATAAGTGCATTGTGTCCGGAGGAGATTTACTTTGAAGGCGACGAAATAAATTTGGAAGAAAAAAAAAAGAGATTTTGAAGAAAAAAAAAACAATTGGTCTTAGTTTTTGGACATAGTGGTATCCAATCTAGTATTCTGCTTTTACGCTACTACAATCAATGCGCTTTCCAAAAAATCCGTGACTTCCAAATCATGCGAAAATCTCCTCTGGTCGACTCACGCCACTGTGGCTCTGGGTTCGTTTGACTTATGTGTATTGAAAAAAATGGTGATAGGATGCGGATATTAGAAGGCGTGATTTCCAGCGCCAGCGTCAGTCGCCAGTCGACTTTTTCCACAGATAAGGTAGACACATTTATTTATTTAATATATATATTTTTAGCAGGCCTGGCTAAGAAATAGATTGGCGATATTTTATATTAATATCGCCAATCTATTGCTATTTATTCCAGCATGTAGTAATTGATACGATTGGGGCGTTGATAGTAAGAGATGATTAATACAGGATTAAAACAAGCACTGCAAAAAAAAAAAAAAAGATTAACTACCGTGGTAGTAATTCAATAGATAGTAGAGGGAATAAATATGTATGGGTGGAATGTATTGGATATAATTTTAATGTTAAGATAAGTGCCTTTTTATTTTTATTTATTACGAATTTATTCTCCGTTTTATTTATATATATTGAGAAGGAAAATAACAAAAAATAATTAATTAATTAATTAATAAAAAAAATAAAACATGAAAAAAAAAACGCATAAAATCATTTATGAACTTCGATTTATCAAACGTGAAGATCTTTTATTACATATTTCATCAACAGAATATTCGGAATATCGGAATTTGAATATATTATTTTAAGTAATGGTTCACTTTTATCAACATTACTAACTCTTAAACTAGGGGTGGCCAACCCAAATGATCTTGCGAGCCATTTTGAAATGCATCCTAACTTCAGACACACTTAATTGAAATTTCGTGGCAAATGAGAATTTACTTTAAATAAAATCTTCTCGTGAAGTGATTAATCTGTTTGATATTCTAGTGAGAAAAATCTGAAGTACAAATAAGCAAAAGTTTAGTTTATTTACTATTTTAAACAAAGTATTCAATGTTAAATCAGCGTAGTTAATATGTTTGAAAAAATTAAAACATAGTTTAAAAAGAGAATTAATTATTAATATGTAGAATATTTAAAAAGTTTTTGATATCGATAAATATGACATTAAATTTTTCACGTGCTAAGGTTTTATAAATAAATTTAAAAATTGATCAAAATTCAATTTTTGGCACATTACATGTGATATTTATTTGAAAAAAAAAAATAAAAAATGATATTGCTTCATAGTATATTGCATTTTTATTACTCATAAATGCAATACATTTTATATACAACTATCAATATTTAAACAAAAAAGGTGTGTCTTAAAAATATCTATTTACTTTTCATGCAATTCTCTATATCTTCTCTTATTTTAAGTCTTCTAAATCAACTTATTATTTGCAAAATCATAAAATAATAAGAATGTGCATTTTAAATTTTAAAACATTTCATTCCAGTATCTGGTAGTTCACACAAATAATGGATAGTGATTAGAAGTAAGATTTAAAAAAAAAAAAAAAAAAAAAAAAAAAAAAAAAAAAAACCTTACATCTAACGAAGTAAAAAAAATTAGTATATCCTTAGGATAATTAGGATTAGACAGGAAAATTAGGTTATAGTGCAAAACGAAATATATTTAATCATTATACATTTATAACAATAATAATTCCACGTGTATGTCAGGTGCAAATTGCGCTATAGAATTCACAAGAATTCATGATTTTAAAACTATTAAATAATAAAATTAATTAAGAATGTGTTCAAATTATTAGTGAATAAGAATAAATTAAACATTGTTAAAAATCACATTCCAGTATCTGGTAATTCGTCAATATGTATAAAGAACTTGTCATATAATATGTTAACGTTGTAAAGATTTAACATATAAATATTGTAAGAAAACCAAATTTTCAACACATTTTTCAATGATATCGCTTCATATAATCATGCTAATGTAAACGAAAGTCCATTTACATGCATAACGATAATAATAATTTTAAGCAGTAAGCCAATACAGAAATATTTTAGCTTTTGGAATTCCCCTAAAAGCGATGGTAAGAAATTGTAAACATTTAACGTGTATAAATATTGTAAGAAAACGAAATTTTCAACACATTTTTCAATGATATCACTTCATATGATCATGCTAATGTAAACGAAAATCCATTTACATTCATAACGATAATAACACTTCTAAGCCAGTAAGCCAGTACAGAAATATTTTAGGATTTGGAATCCACCTAAAAACGATGGTGTGTAGATATTTTCAATACATTTTTCAATGATATCACTTGATATAATCATGCTAATGTAAACGAAATCAATGTTTTTGAATCCATTTGCATGTATAGGGATAATAATACTTTTAAGCAGTTAACCAAGACAGGAATAATATCTTAACGTTGTAATCATTTAACGTGTATAAATATTGTAAGAAAACGAAATTTTCAACACATTTTTCAATGATATCACTTCATATGATCGAATGTTAACGAAATGTTAATGTTAATGTTAACGAAAACCCCTTTACATGCATAACGATAATAACACTTTTATGCCAGTAAGCCTGTACAGAAATATTTTAGGTTTTGGAATTCCACCTAAAAAAGGTTGGTGTGTAATTTTTCTCCGCAACCAGCAGTGAAAGAGAGATCATTATTTGATTGAGGCGTCTGCAGATGAAGATAGCGGACCTAATGGTCAGAGAAGCTGAGAACATAATTGGACCCAAGGCTTTTGGCCAATCCTTGTGGTTAGAGGGAAGGGGGGTTCTGGTATCCCTTCATTTTATCTGGTGTATTTATCAAGACACAGAGAATCTATGGCCTTGCTGCCAGCGATTGAGATGCTTTATTTTTTTTGCTCTTGTTGGTTTTTCTCCGTCCATCCTAGATTGGTGTGCGAAAGTGATAAGTAATTTCGTTCCATGGTATATAAGCTTTATTGCAGCGATCCTTAACATCTATGTGTAAATCAAGAAATGATTTGGCTTTGTTAACTGACCTGCTTTGTGAATTGTTGTTTTTTAAATTAATTATTGATTCAAAATAAATCTGCATGCGAATATATTATTAATCGTTCTTCTCTTGAAACGAAATTTTTAATTGAACTGTCAGTGTCAGTACCTAAATACGGAATTGGAATTGAGTCGTTCTATTCAATGAATACAGAATCGTTTAAATAGATTTTGATCCCTAGTTTGTACAGAGTCATTTAAATAGATTTTTATCCCTAGTTTGTACAGAATCATTTAAATAGATTTTGATCCCTAATTTGTACAGAGTCATTTAAATAGATTTTGTAGATTTTGATCCTTAGTTTATACAGAGTCATTTAAATAGATTTTGATCCCTTGTTTGTACAGAGTCATTTAAATAGATTTTCATCCCTAGTTTGTACAATACAGTCATTTAAATAGATTTTGATCCCCAGTTTTAGTTAATGTTATCTCATTCTCTGCCACTTCTCTATTTATTTCTTTTTTTTATACCGATACATTTTTTAATTAATTTTCTTTCAATACATTTTTTTAATTAATTTTAAATTTGACTTCCTCTATTCTAGCATGTTTTAATTGCGGAAAATTTTCAACATAGTCAATATTTTCTTTCATCCCCCCCCTCTATTATTTCAAGGCATTGTTTTTTAATTATGAATTTTTTTCAACACTCTAAAAGCGGAAATTTTTCAAATTTTGTAAGGAGCATTCTTGTCTCCGAAATGGTGTGTGGAATAATTTAGATGGAAATTTTAGAAGAAAGAAATTGCTATTTTAGGCTTTTTTGTATAAAAAAAACTGCAATTTTATTAGATATTTTTCTTCTAAACTAGTAATTTTGTCAGCACTTGGTCTTAATGATTAAAAATGTACATAAATTGCAAAACAAAATACGCAATTTTTGCAATTTTCATCTGATCTACATATTGCGTGGCTTTCGGGTATTACTGTATTACTTTAAATTCTTTATTTTATAAAATAACAGTAATAAAACATCTAAGACTACAATACATAAATAATTTCTGATTATATAAAATTATAATTTTTAAAATATATTAAAAATAATAATTTTATATATTTCTTAAAAAAAAATAAAATAATCTTAAAAAAATATAATTTTATTAAAAATATATTGTTTTTTTATTATAATTATTTTTATTTTTTTAATTTATTTTAATTTATTTTTATTGCTCCTAGTGAAAATTTTAAGATACTTTTAAGACATTTGCCATTTTACTGCTTATTGTTTTACAAATAAAAAAAAAAGTAATATTGATTATATTTATTTACAAAAGTAATTATTGATTATATTTATTACTAAAATATAGTTTATGAAATTTTAAGAAACAGAAATCATACATTTAACTTTGAAAAAAATTTTTAAACATTATTTGAAAAAATTTTTAAGCATTATTATTTTTTTTAAAATTGCAAGAGATTTTAGACTTTGGAATTGTTTTTATAAATGGATAATTTTGAGGCTTTGGAATTTTTTTTTTAATAATTGACTCATTTCTAAAATATAAAAGTTCTTTTATTTTTTAAAATATTTTTTTTTTGTTAAGTCGAATTGTTTTCTGCAGTTTTAGAAAACTAATTTTACTGTGCATTATCAATTTTAAATTAATATATTATATTTCCACACACGGGACCTGATGGCCAAGTGACTAGCACCGTGACAGCAACAGGGTTTGGGTTCGAATCTCGGCGGTGCCAGGGATGTTTGTAGTGGTTCGGAATCCACTTTAACCGTAGGTCCCGGTCTAACAGGATCGTAGAGCGTTGCGGGGGCATTGTTACTCCGCGTCCGTGGCTCATCTTCAAGCTACACGCACCTCCTGGGTAGTGCTCAGTGAGAAACAGCTGTGCAGCCCTTGCTTATGGCATAAAGATTAACTGTCTCTGCTGCCAGCTTGCATTAGAACAACAACAATTTCTTATATAATTGTGATTCCATCTTTCAGCATTTCAATTTGGATTTTAAGTGTCTTCAGACATAATTATTTCATGAAATATTTCTGTCTCTGTCTCTTTATATATAAGTATATTGCAGCTCTTGCCTTAAGGCATCCAAGACAATTGTCTAAGTGTTTGCCAGCTGCATTAGAACAAAAAAAAATTTTTTAAATAATGTTTAGCTAGAGTTTTAGCTAGCTATAGATTGTTTAAAATGTTCTGATGCACCTTTTGCATGGAATATTTGTTAACATTATAACGTACTAAATTTAGTTTTGTAAAAATTACTATATTTTAATCAATAAAATATTTCTACAATTTGTAATAGTAACTAATATAAAAAAGAAGAAATATTAAAAATAATTCTATCCTTAATATTTTTGTCCATCCTGTCTGACAAAGACGTCTGAATCAATTCACTAGCAGCTATTAAATAAAATTAATTGTTTTCAAAAATCAAAATTAAATTTTTTTTATGTATTTTAACTTCTTATTGAGCTACATTGACCATGATTGACTTTTTATAATAATTGATTGACTTTTTTTTTAATAATTGACTTGTGTTAAAGTCAATTATTACAAAAAGGTCTATCAAGAAGAATATTTAAATGGCATTAAAAATCTTGAAAAAAAGCTTAAAAAATCTACAATCTTGTATTGCTAACGGTTTTTTTTATATAATAGGGGCATCAAAAACGGCGTTGAAAAATGGTGGTATTAAAATTGAAAAATGCCAAGAAGAATAAATAATCTTCTAAAATTAAAGAACCATAATAATCTGGACTGCAAGGATTTTTACAGAATTAGACAAAATGCGACAGTGGCGTGTGGCGAGATATTTAAAATTCCTGACATGGAGTTATAGAAAATAATTAAAAATGCTTTTCACAAGGTCAAACTAATAATTAGGCGATTCTAATCAAGATTTTCATCTTATTGGCATCTATAAAAATAGTAGAAATAATTGTCGTCTGTTTTGTCTTTACCATAGTTTCTTTATCGCATGTCTTCTTTCCGGTTTCCATAAACTGGCATTTCTAACATTGTTTTTATGTAATGGTGGCATCGAAAACGGCATTAAAATTGAAAAATGTTTTCTTAGCTTCATGCCATATGAATAAAAACAGAATTTGATGGCATGTATTTGATTTGATACAAGTACGAATCATCCGTGGATTATACGCCGTTTAGGTAATACGAGATTTAATTACCGATGCAAAAATTGCGTGGATTATAGGCAGAAAACTAAGGTAATTAATTTGTGAAATTACAAAGCAAATTAACCTTCCATTTGAATTAATTAATTTGATGATTGTTTAATTAAATTTCAGTTTGTTAATTTGTTTGATTAAATTTCAGTTTATTGATTTGTTTGTTAATTTGTTTGATTAAATTTCAGTTTATTTATTTGTTTGTTAATTTGTTTGATTAAACTTAAATTTATTGATTTGTTTGATTAAATTTCAGTTTATTGACTTGTTTCATTAAATTTCAGTTTATTGATTTGCTTGATTAAATTTCAGTTTATTGATTTGCTTGATTAAATTTCAGTTTATTGATTTGTTTGATTAAATTTAAACTTCTTGATTTGCTTGATTAAATTTCAGTTTGTTAATTTGTTTGATAACAGAAAATATTTATAAAGTTTTAAACATTATGTTATCATATGTTATGTGTTAAACATTGAATTTTTCTCATTCTACGCAAAATAATATTTATACTCGTAGCAAATTAAAAAAAAAAAAAATACAAATATTTTTTAAATTTATTTCTCATTTAAAGTAAATTTCAAAATAACATTGATTAAGAATATAAAATTTCTTTTTTAATTAAAGTTTCAATCACCAAACTGAAATCGTCAAACTTCACACTAAATGTTACAAAAATTATTTTAACGATATTTTTAAATAAATAAAATACTAAAATAATATCAATTTGATAATATTCCTACTTTCAGTTCAAATTAATTTATCGAACAATATCAAATGTGATAACTTCATATATTTAAAACTTTTCTTCTTCCAGGTACATTTCTATTTTCCAACAAAATTATTTGTAACCAAAAATGTCACCTCCTCCCCACCCCACCCCCTTTCATTTTGCGTCGACCCCCCTCTCAGAAGAAACCGTCCCATCATTAAGTTATCTACAAACCAATTAAAACGCTACCGCTATAAAATTAATATACATCGACGATAGCAAGAAATTAATATTGTGATAGCAATAAAACAAACAAAAAATTAATGACCGCCGCAGTTTATTTTATGGTCGTTTTCTGGAGTAGTGTAGCTTGCCTAGCAGAAAAGGGGCTTTTGGGCGGAAGGTTTTTAAAAAAAAAAGGCAGTTTTTAAAACAAAACGCATCGTTTAAAAAACTACTGAAGTAGCAGCAGCAGCAGCGCGGTTGGCAGTTAACTGCTCGCTCGTAATATTTACTCTGAAAACAAAAGGTGCGGTGGACTGGCGTCAATGGGTAAATGTTCTTAATTACCCAGCACTGCCGTAATCAGTTGCTAACTTTTGGAAGTTTTGAGTGTTTTTACCTCTAAAGGCTCTTGCTACTGTAATCGGGGCAACAATTTTAGTTGCCGCCCTTAACTGCAAACGTTATCAGGGGTGGTGCTATCATCTGGCGCCATCACGTGATGTGTTCGAACCCCTGACAACCCTGACACTGCGCGATTCCAAACCCCCGCCCCTATCCCTGTCCATTTTAAGGATGTCATTTACGAACATTTCTTGTTTTTTTTTTTTTTTTTTTTTTTTTCCTTTACATGAATTCCGCGGAGTATTAAAAGTAATTCAAAATTGATAGACGGAGGAAATGAATATTTAATACCTCGCTAAACGATATTGGGGGGCCCTTAAAAACTATTAACCTTTTATCATGTTGTGGAAAAATTGTGTAAAAGGAGGCTTGCCGCAATTGAGACATTTTTAAGGGAAAGCAGTATTTTTAAATGTTCATTACTTTCTTCTTCTTCTTCTTTCTTTCTTTTTTTTATTTTTTTATTAATATTTGTCGTTTTTTCCCCCTTTCCACTTAAATAAAATTTATCCCTACGTTTCAGGGAAAAAAGCGATAAATTAGGGAAAATTACTGTAATGACGAGTTTTCCGTTTTGTCGTGAAAAGTACTTTGGAAATATGCTTGCTGTTTATAAAATCGGTGCAACCTTTTTTTATTTATTTATTTATATATATATTTTTTTTTTCTTCTTAACCTTCGTGCGCCCTTGCGTAATTTCTTGCATAATCGTTTGAAAATGACCGCCCCATTCAAGTGGTTTTTCAAAGAAAGAGATTAATGTTAATACCAAGAAATTTTAAACGCTTGCGTTCCTTTAGAATTTTTTAAAAGGTGAGTAAAAAAAGTAAAAGTAGGTAGGTAAGTAAGTAGAGTTTCTGTCGGCTTTATACCGGAACGTTTAAAGTACGTACATATAATTTTTTGTATTTTATCTTGCAAAATTGGCAAGTGAACTTTCCTAACTTGTAAAGTTTACAGACATTGTTATTGTTTTTATTTAATTTAAAAGTTCAATAATGATTATATTTCATGCAAAAAAAAAAAATCCTTTTATGTATGAAATTATTTTACAACGGACACTATAAAAATAAATTTATGAAAAATGAGTGTTTCATTTTTAATAAACTTCATCCTGTTAATGTCATTTTTTTCCCGAGTAATTTTCGTGTAAATATAATGTTGTTGTTCTAATGCAGCTGTCAATACAGAAACAATTAATCTTTATACCATAAGCAAGGGCTGCAACGCTGTTACTTACACTACCCAGGGGGCACGTGCAGCCAGGGGGTACCGCCGGGACTCACATTATTAAAGTTAAACTCTAAAAAATGTAAAACGGATTGATGTATAACGAATGAGATTAATAATAACTCACTAGAAACTGTTACAGGTTATATATAATTATATAATATACATATTAACAATTGTTAATAATAATTGCTAATATATATATATATATATTAATAATTGCTTACGTGAAACTGTTACGGTGTGTAAATTTTTTTTATCAATTTTTTTTAAAATTTAATATTGCCTTCTGGTGGCTTTGTGATAAACTAAAAAATAAGTTATAAGATTGCAGGTTCCTTTACAAAAAAACTTAGTGACTTGTTGCCACCCGAATATGTATATTTTTTTATTCATACCTACTTGTTTGAAATGTATCACAGCAAAAACGCAGCTGTTGCCAATCTACAGTATCAAAAGAAAAAAGGAAAAACATAGATTTGATGAACTGTAGAGAATCAATTGAACCCAATCGCCAAACCCATTTTGTCACGAAGTTATTTGTCTTATTGTTGATTTATATGGAGATCCTTGGCCGCGTAGCTGCCTCTAGCTCCTTTATTGTTAAATGTTGAAACATAGCGGTGGTCTCATGCCCTTAATAGTAAGAAAAAGAGATAATTAAATGCCTTTTTTTAAAAAAAAAGAATTGTTTATTTAATAAAATTACAAAATGAAAAATAACAAAAATTTCAAAAGTGTAGATGTTGATGAAATCAGTTGCATGCCATCAAAAAATAAAACAGAATGAGCAAAGGTCAAATTAGGACGAAAAATAGCTTAGGAAAAAAGCGAACGTTTTTCAATTAATTCTATTAGCTCACATTCGCCCTCTATATATCTTGTTCAAATTTTCAATCGTTCATAAAATACATTTTATTCATCCATTCAAGTTCAAATACATTTTTTTAAAACTTGTCATGGATGACACTGTATGTTGATACAGTTTTTTCAAATATTAGTTCAGTAATTAAATTTAATTAATTAATTTTACTTTTTTTTTTATTTAAGTTGCATATATCTACCAATAGATGGCGATATATAAACTTAAAAAAATGAATGAAAATTATTTAAAAACTGACTTATTATTGACTTAAATTTTTTTTTTATATTACTTATTTCATCTAGACAGTTGTGAGTAATAAATCGGAAAATCGTCAGAATAAGGAATTAATTTAAAATATTTAGAACAGTGCGAGTTTCCGGGAGAGAAATATCATAATCGTAATTCTGTAGGATATTTAAAATAGGATTGTTGATGTTTTGCATATCGTTATAGATAAGTTGTTTGTTAATTTATAAGAAAAACATTTTAGGTTATTTTCAAAATTATCTAATGTCTTCCATAAATAAACACAAAGTATTTAGAAAAAGATTTGTCTCATTAAAATGTAAAATGAGTTTCTTTAAACAGGAAAAACATAAAATTTTAATCTTACAAAGTAACTGAAATATTACTCAGGACAAAAAAAAGAAAATTCTTTTTTTTTCAAGCACCTACTTCCGCTGGAGCAAACGAACAAAAACTTATTACTTTCGCTACATACACACACAAAGTTAAAAAAAAAAAAAAAAAAAAAAAAAATTATAAACATATTTAACAAATGAGAAGTATGCCCGGTTTCTTTATAATTAAACCACAACAAAAAAAAATATGTTTTTTTTTAAAGTTTGTGTAAGAAGAACATAGAATATACTTTTTTCTTTTAGAGTCAAATAAACATTAAGAAAAATTTCTGAGTTAAAGCGGAGAGATATTTGTACAGTTTTTCTGTTGATTGTCCCTTCTAGGTATGACAAGGAAGAAGAAATGCCTACAAACCTTCGCGAACATAAAAATTTTAAGAGCTTCTTTTTTGGGGAAAAATGATAAGAAGAAGATAAGAGTGCTGACAAAAATCAAGAATTAAAAACAAATTAACTTTTCCGTTTTTTGGGGGGAAAGGGGGGTTGAGCTCGTAAAAATTTAATTTGCATACATTTCTTTTGTACGCTCTCACTTTTTTTTAGCAATCTTTCTTGTATAATGTTGCCTTTTCTGACTAAAAAATGCGGATGTTATAAAAGAAACATCGTGTCTTGGATTGCTATTTTTTTAATTTTATTTTTTCTGAGAAGCTTAAAAAAACATTTAAAAATTCAAAACATAAATAAGTGGATAAAATAAATAATAAATAAACATTATAAGATCAACACTGTTTAACACTGTCATTAAAGAGGTATTTTATAAAATTGATTTTGAAATAGATAATGATTTACATTTTATTTATTATGGTTCATTACCTAAGCATCTTTGTTTCAACAAGATATATATATATATATATATATATATATATATGTATAAGGTTGTTGTCCTAATGCAGCTGGCAATACAGACACAGTTAATCTTTATGCCTTAAGCAAGGACTGCACCGCTATTACTCATTCAGCACTAATGAAGGGACAGGTGTAGCTTGGATGGATATCCTAGGGACGCCTATCCTACTGATCAGCACAACGCTCTACTATCCTATTAGACCACCACCACCACCACCACTACTACTACTACTACTACTACACCACACCACATCACTGTGCCTAAAGCACAGTTGCCCCTTTACAGTTTGGAATGATGTGGGTGAGAAGAAGTCTGATTAGGCTGTGTGATGCGCTACAGCTTAAAATGGATTCCGAACCACTATAAACATCCATGGCCTCTCCGGGACTCTAACCCGAAACCTGTGGTACCAGCCATCAGTCCCTTTGCAATTTTTATTAATATAAGATTCTATCACAATGATAATAAAATCAACATGATAAATCATGGTGATACTGATTGTGAAGAATTAAGATTCATTTTAAGAAGAAAAAAAAAATTAACACATTAAAATTTAGCGATATTAACATATCGATAAAAATAATATTAACATATATAAAATATTTACATTTCGATTTGTTAATATTGTTTCTATCGATAAGTTTTGATATATTATTATCATATGGTGATACGCATTGCAAATCACCTATTTAAAAATTATTTTTAAAAACGTTTCCACGAAAAAAATAAATTGCTTTTTTCGATCTCCTTGGGGAAAAAAAATCACCTACAGTATTTTGTCTGCCTTGACCGGGACACACTAACAATCGAATCAGTGTGATAAATCACAGTGATGTGAATTTAACACCATTATCCCGCGTATCCTTGAATTAAATCATACTGATTCATTCACTACCTCGAAAAGAGAAAAGAAAAGAAAAGCCATTTTTGCTGTCTGAAGACAAGACAAGAAAAAAACCCCCAAAAGTTAAAATAAAACTTTTTCTTGCTTCAACGCCGAGATCAGTTATACACACACACCCGCCCTCGACCGCTTTACGCATGCGCGAACCCCAAGTCGTTAAACATTCTATCTCGCCGCCATCTTAGATGGACCGTTAAGATAAGGTTTGTGAAGAAGTATCACGAGAGAAAGGTCCTGCCCAACTTTTTAAAAAAGAGACGCCTTTCCACTTTGCACTTTTTTTCTCTTGCCTTTCAAACAAAAGATAAACCCTCTCTCTGTGTTTGTCTTTTATTAAAGATAAACTCCTGCTCGCTCTTCGTGAAGGTGTTTATGTGCATCTGTCATCAGCCATTCAGGTGAAAGATATTGCCATTGTTGAACTTTCTTCGCCAGATATCCATCACTGAGTTTGTTGCAGCGTTGCAGGTCCGATTCTATCTGGCGTTATATCTGCAATCAGTTATGAAAAATGACTGGTAGTTAGGGAAGTATCTGGGAAATCTACTCCATGTTTCCATCACGTGAGATTGCGATCTCTTGGAAATAGTTTTGTTTGCTTTTGCTTAAGGCTTGTGTGGTGCTGACAAGATCTTTAATTCAGATTAATCTGTTCTTACTAGACAAATGATTCTGGAAAAACCAATGTCATGAATTTATTATTTGCTCAACTTTGCCAACCCGTAATGGTCTTGATTTTTTTTTTTTTTTTTTTTTTTTGTACTTCTGTGTCCAAAAAGTAAGTCCAATTTTCAATTTAAAATTCCCGGGTCTTATGGAATTTTAATTTATTATTTTTTTTCTAGGTTGCTGGCATTGTCCTTGACATGTGTGTGGAACTTCACGTCAAAATATTCATTAGTGTCTGAGTTACGTTTGGCTCTTTGTGAGACGCTAAAATTTATTCCAGCGGTTTTTGAAAAAAAAAAAATAATAATAGTAATTTGTCTTACTTTTTGTTCACAGTAGTATGTGATTCATATTTAACGAGGATTTTTAAAAAAAAGTGATTACTCTTTGTTAAATATTTTTCATTTTATTTTTTAATTAATTTTGAATTATCTAATAACATATAAAAATGTAAGCAATTTTAATTTGATTCGCGGTTTTAATATATAATACAGGGGTGGCCAACCAAAATGAACTTGCCGGCCAATTTGGAAGTGCATTCTAACTCTGCGGGTCGCATATAAAATTATATATTATATTATATTATAAACGGATACAGCTAATTTGATTACTAATTTTTACTATAGATTGGTTTATTGCAGGGGTGGCCAGCCCAAATGATCTTGCGGGCCACTTTGGAAATGCATCAGAACTCTGCGGGCAGCATATAAAATGATACATCCCCATATTAGATTTAGACCCACTATAGGCATTTTTTGGAGTAAAAAATTGAAACATAATGAGTTATTGCTATTATTATGTTTACTATTATTCTTAGATTTAAACATAGATAATATAATATAAAGATACTAAATGCACATTGTCAAGAAATATAAAACACTAAAAATAAAATAAAGTAAATATATAAATATTTATGAAATAAAAAAAGAAATCAGTAAAAAAATATTTATTTTATTACTGCGAAATTTGTTTGCTAGTTAATTTTTTCTCATAATTTAGACAGTTCATTTTTGAATATAGGGATGCACACATAATGTATTTTTTTAATACGTTGGTTTTCACTACTTTGGCCATCAGAAAATAAATATATTTTATAAAAGTGTGATACATCTTACGGGCTGAAAAAATGTTGAAGGCGGATATAATATATATAAATATATTCTGTGCAAGTTTTCGTAGTTTTCAAATTTGGATTTTGGTATTTCACTTAACCAAATAAATTAACTTCTTTAATTATTAGAAATTTATTTTTCTATCATTTGGAGATGTTTTGAAATAGTTGCATATAAGCTCTTAATTTTTAAACATCGGGTATTTTAAAATAGAAATTATTAAAATGTTTCAACTAATCGCAAAAAATTTGTAGATTTTCTATTAAAATTTTGGTAATTTAAAAAGCGATAGTTTATTAGATAAAAAAAAAAACGATTAATAAATTTTATGCAATATAATTTTTTTTTGTTTCGTAGTTTTTTAAGGTTACAGATAGTAAGTAGATTTAAATTAATCCCTTAATAATAATTATATATTTGATTTGAGGTATAATGATGTACAAAGCGTAATAATATAGCCTATAAAGACTATTTTTAAGTCAATAATAATTACATTCTTTACAATATACATTCAATAAATATTTTTAATATTCTTTTATAACTATCAAAATTGTAAGTAATCGCTTCTTTTAATTCTTAAATTAAAAAAAACACTTCAATCTGAGTGTATTAATTAAGATATAATCATTTGGACTGAATAACAGAAATACACCCATCATACCGCATCTCCATTTACTACTTCCAGTTCGATTTAAAAAAAAACAAAACCTTTAAGCAGATATTTCCCGATCCGTGACTATTTTTGAACAGGAATCTGAATAATTAAAATATAATTATGCATCTTGATTTACATTATTTATTATTATTTCACTAGTCACTTCTGAAGACATGCTACAAATCGGCTCTTCAACATGGTCTCAATACAGTGCATACGATGTTACGATGCAATATGCATACATACGCTTAATTATTTTTTACCGACTAGTAACATGTTAGGTTTTATTTTGTTTTCTTTTTTACCACCTTTTCTTATAAGTAAAACAAAAGGATTAAAAAAAAATGATAATAATAATAAATAAAAAAAAAATTAAAATAAAAATGAACTTAGGTCCTGAGATCGGCCTTTTTTGGGGGGGGCGAACAATAACCATTTGCTTCTCAGATCATCATTACAGTTACCACTAACCACTGTGGGTAACAGTGGTAATGCCACAGTGGGCAGTGACATTATCACTGTGGCATTGGCAACTGGTCCCTAATTGTACCGAATTTAAACTTAAATTCTTTTAAATTTAAATTTAAATTTATTTTGTATTTTACTTTTTATTTATTTTTAGTATTTTTCAATTTTTTTTTTGTTTTGTTTTTTGAGTACCATATTTTTAATTTTTGAAACTTTATTTTGCATCTTTATACTAACCTTAAGCAACCAATCAAAATTCGTAAATTATATATGAATTAAGATGAGGAGGTTAAGGGGTATATTCCCATTGTTGTTGTTATCGTATCCCTCATGGAAGGAGGTAAGAGGGGTGCAGCTTCTGTTCTGATGGAGAACCCATAGATAGAAGTCTGACTTCTGCTCCGTGACGCTCTTACAGTCATAGGAGACTGGAACTTACGGTTTAAAGTGGATTCCGAATCACTACAAACATCCAGGGCACAACCGGGACTTGAACCCGAAACCTGTGGCACCGAGCGCCAGAGAGATAGACACTCGGCCATTTAGGCCCGTCTATTCCCATTGGTACTCCGTAATTGGTATGCCAGTCAATGCAGCGTTCATCCAATAGACCCATCATTACAAAAATGACTGTTTTTGAAGGGAAATTTAAATAATTAAAATATAATTATCCTTCTTGATTAGCATTTTTTAGTATTATTTTACTAGTCCCATCTGAAGTTATCCCACAAATCAACATGATGCCAATGCAGCGCTCAACCAATAGGCCCATCATTACAAAAATCATCCCCCCGCCGTAATCGCTTCCTGTAAATATTTATCGTCAGGCGAACCCTTTCTTATTACGACCCAAAAACAACACCCCCCTCTTCTACTGGCACATCAAAACAAAACATTGAGAATATTGACGAAAAGATATACTAGTCTGTGTATCTTGGGCCCGGAGAATTCCATACCCTACCCTCTACCTCCTTTACACCCTTCCTATTCGGGAGGCGTCAAAAATGTATTTGTGTGTGTATATACCGTTGAAAGCGAGCAATTGTCCAAGAAATATTCTTCACCCCCTCCCCCCCGCCAAGTTAATGCAATCCTCCACCCCCCTCCCACGCAAGCAAGCAACAGCCCTGGCATCACCATACAGCGGCAGCAGCACAACTTGAAAAGGGCTCACGGTTACTAGTAGTGCAGTATATGTTCGCAAAAGATAAGGGCCTAGCAAAGAAAAGGAAGCCCTAGAATATAAGGCTTAGGAACGCGGCGCACACTGAACAAGCTCCCTACCCCCTACCCCACCTCCACCCTGGTTTGTGGAGTAGTGGGGGTGTGGGCCGAGGGGTGGGTAGGCTCGCTGTGTTTATGTGATAAAGTTTTCGATGGTGCCCGCCTTCTCTCTTCTCACTTTCCATTTAGAAAGGGGCCCCGGTTATCATATCTTCTCTCAGCATCCACGACGAAAGGACTGGGGGATGTTTAGAAAAGGAGAAGTCGCGGAGGATGCGGAGGAGGAGGAGACGGATGAGGATGAGAGGAGGATGGAGAGAGAGAGAGAGAGGAGGTCCAGTTTGCTGTATGAGCGATAACAATAAGCATTCTATCTCTGTTCGCCGATAAGGCGGCTATCGGCGGGCCGCACACATGCGCGTTTCCAACGAAGAGTTTGCGTTGCGTGATTTCTTCATAGAGTGCGGATTTGCTCCCCAGATAAGGGACTTATCAAAAGGCGGCAACTTGCTCTTTTCTTCCTTCTCTCTCTCTTCAACTTCTGAAAGGGGGGAATGATTCGCAGTTGTCTTTCTCGGGGCACAGAAGAGAGAAGATGCTGTTTGTCTGCGCGGGGAGATATATTTATTTCGAGATCTCCGCACACAAAAATATGAACTAAGTAACAAATGGGAAAATGGATAGGAGACAGAGAGGGTTTCTTAGTATGGGATTGAGGAAAAACATTCGCAAAACAATAAAGTGAAATCATTATCTGATGAAGTTAATAATAAAATAAAAAAAAACGTATAAGATAAAAATAATACAATATTCCATTGCACTATTTGCATCCATTATCTTATCCATATTATTAAATTAGTATGTAACAAATTTTTTGTCTTATCCTTATTATTAAAATTATTTTTTATCCTATCCTTATTATTAAAATTATTTTTTATCTTATCCTTAATATTAAAATTATTTTTTATCTTATCCTTATTATTAAAATTATTTTTTTATCTTATCCTTATTAGTAAAATTATTTTTTATCTTTTCCTTAATATTAAAATTATTTTTTAGCTTATCCTTATATTGTTATTGAAATTGACGTTTTATTCAAATAAATTGAATGTTGAAATTGTTTTTCTTTAAATAATAAAATATGTTTCAGTATAATACATAAGTTGTAAATTCATAAAAAAAAAACTGATTAGCATAATGCAAATTGTGAATTCATAAAAAAAAAAAAGAAACTGATCATAATGATACATAAGTTGTGAATTCGTAAAAAAACTGATCAGCAAAATACATAAGTCGTAAAAAAACTTATCAGTATCTTAAAAAATAAATTATAAGCATCACCGAGATTTATTATTAAATGCATTTTACTTATTTCTATACAAAATAATAATTTTTTTTTACTTGCGAAGGAAAAACAATGTAAAAAAATAAGCATATGAAATCCATTGTGCTTTAAAAAAAGGCCTTTATTTTTTACAATTTATTAAATGAAAAACATCAATTTGGTTTCTTGTTGTTGAAAATATCAATTAGTTTCAATGCATGTTTGTAAATAAATACCGGATTATTATCAAAAGTTAAAGAAAGATTATTTTGGTATTATTAAAAAAATATTTCGATCTTGATATAATATTATAAATTATAAGGTATTAATAGGTAATACCTTAATAATAAGGTGTAATTAATTAATTAATTGAATTAATTAATTAATTATTAATTAATATGTTGTCGTTATACTGCATGCAGTGGATTGGCGAGAAAGTACGTCCGGTTTTAACATGTGCTAAAATGGTGAAAACCGAAAAACAATTAATGTTTATAAATAATTTTTAGAGAACATTTTTAAAAATATATAATTAATAGTAATATTTATCATTAATTAATAATTTATCATGCTGATAATCAGTACTGATCAGTGATGATATTATATCTTTATTATCATTATTTAAATCGACAAACTAAATAAATTAAACTTTGTCAATATGAAAATTCAAAATAACGCACATTGTGGCAATCTATAATTATTGTTATAAAAATAACTTGTTAAAAATATTGTTAATATTGTTATTAATTTAAGAAGAAAATACATTTTTATACTACTGAAGTGTTTGAAAGAAAATTTATCTCATTTTCTTGCAAATTAATAGATATTTTGAATAATAAATTTTAATGCTACTATCTACGATTTTGAATTTTATTACAGACATCGAAAATTTTTTACTAGGTTGATTCTTAATGTTCATATACATCAATCATCACAAACACGATAAGAATTCTTTTCATGTTCATGTTCATAATTAATGATATTATAGCTTTAATTATTAAAATTTTTTACTAAGTTGATTCTTAATTTTCATATACATCAATCATCACAAACACGATAAGAATTCTTTTCATGTTCATGTTCATAATTAATGATATTATAGCTTTAATTATTAAAATTTGTTACTAGGTTGATTCTTAATGTTCATATACACCAATCATCACAAACACGATAACGTGATTCTTTTCATGTTCATGTTCATAATTAATGATATTATAGCTTTAATTATTAAAATTTTTTACTGGGTTGATTCTTAATGTTCATATACCTCAATCATCACAAACACGATAAGAATTCTTTTCATGTTCATGTTCATAATTAATGATATTATAGTTTTAATTATTAAAATTTTTTACTAGGTAGATTCTTAATGTTCACATACCTTAATCATCACGGACAGGATAAGAATTCTTTTCATGCTCATACATTATGAACATAAGCTTTTAATTATAGCTTATATGAATAAAAACTTTTAATTATTTATTTTAATTTGAGCTTTTTAATTATAGATTTTCATGGTAATTGTTTTAAATTATAAAATTATATTTTAAAACAAATAAATAAATTTCCTGAAACCCTACTTTTAAATAACTTCACTTTAATAATTAAAATAAGTCTTCTAAAATTAACTTATTTTCATTGTATTTTCAAAACAATCTTTAGAAAGGATATTTAAGTATATTTCATTATTATCTGCCAAGGCTAAAAAACTGGACGTGTATCAAGCTATTTAAGAAAGTGTAAAAAAAAATTATTTGATGAAATTCCTTTTTAGGTTTAAAGTAGTTAAAAGCTTTATATTTATTCAACTTTCATAATTATAAAATAAAAGAAAATTGAAAAGGAGTAACAATGATTATATGTCATGAAGAAATAAATTCTATTAATTGTTAATTTTTATCTCATTACTTTTTAGTACGGCAATTTTGCTTTCAATTTTTTAAAAATAAATCTAATTATGTTACTAAAATGAATTTACTCAAAATAGAAAAAAAAAATGTTTTGTGCAGAGGTAACTAAAAATTAATTTTTGTTTTATTTACAATTTTAAAGTATCTGATACAAAACAACAATCATACAAATAACAACAATAACACGAACAAAAATTATACAAATTATGAATATATGAAAATTGACAAAACAATCATACAAATTAATTAAAAACAACACAAACAACAATCATACAAATTAATGAATATAGGAAAATTGTAAGATGAAATCATCAAGAATAAATTGTGAATATGATAATTTTTCTCATTTTTTTCAATTTAGAAACATAATATACACTATAAATATAGTATGACATCCCAAAATTATTTGCGGTAAATAAATTTATACTTTAATAATTTAATTTAATTTAATTTAAAATGATTTTATATTCATTTCCAAACTAGTTCTTTTATGAGAACCCTAAGCCGTTTCTGTGAGCTATATTTAAAAAAGCCTTTTCGAGCTTCATGTAAAATAGACGAATTTAACAGAAATTGTTATCCGAATTGTTACATGAGCTGATAGCATATTACAGCGCTCAATTTCGAATAATCTGAGAGTGTTGCAATGCCTGATTTCAGAAATGAGGGGATTCGATAGCAGTTGTGAATATGGGTATAAACGTCTCACTTTAGGTTAGGCCAGGGGTCGGCAACCTTTTGAGTCGGAAGAGCCAAAAATGACAATTTACAAAATTTCAAAGTTTTAAAGAGCCACAAATTTTTTTCTTGCCAACAATAAATAACAGGTGGGCTGAAAAGTTCATAGGATGCACATAGATGGCGCTACTAGTGTTAAATCCATATGATTTTTAGTTAGCCCTAACCTTCAAAAGACACTTGTATAAATTTGACAGCCGTTGCGCTATTAGTATGTGAGTTATAACATTTTTAATGAAGTTATAGCATTTTTAGTGTTCATCACGTGCAGTCTACACGGCTGACTGTCAATTGGACTCCGGTGTGAAATGATGGAGCCATGTTTCGTCCATTGTCACATATCGACGCAAAAATTCGGGTTTATTACGATTGAACAGCTCCAAACACTGCCTAGAATCATCAATTGGTTGTTGTTTATGGTCGATTGTGAGCTCGCGCGGCACCCACTTTGAACAGAACTTTTGCATATCCAAATATTCATTCACGATATGTCCAACACGTTCCTTTGATATATTTAGGGTCTCGGCTATCTCAATTAACTTCACTTTACTGTTATCAGAAATTGTTTTGTGGACTTTTTTAATGATTTCGTCGGTAACAGCCTCTTTGGGGCGTCCACGTCGTCCTCGGTGCTCATTTCGCCTCGTTTAAATTTAACAAACCACTTCTCTACGGTTGATTTTTCTGGTGCAAAGTCCGAATAATGTTTATCAAGCCAAGCCTTGGCTTCAATAGTATTTTTTTTCGCCAAAAAGCACTGCTTTATTAACACATGAAATTCCTTTTTATCCATTTTTTCAAACTAGCTAAAGTTGCTTCACTAAAAATGCTATAACTCACATACTAATAGTGCAACAGCTGTCAAATTTATACACGTGTCTTTTGAAGGTTAGGGCTAACTAAAAATTATATGGATTTAATGCTAGTAGCGCCGATTTAATAATACTAGTCCACCTGTTAGTACTCGCATAAATAAAGTTTTTTTGATAAAAAAAAAACTAATCTATTTATTCATAAGAAAACATATCTATTTATTCATTATATCATTCTATTTATTCATTATTAGATAATTACTTATTATTTAAGTAAAAAACTAAACATTTACTTACAACACTAACTTGTACTTCAATAACAAACAAATTCAATGGGATCGATGGCTTTGCATGGTTATTCAAGTAGAAAATTTAAACTTTACTAAACAATGTAATTTGTACTTAAAATAAGAAAAAACAATAACTTACATTTGAGCAAATAAATTCAATGGGAGCGTTGGCTTTGCATGGTTTTAGAAAGTTTGGATAAATTTGACTCATAACTTGTTGCTTTAAGTTTCAAACACGACTCTAAATTGTCATTTGTTAGGTGGCTTCTTACTTTACTTTTAATTATATTCATGCAAGATAACGCTTGCTCGCACGAACATGTCGATCCGAAGATAGTCAGCACTCCAAATGCCAACTTCTTCACCTCACTGTAGCAATCTGGAAGACTATTCCATGCGTCGAATATAAGTGCCTCAACTCGCGACATTTCTTTTAAAGTTGTCCACTTTTGTTGCGTTACGTACATACATTTCTGGACCTCCAACTCTTCCAACTTGCTTTTCAACTGTGTAAATTTTCCACTCCACAAAGCTTTACTTTTTAAATCGATCAATTGCATTTCTAGAGATCCAGTATCAATTCCAAATGGTTCAATGTGGATTTCGTTACTATTTGTGTTGAGAGAATTTACTATGAATACTAGAGTGGTTTTGAATTGCTCAAATCTATCAGCAAATTCATCTTTAATTTTGTTTATAACTGTGCTGAAGTACCTCGTGTCAACAGTTGCACTAGCTTTATCACGATATTGCTTTAGAAATTGAAAATGAAGTAATATACCGCTCTGAATATCTTCTGCAAAAAGAATTAATTTTTCTTCAAAACAAACCAATTCTACCAAAACGTAGTTTTGGTTTCCCTTTCCTTGTAGTTTTAGATTCAGCTCATTTAATTTCGCTGTGATATCCACCATAAAGTAAAATTTTTGCAACCATTTGCCGTTCTCTAACTCAGGGTGATTAATTCCTTTTTTATTTAGGAATGTATTTATTTCATTCAAGCCCAGAGCAAAACGTTTCAACACCTTACCTTTGGAAAGCCATTACACTTTATAGTGAAGAAGGAGGTCGGAATACTGAGTCTCCATTTCGTTTAAGAATTCTTTAAACTGACGATGTTAGAGTGCTTTTGACAAGATGCTGTTAACAATCTTGATTACCAAATTCATGACCTCAACTATTTCAGCCGGAAATGTTTGTGCACAAAGCGCTTCTTGGTGTATTATGCAGTGAAACGTAAGAATTTCGTGGTTTATTTTGCTCTGAAGAATCGTGGTTGCACCTTTATTTTTTCCTGTCATACTTCTGGCTCCATTAGTTGCTATTGAAACGATTTTATTTAAATCGATCTTATTGTCTTCAAGGTATTTTTGTACGGCATTCGCTATATCTTCCCCTCTAGTGTGTCCCGAGAGCGGTAGCATTCATAGAAGTTCTTCTTTTGGACCTTGGGAAGACATATACCTGACAAAAAGGACAACTTGTGGCGTGTCTTTTATGTCGCAAGACTCATCTATAGCCAATGATAAGGCAGAAGAAAGTTGAATATCTTCCAACTGCAAATATGTCACATTTGAAGATATTTTAGCTATTCTATCTTGTACTGTTTTAGCGGATAGTGGTTAATCTTTGATTTTTTTCAAGATTAATGGTTTGTTTTTGAAATCACGAAACAGTTCTTCAGATTCCTCGTTAATCTATTCAGAACGATTATAAAATGTTTTTTTGTTTTTTTTGATAAAAAAAAATAATATTTGCATATAGAGCTAAAGAGCCGCAGTTTCACATCCAAAGAGCCGCATGCGGCTCGCGAGCCACAGGTTGCCGACCCCTGGGTTAGGCGACCTGATTAGAGTATTCCAAGTTTTTTTTCATACGACATTCAAATGTAGTGGTATTAATGTTAAAAGCCTTTCTAATAATCCATTGGTTGGCTCCAATTACGTTTTCAAAACTAAAATGTATATATATATATACACAAGGTGATTATAATTAAAGTCGCCTCTGTGAGGCAACTGTTGAATGAGGGGAGGACCGTTTACGATTTATTGATACAGCATGATCTACTGGATTTGATTTAGATTCTAAATCAAGGGGATAAGCAACAACAACATAATTAAAGTCGCACTTTCAAAATGCTGTAAAAAAAAGAAACACTCATCACACTGAGTTCAATTTCCCTCTATAGATGTATTCCTCTTAGAAATCCTTTAGATCCCTGTAGATGTCTTTTTCGCCTGTAGATCCCTGTAGATGTAGATCCCTTTTTATCCTTGTAGATGTATCTTTTTAGAATTTCTTTTATAGATGCATCCCCTCTTAGAAATATTTAAGGCTGGGGATTGAACTCCCTATATATTATGTAGTATTAGTTGAATAAAACTCATCCAAAATAGAACATATATCCTATAATTATAAAAAATATTTTATATATATATATTTAAAATATAAAAATAGTATATATTATATATGAAATATATTTTGAATATATTAAAATATTATATACTTCATGTAATATATAATTAAATGTTTTTACGTGGTATAATCAAAGAGGAAAATTACTTGAAATTTAGCAAAATGGTGTAAAACGCATTAAAACATATATACTATAAGTATTAAAAATATCTTTTATATATTTAAAATATAAAAATAATGTATAATATATTTTATATGAAATATATAATATATTTAAAATATTATATGCTTCATGTAATATATAATTAAATAATTTTATCTGGTATAATTAAAGAGAAAAATTACTTGAAATTCTGCAAAATCCCGTAAAACGCATATACATTACATTTCTATTTAAATTTCATTTTATTTATTCGCATTTGAGGATCCATATAAATTTATAAAATTTCTCATTTTTAACTTCACATGTTTTATAATCTAGAAAAAATAAATATTATTACAAAAAAAACTGCAAACCAAAACTCTCTAAGAAGAATAAGAAAAAAAAATAATAAATAATTTCCTGAAATCGGCGAGAGAGAGCGAATAAAATATCACAAAACCAAAAAATAAAATAAAAATCCCTTTTTTTTCCCCCTATCGCATCTCATGATCGTACAAATAAATCTAACTCCACCAGTTACGAATACAGTTTTATCAGCCCTCCAACTGGCACGAGCAGCTACCATCAGAAACATTAAAATAAAAAATTACTTAAACAGAAAATGTGGTGCTGGTTATTCGTAGCAGCAAAAGTGCAAACGTAAAACCTAGTGATACGTAATAAATGTATTTTTTGGAGGGGGGTCTTATCGAATGGAGTAAATGTGCCCAAGAATTATGACACGTTCCTGGCTACGAATTAATTTCCTGCTTTTTCTGTGCAGAGTGCGCGATTACAAAGCGATAAGCTCGACATTTTCCCTATCAGCAATCCGCGCCCGAACTGGTGTTCTTCATTTTGCAGTATCTTTTCACCGGGGTTCGGTTTCGGGGACTTTTGCCGGGAACAGTGGTGTGAAGCGCGTCCCCTGAAATTGTAGGACTGAATGATATTAATTGCGGAATTAAAACTTTTAGGGAGATATGAAGTTTGGCTGCATGCGCTCTGTTGTATTTCAGGCTGGAATTTCGAAGAATTTCTCTTTTTTTTTTTATCTCCAGTCTATATTAGGCTTATTTTACCATTTCATGTTTAGGGGAAGATAAAATAATTAAAATTGCCATTGAGATACAGATTTTAATCAACCGTGTTAGTCTAAAAGTTTTTAATGGCAAACTATTTTTCACAGTCCTCTTCAATATAAAATTCACATATTTTTCCACTCCTTTCCATAAAATGAATCTATTTTTTTTCCAGTCCTTTCAAGAACAAAATGCACATACTTCTTCCAGACATATTTTTTTCCAGACCTTTCCAGTATAACATTCACATAGTTTTTCTGTATTTTTCATATGAAATTCACTTATTATTCGTGTATTTTTCATATAAAATTCACATATTTTTCCTGCATTTTTCATATAAAATTCACATATTTTTCCTGTATTTTTCATATAAAATTCACATATTTTTCCTGTATTTTTCATATAAAATTCACATATTTTTCCTGTATTTTTCATATAAAATTCACATATTTTTCCTGTATTTTTCATATAAAATTCCCATATTTTTCCTGTATTTTTCATATAAAATTCACATATTTTTCCTGTATTTTTCATATAAAATTCACATATTTTTCCTGTATTTTTCATATAAAATTCACATATGTTTCCTGTATTTTTCATATAAAATTCACATATTTTTCCTGTATTTTTCATATAAAATTCACATATGTTTCCTGTATTTTTCATATAAAATTCACATATTTTTCCTGTATTTTTCATATAAAATTCACATATGTTTCCTGTATTTTTCATATAAAATTCACATATTTTTCCTGTATTTTTCATATAAAATTCACACATTTTTCCTGTATTTTTCATATAAAATTCACATATTTTTCCTGTATTTTTCATATAAAATTCACATATGTTTCCTGTATTTTTCATATAAAATTCACATATTTTTCCTGTATTTTTATATAAAATTCACCTATCTTTTATAATCTTTTACGTATAAAATCAACATATTTTTTACAGACCTTTCCGGTATAAAATCAACATATTTTTTACAGACCTTTCCGGTATAAAATTCACATAATTTTACTGTATTTTTCATATAAAATTCACATATTTTTCATGTAAAATTAACCAATTTTTTTTTCATATAAAATTTACGTAATTTTTATAATCTTTTCCAAATAAAATTCACATAGATTTTCTAATCCTTTCCATATAACATTCACATACTTATTCCAGCATTTAATTTTACATTGTTGATTCTCCAAAAGAAGTGTGCTCATTTCGGTATTATAAAAATATTGTCGAACCAAATCCTGTCGGAAATTGACTTATTAAATCCGAGTAAAATGCAAGCACTTTGTATCTTTATCATTATAATGGGGAAGTGCTCAGTTCAAAGTAGCGGCATTTGAAATCAACGACTAAATATACAAGGGAAAGTATTAATTACAGAAATGAATGCAACCATAATGATTGAAGTATGATAAAAAAAAACCAGTATTTTAGTTGAGGCCATTTCTGAAAAATTCTTTATCGTATAAAATTTGATACATCTCCCTTTAATAGTTATATTTAGAGGTCCAGCGAAAGTTTTTCAAGCAATTACTTCTTACTAACTAGATAACCCATGTAAGTTTACACCAATACATTTTTTTACTGATTAGATATTCCCATTCAAATGTACACCTTTTATATGCATTATATTATGTATATTAATTTAATGTATTAATTTATTAATATGCTATATTAATATTAAAATTACATTATATTTAGTTAACTTCGCAATGAAAAGAAACAAGTAATATAATTTTTTTTTAAAGTTAATTCCTACATTTTTTTCATTCTATTGCAGATAGTCCTTTATAAATAAAGTTGAAATTTTTCTATTACATCTGCGCCATCTATTGGTAGGTAAATAAAACTTAAATCTAAAAAAAAAACTAAAATTAATTAATTAAATTTAATGAATGAATTAATATTTGAAAAGGCTGTATTAACATCCAGTGTCATCCACTACAAGTTAAAAAAATGTATTCGAACTTGAGTGGATGAATAAAAAGTATTTTATGAACGATTGAAAATTTGAACAAGATATATATAGGGAGAGTGCGAATTAATAGTAGGAATTGGAAAAAAATCTCACTGGGGAATTTTTGTTCAAAAAAATAGATTCTTTAAGAATTATATTCATTTTCTCTATGTGTATAAAAACCTCTTGTTTTATAAAAGTTTTGTAAGATAGCATTTTCGAGAAATGTTTTTAACAACAAAAAATTCAATTCAATAAAGCAGTGAAAAGTTATTTTAATTTTTATTCTTCAAACAATCCTTAAAGAATTATTTAATACGGTTTAACAATTATCTAACTTATTTAAGATTAGCTTAAAAGAATCTGCTTAGAAAAATTTCACTTTCAATTTTAATTGCTAGAAAATGATCGCTGCTAAAGATTCTTTTTAAAAAAGTGAAACTATTTTTCATTAAATATACACAAGACTGAAAGTGTGATTTTCGTTTACTTTGTATGCATTATATTTAAGGTATGAAAGACTTGTGTGTAAGGTAATATAAGTTATTGAAATTGAAAATTTTTGGTAATATAAGAAGCAAATATTGTTTTCATTTATAAACATTATTAAAAAAATTCTGTGAAAAACCTAACAAACATTATGTCATAAATAAAAGTGAAATTATTATTCAGAGTTTACGGAAAAAACAAATTTGATATGAATTGTAAATTATTAATTGTGTACAACTTTAAATAAACGTTTTTATTTCTAAGTATTTATAAAAGAAAATTTGCCACATAATTAAAAAAATAATAATAATAAGTTGTAACAAGTGTAGTAAAAAGTAATGAAAAATGCAAACTAGAAGAATAATCGTTGATTTAATTTAATCTAATCTAATGTTAAGTTCTGTTATAAAAATACACCAAATTGACTTTTTTTCATATTTTTTATTTCATATTAATTATTTATTTTTTTCATGTTAAAATAAAATATTAAACTTTTTTCCATATTAAAATAAAATACTAAACTTTTTTTCATATTAATTAATTATTTTTATTTTTTGTCAAACTAAATTTCATTATTATTTTTTTCAAATTAAAATTTTATATATATATTTTTTTCATATCAGAATATTTTTTTTCTTTTTTATATTAAAAAAATACTTAGATTTCAAATATATAAGAGTAATAAAGTAATTATTAATTTTTTATTTTGACAGATTAAATATCCCTCTCACAAATCAAATTAAACTTCTTAGTAAGATTAAAATGTCACAGGAAATATCAATGCAAGAAATATAAAAAAATGTATACTACAGTGCCAAAAAAGTAAGACCAACTTATTTTTTCAACTTTATTTATACTTCCAAATTTATTTCATCGCCTTCAAAGTCATCCCCTCCGGACACAATGCACTTATGGCAACGTTTTTTTTCAATCCTCAATGCAGTCTTCAACGCGTTCTCTGCCTACTGTGAACTGTTTATACCACGTGCAAGCATTTCTTTCCGATATAGGAATGCTCACCGAATGCCTTCTGCAACACTCTATGCGTTTCCTGAAACAAAATTTAATGCATTTTTCTTTGCTCGACTATTACAGACTTTTAAAAAATCGCCGGGATCACTTTTAATGTGTCACAAAGAAAAGCGTAACTCAAACACTAATGAATATTTTGACGTCAAATTTCACACAGATGTCAAGGACAGTGTCAGCAACCGAAAACAGAAAAAAAAAAAAAAAAAATTGAAATTCCATAAGTCTGGGGAATTTTAAATTGAAAATGGGTCTTACTTTTTGGACACAGTAGTAATAATAATTTTTTAATCATTAGTTAAAATGAGTCACATAATAAGCTCATGATTGAAACAATTGCTACGTTCCTGTCCCTACTGAAACACGAGAATTCTCCAAACAAAAATATTCTGTCAATATCCTTTTACTTATCCTACTTTTTCCCTAAAAATCCCTCTCGCCAAACCCGATAGCGATCTGGAGGAAACGCTACAGTGAAAATATATATACAGGGCGCACATGTGGATAAATTCCTTTTAAGTGTTATCTCATTTTAACACACCGGAGGTCTCTGCATATTTTTCTGTCTTTTTTATTATCACTATTTTCAGAGAAAAAGAAGAGGGGGGTCTATTCATAACTCCCCCTAACTCCCTCTTCTATTCGGGTTCTTTCGATATGTTTTCTTATAAGGCGCTGGCAACTGATCATGTAACCGTTTATATTTATGATGTCGGGCGTTACAGTGACGTTTTTATATACCTTCTTCATTTCTGTTGATAATAAATGAATAAATATCACCTCCCGATACGAATCCGAGAATTTGAAAGGAGGGGGGGGGGTTGTGGGGGAGGGAGGGGCTTTGAAGATGATTTGTGTCAATGGGGTTTGTTCGATAATGCCTTCTAAGGATGGTGATTTGTTTAATTGTGGAGCTCTCTTTTCGGTATTTGACAACGTATTGAAATTGACTCTTGGTAAGTAGGCAGGTTATAAAAAAAAAATTGCGTTTTTTTTCTTTTTTTTTCCCCCAGAATTCACCAGATAAGTGTTCCATTGGGGTAATTGTTCATTTTGTGAAGAACTCTCCGGATGCTAGGAAACTAAGAGATGAAATTCGGGATAGGGCAGAAATTACGGGACAGGAATTTGGAGGTAAATGCTGTGACTGTGTTTAAAAATAAAAAGAACGTCACCTTTTCTCTGTGACAGAGTTTTTCTTTAAGGAATGGTGTAAAGATATCGAAATTTTTAAAGTAGCTGTCATGTTCGACGAATTTATTCTTCCTTCCTATAATGGTTTAAGAATAAATGTAAAAAATTTTCGAAAAGAAACTTCACTTTACTCCTTGTGAGAAAAGTTTCACACCAATAAAGCAAAAGTTAGAATTATTTGAATTTTATCTCATTAACTTTTTAAAAAAAGAGGTTATTTATTCTTGAATAAAGTTACAATTTATAGAAGTCTTGTTCATATCTACATTATTTGCGGATTTACATTAAAAGTTTAAAAAAAATTATGATGCAGTGTCAGGCCTACGATTCAAATCTGATTCAACTCATAACTATTTTGTAAAACGAGGAAACTTATTTGTACATTTATTTATTTTAAAATAAATTTACATAAAAATATATGTAAAGTAATTGCATAGTAAGAATATATATATATATATATAAGAAAATAAAGCCCGTCGTTCTTGAACAATTTTTTTTAAGGTGTCTGAATGTGGACATTTCAGGGGTTTTGCATAGCGACTGCTAATGTGGTTTTGTTGTACAATTCAATTGTGTTTCTGTAAATGAATGATTTACATGTAGTGAATATTGTCGTGGTTTTTATTATGAAATATGTTCGTGTGGTCAGCGGAGAAATGATTGTCAGCTCTATCTCTCTCTGTATATATATACATACATATTATACTTAATTATAATTACATGATTATAATTAAAATCCCACTTTCAAAATGCTGTAAAAAAAGTAATAGAAAAAAAATTTAAGTCAATTCCTACTTAGGTCAACAAAGAAAAATTTAAGTTCAGTTACTTTTTATTAAATAATTACAATTAATATAAATATGTATCTACATATGACAAAATCACACTATTGAGTGGCAAAATAGAAAGCGAATTTCGTTGCAATTTTCCATTTTCCTTTCTATATAGGGTGTTGGACTATTGAACCCAAAGCATAGTTAATTAAATTGAATGAGTGAATTAATATTTGAAAAAACTGTATTAACATCAAGTGTTCATCCATTACAAGTTTCAAAAAATGTATTTGAACTTGTGGGGATGAATAAAAAGTATTTTATGAACGATTGACAAGATATATATAGGGAGAACTAATAGTAGGAATTTAAAAAATCAAAGAATTCAAGTTTGAATACGAATTGAATACCTTCTACGAAAAATATATCGAGAGATTTCCAAGGCAGGTACATCTATAGTTGGATTCCTAAGAGGGGTACACTTATCTGATTTGTTTTTGTCTTTATAGAGAAATTCAACTTTCAATCAGTTGTGTTTTATTCCATACTTCACGTCATTTCATTTGAAGAATTTAACATGTTGTTAACAAAGTCCCACGCCTGTTTTGATTTCGCCTGTTTTGCATTGTATAATTTTTCCCATTCTTCTTTTCAAATGTTTTTGTGTTTTGAAATGCATTCTTTAGACTTTCCGATGATTGCATATCCAAGTTCTGGCACGTGCAATGAAACATGAATCAAGGTTGTTTAAAATGTTAAACAAAGTTTTGGTTTTTAGTTAGATAAGTTTTAGGTTGTTTAAAATGTTAAATAAAATATGAAGTTTCTTTCTTAGCTATGCTCTGAACACCGAAGAGCTCTTTGTCCTATAAGTATTAAAAATAATGCAGCGCGAATATACACTATAAGTATTAAAAATATCTTATATATATTTAAAATATAAAAATAATATTTTATATATTTTATATGAAGTATGTAATACATTTAAAATATTATATACTTCATGCAATGCATAATTACATATTTTTATATGGTGTAATCAAAGAGTAAAATTACTTGAAATTTAGCAAAATGTTGCAAAACGCATTAGAATACATATACTATAAGTATTAAAAAATATCTTATATTACTTTTATATTTTAAATATATATAAAATATGTTTTATATGAAATACATAATATTTTTCGCTTCCCTTTCTCTACAATATAGGACATTGTGTTATTTACATGTTTCTGATTAGAAAAAGAGTATGACGATTAATAAGCTTTTAACATTATTATAAAATACAAAATACTACTACTGCACCACACACCACCCCATCACTGTGCCTAGAGCTGAGTTACCCCTTTACAGTTTGGGAATGGATGTGGGTGAGAGGAAGTCTGATTGGGCTCTGTGACGCTCTACGGTCCTATGAGACCGGGATCAACGGCTTAAAGTGGATTCCGAGCCACTACAAACACCAATGGCACCACCGGGACTCGGACCCGACACCTGTGGTACCGGGAGCCAGAGCGCTAGTCATTCGGCCGTCAGGCCCATAAATTATAAAAAAGCATTATTCAAAATAACAAATATAACAAACACATCGTTGTGGAGGTAGAGTTACTCGCGTCCGTGGCCTATCTTCAAGCTACACGTGCCCCCTGGATAGTGCTAAACAAATAACGTCGATGCAGCCCTTGCTTACGGCATAAAGACTAACTGTCTCTTTATTACCTGCTGTATTAGAACAACAACAACAACAAAAAACTGCCAGCATTTACAGCATTTTGAAAGTGGGACTAATTATAATGACCCCGTATATATATATATATATATATATATATATATATTATGCAAATTGGTTTGCACTTAAATCAATACACAATAATTAAAATAAAAACATTAATAATGAGGGTAAATTTTTACAAAAACAGTAAAATTCAGATTTATATAATAAATTTATAATATAAACTAAACTGAGCTTTTTTAACTGAAACCCTAAAAATAATTTTATGTAATAGAAAAGGCACAGCAGTATATATATATATATATATGTGTGTGTGTGTGTGTGTTTATGTGTGTGTATATATAATTATCAAATTTATTATAAATAATTGTTGGATTATAAAATAACAAATATACGAATATAATTTTAAAATTTAAGGTTCGACAATTGGAAATTCTTTTCAGAAAAATAAATTTGATTATTTAATTTAAATTTTTTGAGCGTAATTCATTGAAACTCTGTTTTATTGACATTACACCTAAATTCATTATACATGGAAAAAAAATCGTGAAAAATTCGGTTAAAATGAAATATTGCTGTTTTTTAAGTATCTACACAATCAACGACAGAATTTGAATAGAAATCAATTCCACATTTTTAATTAAGAGGCACGGAATGCTTATTGGACTTTAATGAAAAACTCGACCCCCTTCTTAAAAAAAATGATGAAACGAAGGCAGAGAAATGAGTAATCTAGGGAATTAAATGGCTTGATAATATGCAAATTTACCTCGCTATATTACCATTAGAATTACCATCTCCGGGCGATATCTGCTGTAACTTTCAACCAATTTAGAAAAGAACGAAATCAGATAACAATAAATTTTTTCGCTTATTAAATTCCCAACGCTTGGAAATGGAAGCAAATATATATCTATATCACCCACGAATGAATATCGTTTATAAAATGAAGGTTTGTAAAAAAAAAAATATTTGCAGAAAAAAATAATCAGCTTATTAGATAGCAAAAAGCAAACTCGATAGCTGGAAAAGGTGTTCATCAATTCTGGGTCTCGTGGTATTTGAACCAATGCATAAAAAGAGTCACTTTTTAATAAAACTCTTTTAGAGTTTTTTTTGCTGCTCTTAATTTATATGCACTTGGTTCTTACCACTTTTTTTCTATTTGGCGAGAAAACTGAGAAATATTTTCTGTAATAATCTAGGCAATAAAAAAAAAAAAAAAAAAAACCGTGGTGATATTGAATAGAGAAATGAGATTAATTATCTGCAAAAGAAATCAAATACTTACTTGTATTTACGTTTTTTTTTTCTGAGGAAAGTGTTCGGTTGATACAAGTAAATTTTATTTTCTTTGTTTATGTTAATTTCTTATGTGATTCCATCTTTCAATATTTCAACTTGGATTTTAAGCATAATTATTTCATGAAATATTTCTATCTCTCTCTCTTTCTCTTTCTTTATATATAAATATATTTCTTTTTCAATTAAATTATAGAAATATTAATTAGTGATTAAATTATTGAAGTATTAAATAAGGACTATATAATAATTTTAAGAATTCATTTAAATTATTTAAATAAAAATGTATTAATTAATAAATGTTACTATCTAGCCTACGTTTATATGACATTTTTTGATTTCTTATTATCGAAAGGAGTATTTCACACTATCACATGTACATATTTTTATTTGCCATATAAATCGCCATAATACTGTTCTAATGCAGCTGGCAATACAGAGACAGTTAAGTTCTATGTATATATATATATAATTATATATATACAGGGTGTTTATAATTAAAGTACCACTTTCAAAATCTGTAAAAAAAGAACCACTCGTCACAATGAATTCAAATTTGAACTGAAGATACTTGAAGAAGGAGAAAAAGGTACACCATCAAAAAAAATTCCAAAGTGTATTAATAGATGGCACTGAAAGCGGCCTAAAGAAAGTGAATTCGACTGCCAGTAATATTGGGAATCGAAATGACAACGTATCTGGCATGAGCTGCACATTAAACCAACTGTAGTGTTCAATGCTTCATTGTTTCGGGTTTTTTAAAGAAAAAAATGGCTTCCAAGAGTCGCTCAACTATTGTGACACTGTGAGTGTAAAGCCCATCCACCACGCCATTCTTCCCTTCCAATTGGGTTCGTACCAAATTGGCGAAGCTTTTTTAGATCGGCGGAATTTTTTTTGATGCCATATCGTTTCCTCCTTCTTCAAGTATCTTCAGTTCGAATGTGAACTCATTGCGACGAGTGGTTCTTTTTATACTGCATTTTGAAAGTGGGACTTTAATTATGATCACCCTGTATATTAATAGAGATTTAAACTAATAGGATTTAAAATGATATAAATGATTTTTTTGACGATATGGTGGTGCTTTTCTCATGTAAAGGTATCCTTGAGAATGACTCTTCACTTTATTCTTAACATTTAATTTTTTTTCTCTCCTTCGATATCGTAACACTCCTTTTTTTATATTTATGGGACCTTTGCCCTGGAAAACGAATCCCATTCTCCATCAGAAAGAGAAAGTTTGCATTTGTATATACTATTCAAAAGCAAAAGCTGGGAAAATTTCTCCACATGGCACGTCTCTTCCTTTTCTGCACGTTAAAAAAAGAAATGACACTGCACATTGAATCTACCAATATAAAACATGCGCATGGCTTCCAGGTATTTGGAAAATAGATTGAAAATTTTTAGTTTATAAGCTGTTAACGCAGAGATCCAGTTAACATACATAGATCCAGAAGTCGACGGAAGATATAGAAAAAAAAAAGAAAAAAGGAAAAGAAAAAGAAAGAAAGAGAGAGAGAGAGAGAAGATGTTCAGGAAAAGCAAATGGGTTTTTGTAAAAATGATTTTCATTGAAAGATTTTGGATAAGAAGGTTTCGAACTCTTCAGGAAAAAAATCAACCTAACTCAAAAGAAGACTTTCTAAACCCCATAAGCCGCAGGTAGTTTTAGATGATAGGTTTCAAAATTTGATCTTTGAGCAAGCCTCTTCTCAAATCTTCTTCTGAAGATACCTTCTAACCCACCCTCCCCCACCATACCACTTTGAACTCATCTTGAACGGTATATATATATATCGTTATATATATATATATATATTAGGAGGTGAGGATGTTGATTGCCGGTGACTAAGAAAAAAAGAAAAGGTGTGAAATGTAAGTAAGCAGGGAAAAAAAAGGGGGACTAAAAATTGTATTAAAAAAAAAAATCCCTGTTCAAAATTGAAAGCTATGTTACGTACCCTCTGGCAATGAATCGTCCAAGTTAAAGATAAGAAAAACAGGGAATCCCCTTTTCAAAAAGAAGGGATTTTTTTTCCCTCGCCGGTGTGTGTTAGGGTGGATGTAACAAATCTGTGATATGATTATGTATTAAACTAAGTGCTAAACGTGACTTATCGGGTTTTGTTTTTTACATTTCTCACTGAGAACTGATCGAGAGTTTTCCACTATCTCAGAAAAACGAAAGGGTGATAATTTTTTCCCCGTGTGAATCTCGTAATGCGAATGCAAATAAAAAAAAAACGGCTACTAAAAAGAAGAAAGAAAAAAAAAAATTCCGATTGCATTTTGTGTGAGTAAAGCTCTTTTTTCCAAGTCTCAGAAATCAACTGAATTAACTCTTTCTTTTGTAATTTATATTAGTTGAAAAATTAATTAAATTAATTAGTTTAATTTAAATTGCTTAGCTAAAAATTTTTCTTATGTGAATGTTGTAAATTGAAAAGTTAAATGCAAATAATAATAATAATAATAACAAACAAATAAAAAAGGAACGATTATTAAAAAACCGCTCTTTCGCAACTTTTTAAAAATAAAATGTTTAGTTGAATTAAATCTTTCTTTTAAAATGTGTGTTTGATAATTGTTTAATTATTTTTTTCCTTATGTGAATGTTGTAAGTTGAATGCAAATATAAAAAAAAAGAGGAACAATTACTAAAATTAAAAACCTAATATTTCATTTTGATAAAATTAACATCTTCCCAATACATTAAAAAGCAATTGGATATTTTTCATTAACTTTTTCTTTCGAAATTTATGTTAGGTGAAAGTTATTTAGTTTTAAATTTTACTCTTTGAATATTTTGAGTACTTACCTATAATATTTCTTTAAAATAAATTTATCATTTGGTATCAATTTTAATGTTTAATGCATTTAAAATATATGTAGAGGAAATTAATATTATCACATTTTTGTCACAAATCAATGCTGTTCTAACACACAAGAAATTAATTAATTAATCTGTAGTTTATTAAAATGAAAATGCTGATATAAATAAAAAAATATAAAAAATTTGCTTGTTTTTAAATTTCCATCGCATGCAAAAGCTGAATATGTTATATAAATAGTGAGCCTAGTTTTGAGATGTGAATTTTTTTAATTAGAGCAGCAATAAATTCCGAAGATTAAGATAAGGAATAAAGACTTATTAGAAAGAAGGCATAATAAGAAAGGCATAATAGCTACCACAAAAGCATATCATGCCATGATTTTGATTTAAGTTGTATAGATTTTTATAAAGTTAATAGTTTGATTTGTCGCTCTACTGTCACCTTGTGCACACGAGGGCTAAACAGACCGGAATCTACAGCTTAAAGTGAATTGCGAAACACTCATAAACATCCATGCCACCGCCAGAATTCGAACCTGAAGCATGTGGTACCAAAAGCCAGAGTGATAGCCAATTGGCCATCAGGCCGCCATATTTGCCTGAGACCTATGGTTTAAAGTGGACTCCGAACCACTATAAACATCCATGCCTCTTAGGATTTGAACCTGAAGCCTGTGATACCAAAAGGCTAGCCACTTGGCCACCAGGCCGCTGTAAAGTTAATGAGTACTTAAAATATTATAATTAAAAATATTCAAAGTTGTAAAATTTATTTTAACGCATTTTAATATAACGTTCAAATTGATAGTATAAAAATGTTTTTGCCAAAAAAGAAATTAATAAAGTGGAAATTTTTAAATTAGTGCGACTGATTTATTTGCAGCATATGTAATTACTATAATTATAATAAATCCTTCTTCCCTTTGTTTTCGAATGTGCACATTTTTTTTCTTCTTTTGTTTAATTGCATAAAGGGCATACCTAGCAAATATTGGTATTTATTTAAATTGCAATGATACCTTTTTGAAAATAAACGTTTTTGGCATACGATTACATTAACAACACTGTACACTGACTTATTAAATATACAATTTACCACTACCTTAACCATAAATGTGCTGACAGAGCAAAAATTAAGATCATTTCAGCAATTATTACTATCATTTTTTATAACATTTGCTGGAAAAATTCATCTTTATAAGAAATCCTACTTTCTGTTGTTTTCGAATGGGCAATTTTATTTCTTTTGTTTAATTGCATAAAGGGCATACCCTGCAAATATTGGTATTTATTTAAATTACGGCAATACATTTTTGAAAATAAACGTTTTTGGGCATGCGATTACATTAACAACATAACAATCTACACTGACTTATTAAATATACAATTTACCACTACATTATCCATAAATGTGCTGACAGAGCAAAAACTGCGATCATTTCAGCAATTATTATTATAATTTTTTTGTAACATTTGTTGGAAAAATTCATCTTTTTCATTATGGTGTTGCACAAACCTGCATATACAGCACAACATGTAATGATGACTGTTTTCTTTCCCCCATACACAACAGCAGTCAACAATAATGTTTGAAAGCGTTTAAATTGTTTTGTCTACCACTCTGTTTAAGCCAGCTCAGCTGTCATAATCATCGATAGCAGTTCAAACAGCACTTTATGCTTTTTGCTGAGACGACAGCAAATCAGCTCATTAGCATGGCGTTGGCGATGCTAAAACAACAAAATCGCCAAATAGGTGCGTTATTCCTTTTAATCACGGCTTTCTGGGGAAAAAATAAGGGAAAATTGAGAACTGATAGACTGGGGATGGGGAAATCTGCGGAAGATTATCAATTTCTGGGTGTTGTTGGAAAATCCATTTGTCAATAGGTATTACGGTTATAACTTTCGATCTATCCCGGTTCTATCTGACTTGACGCCAAATTTTTAACGGCAACACGTTGGGCTTTCGCTGATAAGGAGTAAGAATTTGGCAGGGTTTGGGAAACAAAACGAATCGATTCTTCAATGGAGAAAAATGACTCTTTCGGCGATTTTATTGCTTCCCTCTCAATGTATCTATCTATCTGTTCCAATAGAGTTTTCAGATGATGAAGTTGCGCTGACAGCAGAGTATATTTTTATCTCCTCCGGTGGTCTAATTTGTAATTTGATGCTTCTGTTCGATATTATGGGAAAGTAATAAGTTTTTCTTTTTCCCGAAAAATAAGCCCGTAATCGCGACGGCTCCGATGATAGGAAAATTTGCGGGAGAAATGTTGGGGAAGATTGGGAGATAGATCGCCGTTCTCTCTCTCTCTCTTTCTTTCTCTCTAGACGCATAGAGCGCAGATTTTTTTTTTCTGCTTACACATGAGTGCATTGATATATATATGTACGATTTATCTTCGCGTATAATAATTCATATGGCATGGCAAATTTTATTGTAAAAGGTTAAAAAAAAAAAAAAAATAAAAATATTAAGAAGAATATAATAAAATATGTACATGAGATTTATATACAATTAATATATATAGTATTAATATTTTCACATATTAATATGGCATGGCAAATTTTATTTTAAAGACTTTTTTTTTTGTTCTAAGCAGCTTGAAGATAAATTACGGACACGGAGTAACACTACCCCCGCAACGCTCTACGATCCTGTTAAACCGGGACCTACGGTTTAAAGGGGAATCCGAACCACTACAAACATCCATGGAACCGCCGGCACTCGAACCCGAAACATGTAGTACAGAGCGCTAGACCGCTAGCCACTCGGCCATTCAGGCCCTAAGATAAATATATTAAGTAAAATAAAGCAAAATAATTAAATAATAAAATATGCACATTTATGTACATGATATGTATGTTGTTGTTGTTGTTGTTTCTCATCCCACTTGGCTGGCCAAGCCCACGAGCCCATACGTACTCATGATTGAAGGCGAAGGAAGCAGCTTCTGTTGTGATGGAGCACCCGTAGGTAGAAGTCTGACTTTGACTCCGTGCTGCTCTTACAGTCATAGGAGACCGGGACCTACGGCTTAAAGTGGATTCCGAACCACTAAAAACATCCATGGCACCGCCGGCATTCGAACCCGAAACCTGTGGCACCTAGCGCCAGAGTGCTAGACACTCGGCCACTCAGGTCCCAAATTTGTGAATGCCAACGGCACGCGGTGTTCCCAGATGATCACCCACCCAAGTACTAACCGCGCCCCATGATGCTTGACTTCGGTGATCTAATGAGAACCGGTATATTCAGATTAGTATGGCCGTTGGCTTAGAGATGTATGTACATATATGTATATGCATCTATGATGATGTGTATGTTCATATATGTGCATTTATGAATATGAGATGTTTATGTACATGTACAGCATTTATAAAAATAAATGTGCACATCATAGCGAGTAATTTAAGAAAATTTAAATTTTCAATAGCCAAAGAACGCCTCAAATTAGTAATTCAGCCACTTTGATCATTGTAAATTCTCTTTAAAGGCACAAAAAACTCAATGGCACGAGGCCTTTTATGGGAGAAACTAACACCTGGATGGTATAAAGGTATGGTGCGAATGGCTTCATCGAGAATTTGAGGGCATTCTCTTCCTAATTATAAGCATAGAGCTCAGCGTTTTTTTGTATACACTTGAGTGTATATATATATATGCTGTATTTTCACATATAATAATTTATATGTCATTCATATTCTTAAGTCAGTATTAAAGAGAAAATTTTATATATAAATTTATGCGATGTAATATATGCGCAGTTATGTATAAATATATGTGCTGTATAATAAATATATACGCTGTATTTCATAGGGAATGGTAAATTTTTATTTTATTTTATTAAGGAGAATAATTTAAAATTTTTAGATATTTATCCAAATAAATCTAAATTTTAAGATGATTTATAAAGGTAATATTTATTTTAAATCAGTTGCATTTAATTTAAATAAGTAGTTGCGTAGTATTCATATTTAGAGCAAGCTACAAAACAGTAAAGAACATATTTCTCCTTCATTGTTTTTTGAGAAAAATCAATCTAATCGTTACATAGTTGAACGAGTTTCATCAAAATTGTTTCTAAAATTCTCCTAACTTCACTCTTATGACAAACAAAATGTTCCTTTTGCCATCTAGCAATGAAATAATAATTAAAACAACATTAGGACTGACAATGCTTTGAGTTATAAGTTATTTCTTTCCTATCAGATTATTTTTAATATAATTTAATTCTTTTTTTAGTACTAGAACACATATTGAAATATATGCTATTCTAAATGTATGAAAAATATAAAAAAAATTATTGAAAAATATATTATTCATGAAAATATTGATAGTTTTCATATATATATTATGAAAAGTATAAAATATATGTAAATACAGAATATTTATTTACTTTCTCTATCTAAATCATTAATCTATATATATATATATGTATATATATATATATATTTCATAAGAAAAGCCATGGGTAATTACAAAAATGTGCATATTTAGAGCCAGTAACATATTTAGAGCAAGTAGCAACGTAAATGGAAAAAGTCATGTAAAAGTATTACATAAATTGTATATTATTTTAGTATCATTTTTGCATTTTTGGGTATTATTGATGCATGTTTTTACAAGATTATATCCGATATCTATCCGATATCCGATATCAAGGAATATGTTCCAAAGTGTATTAATAGATGGCGCTGTAAACAACATAAAAAAAGATATATATATTTATATTTTAAATCGAATTGACCACGTATTTGGCATGAGTTGCACATTCAACCAACTGTCGTGTTCAATGTTCTTGATTGTTTCGTTTTTTGACGGAAAAAATTACTTCCAAGTCTTTCAACAGTAACTTTTCCAAACAGTATCACTTGTTAGTGGAAAGCCCATCCACCATGAAACTTTTTTTGATGCCATACCATCTTCAATTATCTTCAGTTCAAATTTGAACTCATTGTGAAGAGTGTTTCTTTTTTTTTTACAGCATTTTGAAAGTGGGACTTTAATTATAATCACCCTTTACGTGGAGATTCTATATTAAATCTTCTTATTTTTCAGTGTCGTATTGGCGTGCCTTAAAAACGCTAAACCCATTAGGGAAACATGTTCATCTATCTAAACATATTATTTGAAGAATGAAGAATCTTTTTAAAAATTATTCACAGAGAGATTAACGCTTAACCTAAAAATCCATAACCAAACACAATGTCTTCTCCCCCTTTTAAAAATGTGGCGCTTATAAATAAAATGAGACAGTTTTTGGAGGGCGGTATAGAAATCTTCTCTCGTTGATCATCATCTGTCAAGCCCCTAAAAGATGCACGTCCAGACAAAACACCCATCGAGTCAACTTCTGTGGCGCTAAACCAAACTGACGAGCCGATAAAATGAGTGACAGCTATTAATAATACTATCGGGTCTACTCTCTAGCTACTGCAAGGGATTGATCCGGGACCAATTAATTTTCGTTTTTGCCCACCCATTTCGAAACAAAGACTGACACTGGGAGGGGGAGGGAGGCGGAATATCGTCCCCCTTTCCCTCTTTTGCCAGTGGTTGTCTCTCTTTTCTCTTATATAATATAAATGTAGATGTGTATCTCTCGGCGCTGGGTGTTATTTTTCTCCCATGTCACATCACAATGGATGAGGAAAGGCCAGAATAGATGGTTCCCTAAGTGTTTTGCTTTAATCTTGATAAGGTTGGGAGAGAGAATCTTTAGTGATGATTTCTTTTTGGTAGAAGGTGGACTTGGGGTTAGAAGGCAGTGATTAGCGGCCGTGGTTACCACGCCATCTAGGCCAAGTCAGAGAGATATCATGACTAGGTCCCCCCCCTTTTTTTTGGTGGGGGAGGGGACATATTATTACTATCTTACTTATCCACGCCTGTGCGGATTATTAGCCCAATTTGGTCTAGTAAGACGTTTCTGTCTGCTTTATTCTGTTGATAGCAGAGGTTGGTATCTTAATTGATTGCAAATGTCTGTAACGTCCATTGTAAGGAATATGAAATTCATCTTTAACGGAAATTGTTATTTTTAACCTTGCCGTTACGAAAATACGAAGTATTAAACGTTAAAATTTTTATGGTATGTTTGCAAAATGATTTAAAAAAAATATATTTGTTTTTATTATTATCCTGTGTGAAGATGATGTTGTCCTGGTTAAGGGTCCGTGACGTTATCCGAAAATGTGGGCCCATCAAATAAAACTCCATTGCAAATTTTGGCGGAAAATGGCACTTTGGGCCCTTTAATTCTTGAAGTGCTTCATGAATAACGTTAGTCTTTGGGTATTCTTTTGGCTATTAAATGTGATAACGTTTCTTGTAGAATTGGAAATACTTCATTCTTCCTTTACTACTAGAATTTTAAAACCTTGATATATTTGGCTATTGTATGTGATAACTTTTCTTGTAGAATTGAGAATATTTCATTCTTCATTTACGACTACATTTATCTTACTTTTCTATTTTCTTTTAGATATTCTTGAACAATTCATTCTTCATAAAGTTCTTGATCTATTCAACATTGCTATATTCATGTGGCTATTGAATTTGGCCATTCTTATAGTATTCCACTCAATTGATTCCTATATCTCTTGCATTATTAAACATTGTTATATTCCTAAGTTTATTCATCCGTTCTCGAATGTTCACACATAAGTTGAAATTTACCGAGCAGATTTCAGCATTTTTCTTTATTCTATTTTATTTTATTTAATATTTGAAATTTTAGCAATTGATATTGTGAAAATTTTATTAAGTCTTTGATTTTTTTTAATTATATTGAATTTCTTTATTCTGGCAACAATTCGACTTAAAAATTGATTAGTGATAATTATTAGATAATTAGTAATAATTTTTTTTTCTGATTTATTTCGAAAGTTTTACAAATTCAAATTAGAGTTTACTTTTTATTGAGCTGATGACTTCTACTATACAATTTATAAATAGAGGCATTTTAATATTTTTAAAAAATTATAATAAGTTTGTATGTTCTTATTTACATACCACTAAAGTTACATGAGCTGTAAATTTTAAATCTATTTTTTTTATGCCTAAGAAAATGTTATTTTTGATTTACAAAATTCATCAGACCAAAAAAGTCTACCTAATTAGTAATAACGCGCATACACAAAAACCTATTTTTCGTCGTATCACTCCTAATAGACGTCACAAAACTCATATATTCATAGGTAAAAAATAGGTATAATAATAGAGGTATACAAACTGTTATTTTGATGCAAAATTACAAACATATTACAAACTGTTATTTTGATGCAAAATTTTCTGAAGAGGAACTTCTTCTTTCATTGAAAAACATGAATTATTAAAATTATAAAACAATGAAAAATTGTATAGTATTAAAGAAAATTAGTTATATAAGAGAAATATTAGTAATATATATATATTATAAAATTAGTTATTTAATAATAATAACTAACTATATATTAGTAATATAAACATTATTAATGTTGTCATGTGCGTAGCATATCTTCAAAATACACGTGCCCCCTGGGTAGTACTAAATGAGTAACAGCCGTGCAGCCCTTGCTTATGGGATAACGATTAATTGTATGTATTGCCAGCTGTATTAGAACAACAACAAATAATAAAAAAAAATCGTAAAAAAAAATGGGGATTGTAGTAAAAAAAAAATCAGCTATGCCACATGTTTTACAAAGTTCCTCACACTAAAACCGTCTAATCTAGTTTGTAATAGCACACTCACAACCTATTTTGTCTTCGTATCACCTACAACAGATACTCATATCCACCCACAAAGGTAAAAATCTTCCGAATCGATACCTTTTTAAACTCCCGATTTCGCTACAAGTTAGAAACTAATAGAAACCCGGGCTCTCTCTGTGTTTAACAACCCTCCAGCGTTCACGCCTTCCCGATTTGGGCAGATAAATTGATTTCGGATTTTTGATTAGCCCCGCGGTAATCCTGAGTCATCTTAACGCTTTTAAGTTATCGATGCTCCATTCCTGGCTAATAAGAGAAAGAACATAGGGTGCACCCTCGATCGATGTTATTGGCTGAAAGACGTATGGACAGGGGGATGAAAAGAAAAAGGGGGCAGCAGGGGGTGGAAGAAGGGATTCTTTCCTCTCTGATTGATGATAACGACGTCTTATAACCTGAAACTTCTTCAATTTTCTTGTGCCTGTCGATGGTGAAAAGGGATTTCAACAATGGTTCTCATAACGGTTAGTCTTACTCAAAAATTTTTACCCTCCCACCATCCAAGTATTTTTTTCTTTCTTGATATTTTTATTATTATCATTACTATTATCTCTGCTTTCAAGGTTTTCCGTTTACAATAGGTCGGAAAAGAGTTGTGAAAAATGGGGGTTGGGAATTTTTTGGTTTTTCTCTCTCGAGAAACCGGACCGACCGACTAACCCGGACCATTTGAGGAAAGGGAGGTGATAAACTTTTTGGGGAAGACATTTTTGGAAAGATATATCTGTCTTTTTGAATGTGGTGGGGTGGGCTGGCTTTAAAACCCCTGTTACCTTTTTACTCATCCTCTGGTTATCTCGGAGTAATTCTTCAAAAGTCTTGGTGACAATATATCAAGACTTCGGCTTTTTCCAGTTCTAATTTTTCACCTGTCACCCTCCTTCAACCTGATAACTAGGTCCTTTTTCTGAGATGGAAGAGGGGACTGGTTTTAAACAGTCCATCGGCTTTTCATAACGACTCGGGGTTTTATCTCCTACTCTCCGTCATGGCCTGGTATTATTCTTTCGCATCCGGGGAGGTTTTGTTTAATGATTCGTCTTAATTCATCATCAGAAAAATCATTTCGATGATTTGAGTTGGAAGTTTTCATTGTTTTATTTTAAAAAACATGATTGGCATTTTATAGACCAGATCCATTTACTTTTATATAAAGTCTTGGTGTCAATATATAAAAAAAAAATAAGGTTTAATTTTATAACTTTTTAAACATCCATCTTATGCATATTTTAGCAAGTTTCTTTTAAAAAAGCATTTGTTTTTATTATGTAGGAATCTTATGTTGTCCTGGTTAGGGGTCCGTGGCAATGTCCTTCCATCACATCCGTCAATGGGTAGTTCGTGGCAAATATAAGCGGAGCTACTAAAGTTAAAAAAACTGTACTTTACCTTATTTCCATTAAAGAACTCCCATTCATTTTTATGCTTATTTATTAAATAAGAACAATTAACTACGCGTATTATTTATTATTTATTTGTGCTTCTTATTGTCATGTGTGAACATGATGTTGTCCTGGTTAGGGGTCCGTGACGTTATCCGAAAATGAGGGAAAAGCAAATAAAACTCCATTTCAAATTTTGGCGGAAAATGGTACCTCGGGCCCCTTAACTCTTGAAATGATTCATGAATAACGTATACAATTACGTTTATACAAAGGTATAGTTGGAATAATTGGAATCGTTTTTTTCTAAAATGAAATGGACCCAACACAAAACACACTCAAACATAACGGACGCAACATCCATTACGATGTGGCAACTACACAAATTAAAATCGCTTTGCAGAAGCTAAGTGAAAGCGTGGAGAAACAAATATTGCACTAGTAAAATAAATATTTTTTAATAATCTCCTTTTTTTATTTCGTTTATATTTATATATATTTTATATTTCATCTTTAGTGTTATATATTTCTGAGATGGAAAAGGGGCTGGTTTAAAACAGTCCATCGGCTTTTCATAACGACGCAGGACTTATCTACTCCGCTCCGTCATGGCCTGGTATTATTCTTTCGCATCCGGGGAGGTTTTGTTTAATGATTCGTCTTAATTCATCATAGGAAAAATCATTTTGATGATTTGAGTTGGAAGTTTTCATTGTTTTATTTTAAAAAACATGATTGGCATTTTATAGACTGGATCCATTTACTTTTATATAAAACTTTTTTGAAAAAAATTATTTAATTTTATTTTATAACTTTTTAAACATCCATCTTATACATATTTTAGCAAGTTTCTTTTAAAAAGTGTTTGTTTGTATATTATTTGAATGATCAATTTAATGGTTGCCTAACCATCAGTTAAAGATTAGATCGGAATTTTTCATAATTCCTCGGAAAAGGAGTTCCTGTCCATTGGTCTGTAGTGGGTTATCATTGTAATGGCTTTCAACGTACTCTTTAATATATGGATCCCATCCGGATCACAAATGTTGCAATCAGCACTTTTTCAACATCCATCTTGTACATATTATTAGCAAGTTTCTTAAAAGAAGTATTTTTTTAAATGAATAGAATTTTTTTTTGAAAGATCGATTCAATGATTGCCTAACCGTCAGTTAACGATTAGATCGGAATTTGTCATAATTCCTCTGAAAAGGGGTTACTGTCCATTGATCTGTAAGGGGTCTTCTTTGTAATGGTTTTCAACGTACTGGCTAATAAATGGATCATGACATGATCATTAATGTAGCAATCACCGCTGTACGGTACTCATACGCGTGGAGCCACCGCTAACTATGTCACCTGGAGGATTTAAGGCTCGTTTCACCGAGGTGTGAGGCGGCGACGCGTCACGCGACAGGGAAGAAAATTTTTTCGACCCATTCACACCGAAACTTCAGAAATCACCTTACGCCTAGTGAAGTTCCAGTTACTTCTACTAGATGGCAGATCTACTATTGGCTCAATCCAAGTCACATGACGCCGCGCAAGCATTTGACAGTTGAAAATTGGTCAACTCGAAGCGGTGGATTTCAACCGGTTTCAGGTGAACGCTGTGAGGCTAGTGATTGATCAACGCTTCAACGCCACACGCCTCGGTGTGAACGAGCCTTTAAACCCTCCTTTTTGATCACAACTGCAGGGGTGGGGAATCAGTCTTTTTTTAATACCAATTCCATATCCCAGACTCGTTATTGTAATTGTATATACTACGAACTTTACTAATTGATTAAAAAAAATTTTGCAATAAATTTCTCCATCCTATCTCTGTTCAAAAAAGTTTTCGTATCAACAAAATATTTTTTTTCAAATTTATAGGTGTATAATTTAAAATGTATATTTGTACTCTAAGTTTTCATACAATAGTACATATATCCCATCAAAAATAATAATAAATTAACAGATAACAAAGTATTATAAAATAGTTGAAGACAAGTAAAAGAAAACTGCATATTTTAATCGTAAAGATGCTCTATTTGTAATACATTAAATCGCATTTGTTCTTATTGAATAGCTTCTTTAAGATCTTTCTTTGTGGATTCAAAATAGCTTTCTATTAAGTTTTAGTGCTGAGAAAAGTTTCTCAACACTCACTGGTTGCTGCTAAAGCATTAACTATATTTGCTATATTCATAGAAACTATCATATGTATTATTCATAGTATTTAATTTTAAAATTAATTCTAAAAATACTAATAATAGATAAAAAGATCTTTTTATGAAAAAGTCGATTTTTTTTTTGACTGAATCCTGACTTCAACTACAATTTCTTAAGAAATGCCCGATTCCACAATTCTTTCTATTTTGTATTACACCACAGGAATACTACTCTTGAATATTTTTCCGGCACTGAAATACTGCTCTATATGCGCCACTGAAGCTTTCAGTTCCGAATCACTTGTAGAATTTCCAACCAAGCACATTTGAATATGAAACCCAACTCGCCAGCCAGCATTAAGATTCTTATAGGATTCTTCAGCTTTAAAATAGTAATACAATTCATCTCAACATTGCCATAAGTGAACGCATGTGCTGATGACTTACTTAACAATAAATGGTGCTTTAGGCAGTAACGAAGCGTTCATATAATTAAGATTATCACAGTCTAAATATGAAAGCAAATAATTTCACACTATTCAAGACAGCTGGAAAACCTTTAGCACTAGACCACGTAAAGAGGCGGTTGCCAACTTTCGATTAAGAACCGGACACGATTGTCTTGCGGAACACCTTAACAGGATAGGTGTCCTCGCCTCGAACACTTGCCCACTATGTATAGCTGGAACAATGTATTCAGAGACTCTTTTGAAATTTTCAGGACTGAACAGTAATCGGCATTAAGGAGAAATCTTGCAGTTGTATTGGGGGCCAGAAGCCTCATGCACTAAAATAAAGTGTCTACCCCCTTTTATTTACTCTCTTCTCACTTTGACTTTTTGTGGTGTGTGAGACCGACTTAATCTCGATTGCTGTCTTGCTGTATCTTAGCTTTGTTCAGCTTGTTTGTGTGTGTAATCCTTAATGTAATGGATTAATTTCCAATAAAGCCATACGTTACAACAGATTCTCATAGCTCAGCCCCTGAAATCCTATCCATCACCACAATATTCACCAGGAGTTATCTACCGTTGGCAAAAAAGACTCTTAGATGATGAAAATTTGGTTTGGAAAGGAAATTAGGGAGGTTTTGAAATTAGTTTGGTTTCGAAATTTGGTTAGGGAAGCTCAGCGCCAAGGAGAAGTCTTGTAATTGTATTGGGAGGCCAGGGGACTCATGGACTAAAATAAAGTGTCTACACTCTTTATTTATTCTCTTCCGCTTTGAGTTTTTGTGGTGTGTGAGACCTACTTAGTGTCGATTGCTGTCTTCCTGTATGTTCGTTTTGTTTTGCTTTGTTCTGCCTATTCCTTCTTTGTGTGTGGCCGCCTGATGGCCAATTCGCTAGCGTTCTGCCCTTTGGTACCACGTTAAACTGTAGGTCCCGGTCTATTTAGCCTAAAGTGTGCACAAGATGAAACAAAACAAATATTTGTGTGTGATCCTTAATGTAATGGATTTATTTCCAATATAACCATATGTTACAACAGATTCTCATAGCACAGCTCCTGAAATCCTATCCATCACCCCGATATTCACCGTGAGTTATCTACCGTTGGCAAAAAAAGACTCCTAGATGATGGAAATTTGGTTTGCACGAGCGATTCCAACATGAACGGATATCCTGGTCACAGGATAGTGGCTGCTGTGACGCAATTTCCGTCCGAGCGGTCGTGACGGTCAGTTGAAGAAAAGAGGCTTTCTCGGAAGAGCGATAAGATTTTTTGACTGGAACGGAAGAAAAGGTGATTTCTTCTCGGATGGACGTTCGCCACCTACTTATCTGCGAGGAACAAATTAAGAATTTCCAAGAAATCATTTGCTTCGGTGCAGATAGGACGCGCAATTTCATCGAATATCGAACGGAAAGTGAGCTGCGATGTGAGATTTTCAGAATTCAGATTTGTTGATTATGGTCCACTGATAAATTATATATTTGGCTAGACTTAATTATCATGTGATTAGTTATTAGCAATGACTGAAATCAAAGAATCTGTTTCACTTTACATTTACTTTCATAAGCAAATCGGGATAATTAGAACGGAACTTATGGTTTAAAGTGGATTTCGAACCACTCCAAACATCCATGGCTCCGCCCGGACTTGAACGCGACACCTGTGGTACAGAGCGCCAGAGCGCTAGCCACTTGGCCATCAGTAAAATGTAAATTTACAAATTTAATTTATTATTTTTTTTTTGATATTATCTATGGCGTGATGGCGGAATGACTAGCGCTTTGGCTCTTGGTACCACAGGTTTCTGGTCTGTATTCCGGCGGTGCCTTGGATGTTTGTAATTTTTCGGAATCCACTTTAAACCCTTGGACGCACTCTAATAGGATAGTAGAGCGCTTTTGGGGTAGTGTCACTCGCGTCCGTAACACATCTTCAAGTTACATGTACCCCTGGATAGTGCAAAATGATAAATAGCGACGCAGCCCTTGCTTATGGCCTGAAAATAAACTATCTCTGTATTGCTAGCTCTAGAAATGAACTAGCTCTGTATTATATCATCTGCATTAGAACAAAAAAATTTACTCTCAAATGATATCAGAAAATATTTCAATAGTATAATTTTTCTCAGTTTCTTATATTACTTTACGATTGTAAAATATTAGGAACTATTGACATTTTTATGGGGACCACCCCGATTTTTACATAGTAGATAAAATAATTAACGTGTAAAATGACTAAACATGTTGATGAATAATAAGTATATTCATTAACAGGTGAGTTATTGAAAAAAATGAGTTAATTTTTTTGTCATTGTTAGTGAACTATTTTTAAATGTAGAATGACAATTTTGAAGTGAATAAAAATGAAACAAAATAATTACAAGAATCTTAAACATATAATTATTTATAAAGTTTAAAAGTAATATAACTTCTTAAATGTTAATTTGCTTGGTTGTAATGCAATTTAAATTCTAAGTTATTATATTTAAAAAATGATGTATATTATATATAGCAGAATGGCCAACTTGCGGCCACAATGCGCGCTCAAACATAACGGACGCAATACGATGTGCAAATATCCAAATGGAAAACGGTTTGCAAAAGCTAAGCAAAAGAGTGGAGAAACACATATCGCACTACTAAAATAAATATTTTTTACTTAAATCATTTTTTTATTTCGTTTATGTTTATATATTTCTTAATAATATGCGTTTAGTATCATTATTATTATATTACCTATATTTATATGTAAGAATAATAGTCAACACATAAATAATAACTCATTGTGTTTCAATTTTTCACTCCAAAAATGTCTATATTGGGTCTAAATCTATTTAGGAGGAAATGTAATTTTATATGCGGCCCGCGGAGTTAGGATGCATTTCCAAAGTGGCCCGCAAGATCATTTAGGTAGGGCACCCCTGATATAGAGATTGATACAAAATAATTGAAATACAATACAACTACAAAACCTTAGAAAATAAATAAGCATTAGCGTTTTTTTTTCTATTCTGAACTATGTAAAAAAAAATAACGATAAATTTTATTAATTTTTCAAGATACTATATTTAATTCAAATTAATAACTATAAATTTTATAATTTTTTTAAATATTTATGTTTGTATGATTTGATGTAAATGTGAAATATTTAAAATGCTGTAAAATATCTACTTTAATTGGATTGCTTAAGTCTAGAATGGCATTTGTAATCTAAATGTAAGATTAAAATTATTTCGAACGCAACTAATATATATTATAATGCCGATTTGATTGAAATGTTCAATCAATTTCAATGTTTCAATCAATTTCCGAGGTAATTCTCAGAATACGAAATTGTTAACCTCGGAAATTGATTGAAAACATATCGAAGCTACATAAACACCTTAGCTTATATCACCTTTTAAGTATGGCAACCTTTGACGAGAGGGGGGATTGAAATAGCAATTTCTTATCTGTTAAAAGTTTCACCTTCACAAATCGACTCGACTGATAGTCAACCATTAAATAATCCAAAGTAACCATTAAGTTACAACAGAAACGTTTCTTTTTTATCCAATCTCTTCTGCAAAACCATTTTTTTAAAGCATCTTTTCACTTAAAGTGACTGATACACTTGCCTTTGAATCATGACTGCGCAAATGGATAGCTGGATAGTTCGTCAATCTTTAATGCTCGGTGACCAGGTCAGATTGGAACAAGCCCATTTTACCGAGGTATTTTCGGCCATGACAGATGCTTATTATTGAACGAAATGACTGCTGGAGTTGATTGAATTCGAGATCTTTATCAATAAGAAATGACTCGAAAACTCTTGACCCAGTATTCGCAAATTAAATCAGTCCCAACAGCGATTGATGGTTTTGGTTGGAAATCTTTTACAACTGAACTTCCAAAATTTAATATCGGAAGATTAATAAATGTAGCTGCTGGAGCTGATTAAGTACCTTTGCAGCTGTATTCTTTGTAAAACAGTAAAACAAGTGTTATACGTCGTTTTTTATTTAGATATAAACATTTTAATATTACTTTACTTTAACAATACTATTTAAAGCATAGAATCCATGTATTCAAAAATTGGCTGTCGAAATTATGAGAGAAAATTAACTTAAGAAGTAATAATCTTAAGAATATATGATATATTGTCTGTTTTTTTTTTTATGAGTTTACGGTTATGAATTCGAAGAATAATTAAATTATATGCTGCGAACTCAATTTTAAATGAAATATTTTTTTCGTAAACTTATAAGTATTAATTAAAGAAATAAAATGTAATATATTTTGCGATATTTGGAGATTTATCGCTTGCCCAGGCTAATGGAAACATATTTGCGTTTTTTGCGTTTTTTGCGAGTTTTAAGTGGATTAAGCTATGTAAGTGGACCCCAGTACTTAAGATTTAAAAAAAGTTCTAAAAATTCTAGGCTTGTTAACAGAATTTTACTGTGTTATAAAAAGAAACAGTTTTCATTTAAAACTGATAGAAATTTAAACAATTTTAACGAACTATTTCTTTAAAGTAAAACCAAACCCTTTCTTCAGTCAATTTGGCAGGCAATTATCCAACGCCAATTATCCAATTAAAATCTTTACCAATTACAGAATACCTGTGTGATTAAACTAATAAAAAATATAGTAATTAATATTAAAATGTCTGGATAAAATGTAGTTACTTAAAACTGATAATAAAAAATAATTATTTATGCAATGACAAATATCTTATTGCCGATTGCTGTCTACTGAAAGGTTCTACTTGTTCCTTCTTTATGTGTGATCCTTATTGTAAGGGACTGATTTCCAATAAAGTCATATGTTACAACAACAATACAATAACAAAAATAGTTAAATATTTAGAGAAACGATCGAATTTTAAAAGGAATAAAAAAAAAGTTTAAAATGACTGGGCATTACAGCTTTTTTGGTGTTCAATTCCTTCACTAAGAGAATGAAGAGGTTTTTTTAAAGCATAGTGGTTCAATTAGAGGTGAGAACTATCCAATTCTAAGAACTCACACGACACAAAGCATAAGCCTTGGGAAGACCTTTTTGCCTCCACTGATACCTTTCAGCAAACTCATTCTAATCACTGGAGCATCTCGCTGGAGTAATTGATTTTCAACAGAAAACAAACATGATAACGAAGGGAAGAGGAGAATATGTCGTGACATGCCACAGATTCATCGGAGTCACGCACCTCACGAGAGACGTTCTGTCTTCAGATCATTTGGGAGAGGAGGTTCTCCCCTAAGTGGAATACCTCTGAGTGATTTGTACAAGTCTAAGTGTTAAGATGTATCATTTGTCCTCGCCTAGTAATGAGTCCTTCTTGCCCGATACATTTGAATGTATTTGAATATATCTGAGGTTCAAGTTCGGTCGTTAACTCTTATTTCAGCAGCTGTTTCTCTACTTGATGATAGGATCTCAATTAAGTGAAACATGCATATTGTACGCAACAACTGGTTCCGAAATGCTTAATTGTGGCACTTGTTTTTAATATTCTAAATGAGAGAGAGATAATTGATGGTTATAGTCAAATACAAATTGTTAGATCGCTTAAGCTACATGCAGTTTAAGGTCTGATAAATTGTACGGTTCCTTTTTGGAAGACCTGAAAAAGATGAATACGTTGTTTCAGAATTATCTATGACTTTTTTTTTTTGGAGTTAGCGTCATTAACTGTAACTGACTCGCCATTGTTTGATTATATCAATACCTGTCTACAAAATTTTCCAAAATCCTATTTTTCTATAATAAATCTAACGCTGGTTTTTAATAAGTAGTTGAAACAAACTGGATGTTGTTATATTTATGTTGTTGTTGTTGCAACATACGGCTTTATTGGAAATCAATCCATTACAATAAGGATCACACGCAAAGAAAAAGCAAGCAGGACGAAGCAAACATACGGCAAGACAACAATCGACACTAAGTCGGTTTCACACCTACCCAAAAATTTCATTTTAGAAAAAAAAAAAAAGGTTCGCAAATGTAATTTGAACCAAATGCACTAACAACTTCAACAAAGAGTCTGGTTTGCTCTGCTATTAATAATCAACTGTGCCTAAAGGATGATCACTGTGTCACTGAGGTTACTTAAAGTGAAACATAGGACCATTAGATATTAGATATTCCAAGAAGCGCGCCTTATGAGTTCGCAGAATATAATTTAATTATTCATAACTATAAACTCATAAATAAAATAGCCAATATCTGTGATATATCATGTCTTATATCATCAATATCTGGCCATATCTGTCATATTTTATGCCCTATATTATCAATATCTGCCCATATATGTCATATATTATGTATTATATTATCAGTATCTGGTAATATATGTCATATATTCCCAAGAATTTTATTTTAAAATCAAAGTTAATTTTTTCTCATCATTTTGACAGTTAGTTTATGAATATAGGGATGCACACATAATGTATTATTTTTAATGCAATGGTTTTCATTGCTTTGGCCATTCTAAAATAAATATATTTTGTAAAAGTGTGATAAATCAAATATGCCGGAAAAATATTCCAAGGTGAGCCGCGGGTAAGGTCACCCCTGGTTTAAAAGAAAGAATGATTAGTAAAGATGTATTTTTCTGCATATAACACATATTTTTTTCTTTTAACTAAAAAAATTTTTTTTTTTCGCATTGTCATTCGAAAGAGTACGTGTTACACCGGTAAAAGAGCCAGTAAAATAAAATGAATATAAAATATTGGGCACTTGTCTTTTTACAATGCAAAAACCATGAACACTTTTAAATAATAAACTTAATAAAAAAAATTGCCTCTTTAATATGGAAAATTATTTCCAATTTCACTACTTCGTTCAATATAAAATAAATATATTTTGTAAAAGTCTGATTAGTCTCATGGGCCCGAAAAATATTTAAGGTGGGCCTCGGGTTGGCCAATCTTGCTCTAAAAGATAACAAATTAAAAAAAAAATCACCTGCGTCGTATTCTTTAGGAGTGTCGTTCCCTCCTTCCCCCCCTAAATTCGTCACCTCATCGTCACAAAAGAAAATAACGTACTTAAATAAACACTTCGACATTCACGAAGAGGTCGCGAACTTGATAATAACGCTCTCCTTTTTACGAGACGCGAAAGAAAAAGGCAGCCATTTCGTACCATTCCAGATAAAAGCGAAATGGCTTAAATAAGATACAGCTCATAAACATTCCTCGCAATGTAAATGTGTCTAAAACGCCCGCTTTAAAATAATGATTCCGCTGCATAGATGAGCACTGCAGACGAGCGACAATCTAAAAACAACGCATGGAGAAAAAATAAGTAAATAAAAAGATGCCATTTGGCGATGAGTTTCAGTTACTACAGTGAGTGTTCCACAAAATTTTCTTTTTTTTTTTTAACTAAGCCTTAAAAAAAATATACAAAAGAAGACACAACACACATAAAAAAAAAATTAAATAAATAAAAAATAGTTCAGTCCGTTTAAAAGCTAATTTAAAGATTTTATCAATTTTTTATTTTTTATTCCTTGTTTTTTTTTAACCTCTTTGCTTGGCGATGGTGTTATTTTTTTTACCCACATGACTCCGGCGCTTTAGTGACCATTTTAAGCCGGGTGATTTTTTTTTCCACACCCATGAGGACATTAGTTTAAACGGGTATGAATCACGCCAAGAGATGGACCGGGTGTTTATAAGGGGAAAGCTGAGAAAACACTAGATTAAAGGCATTTCATTATCTGGGCGCGTTTTAGAGGCTTTAATTCGGGAATTTTTTTTTTTTTTTTTTTTTTTTTTAAGAGCTGTGAATTCTCTGTCTCTCGGTTATCTGGTAGATGAGACGCTATTCTGACGCATTTCAAAATGGTTGGAAATCCCATCTGTGATACTCCAAGTCAGAAAAGATTTAATGAGCATCTTTCCATTTGTATTTGCCCATAAAATTAAGTCGCGACGGAAGGATAATATCGTTTAAATGCGGAAATTTATATTGAATGAGAAATATTACTGGGCGTTTTATTCATGTATTAATGGAACAAAAATTATTTTTTATTTAATTGTCAAAGACTTTTCTACATTTTTATTATATAACTTATATTAGAAGTGATATATATACATATACAAGGTGATTATAATTAAAGTCCCACTTTCAAAATGCTGTAAAAAAAGAACCACTCAGTTCACATTTGAACTGTAGATATTTGAAGAAGATAATACCAGTGATATTTTAAATCGAAATGACAACTTATTTGGTATGAGTTGCCCATTAAACCCACTGCAGTGTTCAATGTGCTTAATTGTTTCAGTATTTTAAATGAAAGAGGAAAGAAGAAAGGACTTCCAACTCATTCAATAGTTGTAAAGTTGTTAGTGGAAAGCCCATCCACCACGGCAAGGTCTTACCAATTGGATGGGAAAAATCGGTGGAACTTTTTTTAGAACTTTATTTTTCATGACATACCGTTTCCTCCTTCTTCAAGTATCTTCCGTTCAAACTTGAACTCATTGTGATGATTGGTTCATTTTTTACAGCATTTTGAATGTGGACCTTTAATTATAATCACCCTGTATATTAGTTTGAAATTTTTTATACACATTATATTTAAATGAACGATAATATCAACATGTTTTTACACTAATGATGCTTTAAATTTTAATCCTTTCTGGGCATGCTCTTACTATTTAACTAGCGAAATTAGTTTATTTATTGTGCGAAATTAAGGTATCTGATATTATTAAATATCAAAAAATAAATTGGTTTGTGAAGGAAGACTTCAGTAATTCCAAAGATATTTTTATTTCAAATCTCTTTATTTAATTTCCAACTTCGTAACTTTTGCTTATTGATTTGTACATTCGAAACTGAGAACCCAAAAATATTCGTTCTGCCTTCTAAATACGTTGATATAAATCAGGGGTTGGCCAACCCACGGTCCACCTTGAACATTTTTAGAGAAAGGAGATTTATCACACTTTTACAAAATAGATTTATCACATTTTTATAAAAGATATTTATTTTATAATGGACAAAGTAGTGAAAACAGTTGTTTTTGGAAGTAAATTCAGCAATTTAGAAATAGACAAAGACAACAAAAATTTTGAAATATATTCATCTCCCTTTCATTTTGAAATCGAGTCGGCCCCAGAATATCTCCAAGTGGAACTAACTGGTTGATTTAAAATGTGTTTTAATTCAATATTGCATTGTAACATCAGAATCAAAAATGACGGACGCAACACCCATTACGATGTGCAAATACCCGAATGGAGATCGATTTGCAAAAGCTAAGGGAAAGAGTGGAGAAACAGATATCGCATTAGTCAAATAAATGTTTCTTAATGATTTCATTTATATTTATATATTTTAATGTTTCATGTTTAGTGTTATATACTCTTTACAATGTGCGTTTAGTATCATTATTATTATATTACCTATTTTTACATGTAAGAACAATAGTAAACACAAAAATAATAACTCATTATGCTTCAATTTTCCCCTCCAAAATACGTCTATGGAGTGGGTCTCAATCTAATAGGGGGATATTTAATTTTATTTGCTGCCCGCAGAGTTGTGATGCATTTCCAAAGTGGACCGCAAGATCATTTGGGTTGGCCACCCCTGGTCTAAATCATCAATGTTAAAACCATATTAAGAGAATACTACAGTTAATGAATTTCTCAGATTTAAAAATGAGTTTACGCAATATGTACCCAAGATCTTTCGGATTGGCCGTCCATGATGGTACCATTTTGATGTATGTCAATTAAACTTTTCAACTGATTTAGTTTGATTACTAAAAACCAGCCACTTGGCTGAGTACACGGAATCCTTTTTCAAGTCGGCCGCCTTGTGACAAGCCATCTGTGAATCGTCACGGGATGGTCCTCCAGAACTGCACGACGGACAGACGTCGCGCTTCGACTCCATCCATCCATCTATCTCTGATGACGTTCGAGGCGGCTATCTGTGTGGGTCATCGCAACGCCGCCCACGACAAACTCTGAAAACATGAGAACTATTGAAAACACTGCTTTTGCGATGCCCGCTGATGCTCTATCTTCCCCTTTTGTTATCTGTGGTGGGAGGATTCCGTTACAATTACGTTGTATTTTAGGAACTTCCAGCATTATTTTCGGAAGTTTATTTGTCTAGTTTAAAAATAACCCTTTCTGGGGATGAGTCAGTTTGATGAGAAAAAAGTGGTGGCATGCATTTTTAAATTTCTGACTCGAAATGATTTCTATATTTTCTCACTTGTTAAAAAATCAATGGTAATAAATATTTGATGTCATAACAACAGATTTTTTTTTGTAGTATCAAACCATGACATTTGCTCCTACATGTAAGGTTTCCTGTTATTTGTTTTTTCTTTCTTATTACCTGAAATTACCTCTTATTACGTCAAGTTTTTTTTTCGGCCTGATGGCAGAGTGGTTAACGCTCTGGCGCTCCGTACCACAGGATACGGGTACGAGTCCTGGCGGTGACATGGATGTTTTTAGTGGTCCGGAATCCACTTTAAACCGTAGGTCCCGATCCTAATAGAATCGTAGAGCTTTGTGGAGATAATGTAACTCGCGTCCGTATCACATCTTCAAGCGACACGTGCCCCTTGGGTAATGCTAAATGAATAACAGGTGCGTAACTCTTGCTTATGACATAAAGATTAACTGTCTCTGTATTGCCAGCTGGATTAGACCAATAACAACAACCTATATTTAAGTTTTCAAATTTATTATTAAACATCTATTTTCATTTAACATTCTTACTCAAATTTTTTTTTAATTTCATCTACATTATATTTCTCCTTAAAGTTTTATTGTATCTTTAACAGATTTTGAAAACAAAAGTATGTATCATAACACAGTTTATATAATTTCCAGTTTAAATTACTTACAGAATGGCACCTTTATTATTCAGAAATAATCATCTGCTTTAAGAATTATAAGTTCTTTGGCATTATTCCAAAGTTAATAGCAGGAAGGCCTTTTTGTTCATTAACAAATGGAACGTCTATTTACAATATCAGAATCCATTGTTTTTGTAATTCAAACTGGCACAAAAGAGACACTTAAATTGCCTTTGTGTGCTTTAAACATACACGAAAAGGCTCCATTGTAGACTCAGACTCTGCTTTTCACAAGTAATAAACATAACTTCCATCCGAAATTAATTGCAGGCAAATCTCTAAAAACGAATCTGAAAGATACTCGAAAATATTTTTCCCAACTGCAATGGTTTGTGCAACCGTATCAGTTGATGCAGCTGCAGCTGAAGCTGAAAATGCATAATAATAATACAGAGATGAGCACAAAAGAGAAAACCTAAAATATCTTTTATAAACGAGGAGGCCGGAAAAAGGAAATAGAAATCTTTTATTCTTAAAAATTTTGATAAGCTTTTCCACCATTCGGTTAAAACGCTCAACTCAACTCCACTTCTCTCTCTCTCGCGTCGTCTCGCCGTGACGCGGGAATCCGCGAGAGATCATATTTTAAAATGTAACGTTAATAATAGAAAAGCATTTTGAGATTAAAAGAGGTGGTTTATATTTGGGGCTTGTTAATTAATTTTATCCCAGCAGGAAGGAAGTCGGGTGTGAAATTGACTACAAGAGATTTTACGACAAATTTTATTAAGTTTTATTACTGGCACAGGTTCTAAATCAGGAAAAGGCACAGAAATTCGACGATTGCTCTGCTGAGGAAATACGAATCCATCTTCACTGACAATTCTCTTTGCCAGTGATTAGTTTTATTGTTGTTTACAAATTGCACAGCACCATCGTTGGATGCGTCGTGCGATCAGCCCAGGAAATGGAAACTCGATGTGTCTGCATTCTAATGCTTTGTTTTGCAGAATAAGCTTTGTCTATTGCTTATAAATAACTATTTGAACTATATTTACAAAATTATATATCCCCTATTAGATTTAGTCCCACTACAGACATTGTTTTGGAGTGAAAAAGGGAAACATAATGAGTTATTATTTTTGAGTTTACTATTATTCTTACACGTGAACATAGATAGTATAATAATAATGATACTAAACGCACATCGTAAAGAAATATATAACACTAAAAATGAAATATAAAAATAAACGAAATAAGAGATGAAATCATTAAAAAATATTTATTTTACTAGTGTGATATTTGTTTGCGCAATATTATTTTAAAATCAAAGTTAATATAATATTGACAGTTAATTTTTGAATATAGGGATGCACAAATATTGTATTTTTTAATACATTGGTTTTCAGTACTTTTGCCGTTATAAAATAAATATATTTTGTAAAATTGTGATAAATGTCACTGTTGGCCACCCCTGATTCAGAGATTGCAACATATGGATTTATTGGAAATCTATCCATTACAATAAGGATCCCACACAAAGAAAGAACAATCAGAACAAAGCAAACATACAGCAAGACAGCAATCGACACTAAGTCGGTCTCACACACCACAAAAAGTCAAAGAGGGAGAGATTAAATAAAGGGGGGGGTAAACACTTTATTTTAGTCCGTTAGGCCCCTGGCCTCTCAATACAACTGCAAGACCTCTCCGTGGCGCTGAGCCTCCCTGTTTAGTCCTGGACATTTCAAAAGAGGTTCTGAATTCATTATTCCAGCTCTACATACTGGGAAAGTGTCCGAGGTCTTTACGTGGTCTAGTGTTAAATATTTTCCATCTGTCTTGAATAGGTGCCACTTTTTGCATTCAGATTTAGTTATGAGTATATCTTTTAAGTTTCAGATTAAGTTATCAAATTAAGTTCTTTAAAAATTATCTATGAATATATTTCTTGAAAGATTCTGGTGGAAATTGTTTCTTTCCAATATTTAAATGCAATATTGAGATAATCAAATTCACATGGTTACCTTTCTTTGCAAGTGAATCTGCTGCTTCATTACCTTTAATTCCCACTTGTGATGGTATCCACTGGAATACAATTTGCTTAGCTTTAGTGTTCTTAAATATTTGATATCTTTCTTAATTTGAATTATTATTCTGGTTTTAGTGTGATGATTTAACGAGCAGCTTGTGTGGCCGCTCTGAAATCTACGAATATTGCCACTTTAGAGTGGCAATCAATATTTACTCTGATTATTAATTTATTTATTGATGATTATCACATATTTATCTGGAAATCTGGAAAAACATACAGGATGTCGAAACAGGACAGCCACTGAAAAATTCAACAGTTCATTTATTTTAGAGAAAACAGTATGCCCTGCATAAAAATAGAAGGGCCACTTAAAAACAATAGTTGTTATAACGAAAATATTGTACTGATTAAATTAATTATTTATTAGCACTGAATTTTATTTTATTACGCCAAATATTACGTCAAATTAACTGCTGAGAGTCAGTCGAACTTGTGCATCTGCAAAAGGCGGCTTTGAAGTAAGCACCCCCTTGTATACAAGAACCTGCTGTATCTGGCATCTAATATTTTTAAGGCCCTCTATCACGTAGGCTGGCCATCCGAAAGTATAGCCTATTCTTCTTTATTTGGAAGAAGATAAAAATTCAATTTCTTTAAAATAAACGATGCCCCCGCTGAAGGCTTTTCACTCTGTAAATGGTTTGTAAAGAGGATAGATGGTTTTAAGCTTTCTGATTTTTCTCTCTCCTCCACGCTTAAAGAGAAGAAAAAAAAAAATAAGGGGGTAGGGGATACAACACTTTATTTAAAAAAAAAAAGAAGAAGAACTTGTATCGGAATTTTATAAAGAGAAGTTTTGATATATGGATGTTGTAGTCCACTGTCCATACTCACGTAAGGCGAGATGAAAAATTTTGGAAAAACGTGGTTTGATGCGTTGCGCTTGCTTCCCTGCCTTCAGAGAGAAGGATATGGAATTGGAAATAACATAAAGCGTTTTGTTGCCAATGTTTATTTCACTCACTTGTTTAGCTGTAAAGCTGAAATCTAAATTTCTGTAATTTATTAAAAAAAAAAGGACCTTGTTCTTCGAAAAATATTTTTTAAATTTTACAAGAAAAAAAATGTATTCATTATTATTATTTTTTTTTAATTTTACCTTTATGAAATTTTGAGATATAAAAAAATATTTAAATCAACATCATCAAAAAGTTTGGAAATAATTAACGTTATCAACTTTTTTACTTTAATGCGAAACAATGTAAATTAATAATAAATACTGTAATGATTGTAAAGTTTCACAAATAATTTTCTGTGGAAATAGAGAATCCATTAATAACAAAGATGGCGTCTGCAGGAAAAAAAGTGAGCAATTTTTTTTTTGTTTTGATATACATGAATAATTCCTTCTAATGTATCAACGATTTATTTTATGCAGCCTTTATAAGTTAATCTCGGCATTAGAAGCGATTTTATTTTGTTACTGGTTGTAGTTTAGACAAAACGCAAGTCAAATCATATGTCCATCACAATGGACATTGGGTCCAGATGGTTGGGTTCGATGCTTCAGATAGTTATTATATTAATGTATTTGTTGTCGAGTTTATTTTAGGCATTTAAATTATTTTAAAATCAACAGCAAGAGACCAGTAGGATAAAATATTTATTTCTCATATTAGGAAAAAAATATCTAAAAAAAATTAAAAAGATTAAAGAAGAGAAAAAGATTGAAATGAACAGATTAAATTAGATTAAAGATTAAAAAAAAAATTTTGGAATAATATTGCTAGTGCTGAAATATCAGAAATTGAAGAATTGGATACTTAAAATTGCATTATTGATTGTGTTAATCAATCTTCTACAAAAGGTATAGTTTATTGAAATTCTTGGAAATTTTTTCAAGTAATTAGTTTAAGCCTAAGAGAACGCAGAATTATTATTATGGAAAACGCATATGTATACTTTATATATATATATATATATATATATATATATATATAGGTGCTGATGTTTTACCTGAAAATTCCAATGATGATGTTTCTGATACGTAATTCCTTTTTACAACCAGAAAAGATATAAGTTAGAGAAGTAAATAATTTGAAACAAATAATAAAAAGGAATATATGCCAAATATGCCAATATAAAAATATATCCCAAAAAAATGACTAAAGTTTCCTCATCTCATGATTATTAAGGACTGTGGGGATTAATTGCCAAAATTTGATTTTAAACGAAAAACAATCTAATGTAAAAATGATAGTTGAAATGGTAAAATCTACATCTACTGCAATAAATGTGCAGTGCATTTATGGTGCACCAGGAAGAGTAATTTTTTTTCTTAAATTTTTATGTCAATTAATGCAAAAATCATCGATTTTGGTATGTAAAAACAAAAATATGTGAAAATCCTTTGTGAAACTGTGTATTCATGTATCTTCTATTATGAAATAAAAGTAATAAAATATTGACTTTTCGAAACTTGTTTAGTGATATAGCTACTTTATCTAACTTTTTTACAAAAAGAAATTGATATTTTAAACCAAACTCATTACAGAACCGAATATCTGACTTTTACAACCTTATTGACCGTTTGTCCATTCCAATGGCCAATTTCCTATTTTCTTATAAAACTAGTTTTTTCTTAATTGTTTTATTTTAACGTATTTATTAGCATCAAATTATGATATTTTAACGAAATTATTATTATTTTTTACCCATAACGTTAAAGTAAGGGTCCGAAAGAGTTATTTTTAAAAAAAAATCTCTTCATGTGGTATATATATTTTTTACGTTATGCACAGTTATATTTTTTACGTTATTACGTCAATGCACAGATATTCAATGAGGCAAGATTAATATTTCATATTTGAAAACGGACTACAATAATGAGAAGATTTAAACTCTACAACTGAGAAACATACTTTTATTTTTAATAATTACTTTTAATTGATATATTTTTTAAATTCTAAAAAATCTTTAAGGAATCTCAGTAGCTTAAAAATGTTTCATTTCAATAGTTTGAAAATCATAAACGTACTAAAATATATAAAACACTATAAATTAAATAACAATATTTATTTTTAATATGTATACTGGTTTATTTTATTAAAATCATAAAAAATGTTGATTGTGTGTAATTATAATGAATTTATATAAATGGTGAGGAATATATATATTTTTTAAATTAAAAGTCATTTAGAGAAAAGACATTTAGTGTTTAATTAAAAGACTAGTCAAATTGATTAAGCGATTGACTAATATTCCTTCTACTTCAAGAGCAAAAGATCTCACTTTGTTTAAATATAATTAAAATAGAAATTTTAACCCCACTTAAATTAATTTTTTAATTTTTTAAAACTTGAATTTTTTATCCTGTATTAACACTTTATAGTTTTAAACATTAATTATTTACATTTAAACTGAGGATAGTATCAAAAAAAGTTAATGAGGTTTTTATGATTACACAGTATTAATATTCCATAACAAATATATCTGTTATTATTGCTGCAAATATTAAAATTTTTTTTAATTAGTTCAACTTTATTTGCTGCTTAACAATAAAACAAAACAAAAAAAAATATTTCGAAATAATTCCTGTTCGCAAAAATATTATTCCGAATTATCTAAAATAAACAATCCATCTACAACAACAGACAAACAAAAAAAGTATTTCAATGTGCAATTAGCAATATAATTAAAATAGAAATTTTAACTCCACCTAAATTAATTATTTAATTTCCTAAAACTTGAATTTTTTTATCCTGTATTAATTACGAAAACTTTTGTAGTTTTAGACATTAATTATTTACTTTTAAGCTAAAGATCGTATCAAAAAAAGTTGATGAAGTTTTTGTGATTTCAAAATATTAATATACCATAACATTAAAGATATTTATGTTCTAGACAAACTGATTGAGCAATTGACACTTTTACAACCTCATTGACCGTTTCTCCATACCAATGGAAATTTTTTCTTAATTTTTTTTTATTATTTACGTATTTATTTGCATCAAATTATGATATTTTAATGAAATATCATAACTTGATTATAAAATATACCATAACAAGTATATCTGTTAGTATTGCTACAAATATTAGTAGTATATATTTCTTTAAAAAATGGAGCATAAATATCAACTTTATTTGTTCCTTAACAATAAAACAAAACAAAAAAAAAATATTTCTAATAATTCCTGTTTGCAAAAATATTATTCCTAATCATCTAAAACAAACAATCCATTTGCAATAAGCATTTCAATATGTAATCAGCAATATAATTAGAACAGAATTTTTAACTCCACTTAAATTAATTTTTTAATTTTCTAAAACTTGAATTTTCTTATCCTGTATTAATAACGAAAATTTTATAGTTTAAAACATTAATTATTTACTTTTAAATTAAGAATGTTATCAAACAAAAATTTGATCGAGTTTTTGGGGTTACAAATATTAATATTCCATAACATTAAAGGCATTTATGCTCTAGACAAACTGATTAAGCTATTAACACAATTGACCCTTTTACAACCTCATTGACCGTTTTTCCATTCCAATGTACATTTGTCTACTTTCTTATAAAACTGGTTTTTTTACATTTTTTTACTTTAACGTATTTATTAGCATCAAATTATGATATTTTAATGACCTATCATAAAAAAAATTATAAAATATACCATACCATATATCTGTTTTTATTGCTGCTGATATTAATAATAAATATTTTTTAAAAACTATATTTGCTGTTTAACATCAAAACAAAACAAAACAAAATACATTTGAAATAATTCATGTTTTGCAAAAATATCATTCCGAATCATCTAAAATAAACAATCCATCTGCAGTAACAGATAAAAAAAATAAGCATTTCAATATAGAATCAGCAATAATGAATCTCCACCTTACGTCTCACAGATTATAACGTTAGGAAATATCACTCGAGCTGCAATAAGCAATAATTAATAATTTTTTTTTTTAAAAATAGTTGAACTTTATTTGCTCTTTAACAATAAAAAAAAAAAGATATTTGAAATAATTCATGTTTTGCAAAAATATCATTCCAAATCATCTAAAATAAACAATCCATCTACTAAAACAGATAAAAACAAGCATTTCAATGTGGCATCAGCAATAATGAATCTCCACCTTACGTCTCACAGATTATAACGTTAGGAACTATCACTCGGGTATCAAATCACAGAGAAAGGATATAAGGAATAACAAAACAACACCCCCCCAATCCGAAAGAAAACGGTTTATCCACCAGTCCATTATTTATCTGTGACCGCCTCCCTCTGCTAGAAAGAAAAAAAAAATGGAGCCAGCAGAGAGAAAAAAATCCGAGAGAGAGAGAGAGCAAAGCACTATTTCTGAGGCCATTCGTGCATATGAGTTATCTTGAAGAACAGTTCCTGCAGCATCAGAAGCGTGACTCAGTAGGACTCAACATCAATCTTGGACACTTTCGTATAGCTTTCCCATTTTATTCACTTGATTTTTTTTCTTCCTCCTTTTTTTTTCTTTTTGGGTAGAATGTACTGTTGCTGTTGTTTATGTAAGTTGTTATGTATTGCTGTGGTAAATATAGTTAATAAATGGAGTATGTAATATCCATATGCATAAAAATCGATTGGCATCATATTAAAATTTGCCAATCACTTTTATGCTAGTTTCTATTTGAGCTTGAAGAACAGTTCCTGTAGACTGTGACTCAGTGAAATTCGGTTTCAATGACAGTAGCTTTCTTGCATTCGTATTTATACTATTCAGCTTTTTTTCTTTCCTTTCTGAAGATATGTATTGTTTCATGAATTGCTGTTTTTCAAATAGGTTGATATGCATTGTTTGATGAGATGCTATATTTCAAATAGGTTGATATGCAGTGTTTGATGAAATACTGCTATCCAAATAGATAGATATGTATTGTTTGATGAGTTGCTGCTATTCAAATAGGTTGATATGTATTGCCTTGGCAAACTATAATGTTTATAAATGGAAAATGCAGCATTCATATTGATAAAAAAAGATTAATATTAAATTAATTTTTGCTAATCACCTATTTGCCTGTTCCCATTTGGCATATTCGTGCATATGAGTTATCTTGAACAATAGTTCCTGCAGCATCAGAAGCGTGACTCAGTAGGACTCAACATCAATCTTTGACACTTTCGTAGAGCTTTCCCATTTTATTCACTTGATTTTTTTTTCTTCTTCCATTTTTTCTTCTTTTTGGGTAGAATGTACTGTTGTTGTTGTTTATGTAAGTTGTTATGTATTGCTGTGGTAAATAAAGTTAATAAATGCTAGTTTCGATATTCATAAAAATCGATTAGCACTATATTAAACTTTGCCAATCACTTTTATGCTAGTTGCCACTAGGCATAATTGTGCATATGAGCTTGAGGAACAGTTCCTGTTGACTGTGCGACTCAGTGGAATTCGGTTTCAATGGCAATTCCTTATGGCTTTCTTGCAATATCATTTCAAAATGCAACTTTTGTAAAAAGTAATTTTTATTTTGCAAATTTTATGTGAATTTAATTATGTTTAACTATTTAAAACATTGGCCGTAAAAAGAATACTTTTGATAATTTAGTGTTATTAAGTCATTCAAATTATTCTTTTCCGCTGTCTTGAATATTAAAATGGTTCATATTCAGCACTTTATCAATTGATAATTTTATTTTAATTATTATTTAAATAAATTATTATTATTATTTTTATAAACATTAGCATATATGATTAGATTGTTCAAATTTAAATAAAAGTTAAAATTTTATCAAAATATATAATGCAAAATTTAGAATTGCAATTAATAAATGCATCATTATAAATGCTTTATGACAAAAGTTCAAATGTAGAAAATATGTTACTATTAAATAAATTATTTTGCGATATTTTATCATTTCAAAAAATGTACAAATATCGGTATTTTAAAAGAAGTTCGTGTCGAAACTCAAAAATCGATATGTATTGCCATTTTGCTGTTATGAATTTTTGTATTAATAACAGTTTGAAACACAAAAATCGATATGTATTGCCAATTTGCATTTATAAATTTTTGCATTAATAATAGTTTTGAAACTCAAAAATTGACATGTATTGCCACTTTGAATTTACAAAGTTTTGTATTAATAACAGTTCGAAACTCAATAAGTTCGAATTTTAAACTCTTACCAATCTATAGGCTTAATAATATTGAAACCACCAAAAGAGTCAATAAAAAACAGAAACAATAATGATTTTGTCTATCGTTTTTTTTTTTTCATTTTTATCCCACCGATCAAACTTGTCAAACACTGTCTGAAAAAACCCAATAAAAATCTATTTTTTTATCCCTCGATATCTCTATCAAAATCCCTTTCCAAGATCATTGATTTCCGATACGATCTCCAAACCCCCAAAAAAATCCTCGGGAACACAAAGAAAATTGGACGATTCCCACCCCATCTATCGGAAATACTCGAAGTGATATCCTTATCAGGCATCTGAGGTCTCTACGTAAGCCGTTTAGTATCTCTCTATTATTACCTTGCAGGAAGATAAATAGTAGATAGCTCAGTGGCAGCGTTCGAGTAGTTACTCACAAGATCAACAGGTGGCAGTGGCATCTGATAGTAGGTCTGCGGGCGAATCTGGAGAGGAAGATATGTCACTTTTCTTGAGAGAAATTTTATCTCGTAGTGCTCGGAGGATTGGTGACTGGTTATACATCAACCTGAATGGTGCTTCACTCATTGCTGGGTATTTTTTTTTCTATCATATCTGGCAATATGAAATATATATACAGGCTGACTTTGATGTATGGCGTGATACGAGTGACGTTTAAAAAGCGTGATGTGAAAAATTTAGTTAGGTGAAAGTGTGATCTGAATTTTTCAATTTGAAATAATCTGAGATTTATGTCCCTTTCTGTTCAGTATCTACTGTTTTTGAAGCTGAATAGACTTACAGTTGTTATCATTAAACAAGCATTTTTTTTATTCGATAAAATTTCAATTAATTCGTAAATATTTAATTCATGAATCCTTAACGCTAGCTTATAATGTTTCGTGTTTACAATAATAGTTTTAACAAAATGCACAAGTACTTCCATTCAGAAATGATTTTTTTTAGAAAAATTAATTTATTTTATTAAAAAAAATATATATTAAAAAAAATTTTTTTACAAGTTTATTTGTAAAAAAGCAATATTGTTTACACTTTAAATTTGCTATTTTGATTTAAAAAAAATTGTAATATCATTTTATAAAGAACGTGATTTACAATAAGATAATATTAATTATTTGCACAATTTTTAAAAAAGTACTTGAAATTACTTAAGCCTATAATGTGAATTATATATATATATGTTGTTATTCTATAATGCAGCTGGCAATACGGAGACGCCATAAGAAAGGGCTGCACCGCTGTTACTAATTTAGTACTACCCAGGGGGCACGTGTAGCTTGAAGACAGGCTACGGACGTGGAGTAACACTACCCCCACAACTCTTTACAATCCTATTAGATCGGGACCTACTGTTTAAAGCGGATTCCGAACCACTACAAACATCCATGGCACCGCCGGAACTCGAATCCGAACCATGTGCTACTGAGCGTCGGAGCGCTAGTCACTCGGCCATCAGACTAACCTAGCGCCCACAATACTAGTCACAAATATATATTGTGGCTAGCCCCCACAATACTATACACAAATATATAAATACAATATATATATATATATATATACACCCAAGAGCCAAAACATTATGACCACTTGTCAATAACGAGTTGGCCCACCTTTGGCGCGCAGCACAGCTTTAACCCGCCTTGGAATGGATTAATACTACCACTTAATACCAGTTAAATACCACTTCCACCTGATCACGTGCCTTCCACGTCATCCAGGCGAGTTCATTGCAAAATTTAGGGGTGGTCATAATGTTTTGGCTCTTGAGTGTACATACATACATACATACAATACTATACACAAATGCGTTTCAATGTTAGGATTGCTCCTAATATTGAAAGAAAATACTTTGCGTTATTCTTTGTATTTTATCTAATATTTATAAAAAATCTACCTACCTATTAAATACAGCCATAGAAACGAAACGGTAGAGCTGAACTTGAAACTTTATAAGAGAAACCGAACTGAAAATTTCTTTTCTTGCACCAGGGATGGGTTCAATAAATCAGTCGGGCGGAAAGTCTTTTGTTGCGCTTGAGAGGGAGAAAAAAATAGGTAACATGTTTTTCAAATAGGGCTGTTTATGAATGAAATTCGAAAGTAGGAAACCGTGAGAAGGAAATACGCAGGTTGGACTGCATATGAATGAAATTCAAACTTTGGACTGCGAATGAAATTCGAAGACTGCGTATGAATGAGGCTTTAATAAAAATGCGTATGAATGAGGCTTTAATAAAAATGCGTATGAATGAGGCTTTAATAAGAATGCGTATGAATGAAACTTTAATAAGAATGCGTATGAATGAAATTCGAACGTTAACGTAAGTTAACGAGTATATGGAAAATGGTGTTCTTGAAATTCACAATAGGGATTGCAATACCGGTATACCGTGATACCGAATACCGCTATTTTGAGCCATTTGTACAATTTTGTAATACTGGTATTCAGAAGTTTAAATACCGTTTTTTCGGTATTTACTAGAAATGTAGATTTCTTATCTGTGAATTCTTATTTGAAAAATAGAAATTCTTATCTGTGAAAACAAAGTTGTAGTTGTAAAGAAATTATGTAATATTTCGATATTTTTTTAAATTGTTGAGTTTGTTATTCACATTGTATTTGCATATCATACTTTAGAGTTCAAACTATTTTTCAGATTTATTATATATATACTCATAAATAATACATCATAATAATGAATAAGAATAACTTTAAAGAACATAAAAAAATCAGTTGATAATACTTCGGTTTGGCTTCATTATTCATATGATGAGAATTATGTGGTGGCACAATGTAAAAAATGTTCAAGAGTTATTGAAGTGAATGAAGGAAGTACAAGCAGACTCCATACACATTTAAAAACGAAACATGATACAAATTTGTTAAAGAAGAAAGTATCTAATTGCGATGAAGCTACAAACTTAAGCACAATTTCTAAGCCCAAGCCATCATCATTTTAAAAAAAAGATAATTTGGATGAAATTAGATGCATTAGATGGAATAACAGCATTAGATGGCTTGCCATTTCGAGTGTTTTTTGTGTTATTTACATTCTCTAATAAAGCTGGCAAATAAAAAAAAAAAAAAAAAAAAAAAAAAAACGCCTGTGTGTTCTTTCTTTTTCTAAAATTTCTACTATCGGTATTAAAACCGGTATCCCGGTATTGAGATCTAAAAAATACCGAATACCGGTATTGAATTTTTTGTCCGATATTGCAATCCCTAGTTGGGGTGAATGAATTACTTCCAATGGCTGTGTGTCTTACAGCGTGTTTTTCTTTTCTTCTCAGGTAAAACCGAAGACTCCCTGGAGGAAGTAGCCGATCTCCTGCATTTACCGACAGACCTTTTCTCCGTGAGAGATCCCGAGGATGACGTGTACGAGTACACAGTGTTCACCAAGCAGAGGGTGGCCGAGGGCATCAGGTTCGGACCCTACGAAGGCCACTTGGTCAAGAGCCAGGCGGACAGTGCCAATGTCATAGAGGTAGGAAAAATGTCCCCTACTCCTTTTTTTTTCCTTTTTTTTTTCCGGCAGGTAAAAATTCTCAAATATTGGACAATAACTGCTATCAGAAGGTTTCGGTGAGTGCCGCTTTGGTTTTAGGATCAAGAGGCCTTTATTTGAAACTTATGCGAAATGAACCTGAAGGGTTTTAAGATATTATAAATCTATCGGTCGAAAAGTCTCTTCTGGGGTGGAAAAGTGAAAAAGGAAAATTACCCCAGATGTTTTCTGTCAAGGATTCGTTTTTAAGTACGATGTAGTGTAGCAGGTTCAAATGAATCTAATGTACCCATAAATAATTCTTTGATATAGATAATATGTATACATTCTGTCCTTCACATTCCTTAGATCATTTTTATACCTTTGATATGGATGATTTGTACATATATTCTTCTTTACGTGAATGCCAACTTGCTTTCTTATAAAATTTTCATGACACTTTTAAATAAAATCAATGCTATTTTCCTCTTTTTTTTTAAAAAATAAGGACTAGAATTTGTTGATAAAAAACACCACAGAATTTCTCTTCTTGAAGAAGGATTCCATTATGAAAATCACTTTTTAGATATTAGAATTTTTCAGAAGTATTAACACAACCTTTTTTTCCTCAATGCGACACTATCTGTACAGAAGTTATATACAGGGTGATTATAATTGAAGTCCCACGTTCAAAATGCTGTATCAGTGCAGCAAGTGAAGCTTGAAGATTTGCTACGGACGTGAGTAACACTTCCCCCACAGCGCTCTACGATCCTATTAGACCGGGGCATACGGTTTAAAGTGGATTCCAAGCCACTACAAATATCCATGGTATCGCCGGGACTCGAACCCGAAACCTATGGTACTGAGACCCAGAGCGCTAGCCAGTCGGCCATCAGGCTCCTGGGTGCTTATGCGGCCTGATGACCAATTGACTAGCGCTCCGGCCTTTCGTTTCATAGTCTTAAGTTGGAATCCTTGCAGTGGCACGGATATTTGTGAGTGGTTCTGAATCCATGTTAAACTGTAGGTCCCGGTCTATTTATCTGAAAGTGTTCACACGATGATTGTAAAGCGACAAACCAAACCAAAACTGGGTGCTTATCTCAATTACTGGATTTCACAAATCCGAATCACGTGACTTTTTTTTTCCTTCTAATGCAGCTGGCAAATAGACCGTGATCTTCGCCATAAGGGCTGCAGCGATGTTACTCACTTCGCACTACCCAGGGGACGCGTGTAACTTGATGGTAAGCTACGGACGCGGAGTAACACTACCCCCGCAGCGCTCTACGATCCTGTTAGGACTGGGACCTACGGCTTAAAGTGGATTTCAAACCCCTACAAACACCCATGGGCAAAGCCGGGATTTGAACCCGATACCTGTGGTACCGAACGCCAAAGCGCTAGCCATTCGGCCATCAGGCCCTAAATCACGTAACTAAAAATTAAAAAAAATAATAAATAAATAAACCAGTGAATGTAAATGTTTATGTTTTTTCCAAACTATTATTTTCTCCTTAACCGTAGCTGACACCAAATAATAATTCAAAATGTTAACTCACCAGTGTTACCAATACGAAAAACTTATTTATTTATTTCAAAACTATTAACCCTAATCTGTATAATTTCCGTAGTGTTATATATATATATATATATATATATAAATATTACGAGCCACCACCCAAACCATTACGAACGGCAAGTCAACAGGTCTCGTGGTCCAGCGGTCATCCATTGGTCAAGGGGAGGACAAATCAATGTATTGGGAATGACATAGCGGTCAATATTGTAACTACAACTGTGTACAGTGGCAGGGAGGGACGGAAGCCCACATCTATCAGGATTATGAGGATTATGGAAGTTAGTGGTTGTGGTTAATCTGTAATGTTGGCCACCTTAAACGCTCGTTATGTCGTCTTATAAGGGAATAAGGGTGCTCAACACGCTATTTTAGGTATAAATCTCTTTTAATTGCTTCCTTTTGTAGGGAATTAAGGGAGGGAGGGTCAATAAATCAATTTTGTACTAGATGTTTAACTAAGGTTATGTGTTAATTTTTAGATATCTAGCTTTGTGGCTCATGGATGGTGCTTTTTACATATAGGTGAAGAAATATTTGTTTCCTTTTTTTTAAAGAAAATATTTGATTCTATTGTAGTAAAACTGCTTAACTCAACATGTACTCAATCAACTTGTGTAAAATCAACATGTACTCAGGACTGGTTATTTATTTAAAGAAAAAAAAAACATTGCTTATTATTGTGTACAAAACACATTGGTAACACAAATTTTTAGTGAAAGTGACTTTACAATTTACAAAACAATATATATATGAATCAACAAAAGTTATAAGCTATTCGAATTAAATTATTCTATGATTAGGTAGTTACCTATTGTTAAAACGTTGTAGTTGCCTATGTTAAAACATTGACTATTATTATATGTACAAAACACTTTGGTAACACAAATTTTTAGTGAAAGTGACTTTACAATTTACAAAACAATATATGAATCAACAAAAATTATAAGCTATTCGAATTAAATTATTCTATGATTAGGTAGTTACCTATTGTTAAAACGTTGTAGTTGCCTATGATAAAACATTGACTATTATTATATGTACAAAACACTTTGGTAACACAAATTTTTGGTGAAAGTGACTTTACAATTTACAAAACAATATATGAATCAACAAAAGTTATAAGCTATTCGAATTAAATTATTCTATGATTAGGTAGTTACCTATTGTTAAAACGTTGTAGTTGCCTATGATAAAACATTGACTATTATTATATGTACAAAACACTTTGGTAACACAAATTTTTGGTGAAAGTGACTTTACAATTTACAAAACAATATATGAATCAACAAAAGTTATAAGCTATTCGAATTAAATTATTCTATGATTAGGTAGTTACCTATTGTTAAAACGTTGTAGTTGCCTATGATAAAACATTGACTATTATTATATGTACAAAACACTTTGGTAACACAAATTTTTAGTGAAAGTGACTTTACAATTTACAAAACAATATATGAATCAACAAAAATTATAAGCTATTCGAATTAAATTATTCTATGATTAGGTAGTTACCTACTGTTAAAACGTTGTAGTTGCCTATGATAAAACATTGACTATTATTATATGTACAAAACACTTTGGTAACACAAATTTTTAGTGAAAGTGACTTTACAATTTACAAAACAATATATGAATCAACAAAAATTATAAGCTATTCGAATTAAATTATTCTATGATTAGGTAGTTACCTATTGTTAAAACGTTGTAGTTGCCTATGTTAAAACATTGACTATTATTATATGTACAAAACACTTTGGTAACACAAATTTTTAGTGAAAGTGACTTTACAATTTACAAAACAATATATGAATCAACAAAAATTATAAGCTATTCGAATTAAATTATTCTATGATTAGGTAGTTACCTATTGTTAAAACGTTGTAGTTGCCTTTGATAAAACATTGACTATTATTATATGTACAAAACACTTTGGTAACACAAATTTTTGGTGAAAGTGACTTTACAATTTACAAAACAATATATGAATCAACAAAAATTATAAGCTATTCGAATTAAATTATTCTATGATTAGGTAGTTACCTATTGTTAAAACGTTGTAGTTGCCTATGATAAAACATTGACTATTATTATATGTACAAAACACTTTGGTAACACAAATTTTTAGTGAAAGTGACTTTACAATTTACAAAACAATATATGAATCAACAAAAATTATAAGCTATTCGAATTAAATTATTCTATGATTAGGTAGTTACCTATTGTTAAAACGTTGTAGTTGCCTATGATAAAACATTGACTATTATTATATGTACAAAACACTTTGGTAACACAAATTTTTGGTGAAAGTGACTTTACAATTTACAAAACAATATATGAATCAACAAAAGTTATAAGCTATTCGAATTAAATTATTCTATGATTAGGTAGTTACCTATTGTTAAAACGTTGTAGTTGCCTATGATAAAACATTGACTATTATTATATGTACAAAACACTTTGGTAACACAAATTTTTAGTGAAAGTGACTTTACAATTTACAAAACAATATATGAATCAACAAAAATTATAAGCTATTCGAATTAAATTATTCTATGATTAGGTAGTTACCTACTGTTAAAACGTTGTAGTTGCCTATGATAAAACATTGACTATTATTATATGTACAAAACACTTTGGTAACACAAATTTTTAGTGAAAGTGACTTTACAATTTACAAAACAATATATGAATCAACAAAAATTATAAGCTATTCGAATTAAATTATTCTATGATTAGGTAGTTACCTATTGTTAAAACGTTGTAGTTGCCTATGATAAAACATTGACTATTATTATATGTACAAAACACTTTGGTAACACAAATTTTTGGTGAAAGTGACTTTACAATTTACAAAACAATATATGAATCAACAAAAGTTATAAGCTATTCGAATTAAATTATTCTATGATTAGATTGTTACCTATTATTAAAACGTTGTAGTTGCATATGTTAAAACATTGACTATTATTACATGTACAAAACACTTTGGTAACACACATTTTCAGCAAACGTGATCTTAAAATTGACAAAAATATAATTAATTACCAAAAGTTTTAAACTATCCGAATTAAATTATTTTATACTTAGGTAGCACATTAAGCAAATTACAACTATGATGATATTATTTAAATAAGTTTTGAATTTATTTTACAGAATATTTAAGTTCTCCAAAAGAAGAAATTTTTAGATTAACTTTCTGCTCTTCCAAACCTCAAAATTGAGCAAACTAGTTTATACTTTTCCATAATTAAAAGAAAAGGCTTAAAAAAAAAAGACTTTAAATAAAACCTTCCCCAACGTGTAATAAGTACCACATTCCTTGAACATTCTTAAAAATAAAATTATGCAATACTGCTTGTTAACTAACTTACAGGGTGGTTATAATTAGTCCCACTTTCAAAATGCTGCTGTTGTTCTAATACAGCTGGCAATACATAGACAATTAATCTTTATGCCATAAGCAAGCACTGCACCGCTGTTACGCATTTAGCACTGACCAAAAGACACGCGTAGCTTGAAGATAGGCTCTGGACGTGAGTAACACTACCCCAGCAACGCTCTACGATCATATTAAACCCGTACATACAGTTTAAAGTGGATTCCGAACCACTACAAACATCCATGGCAACGCCGGAACTCGCCAGAGCGCTAGCCTTACGGCCATCAGGCCCTCTTCGAAATTATATTTTGAATGAGGCCGTTCGAAATTATATTTTAACATTTTCCAAGAAAATAATTTTTAACAAACTAATTAAAAGAATTACTACATTATGCACAAAAAATATTAATTGTTAAATATGTAAACGTGTCGCACATTGAACAAAAAATCAATAAATGAAATTATCTATTTACCTAATTATATATATTATATGACATTTCCAATACTAATTGTTTTTTTTTGTTCCAATGCAACTGGCAAACACTTAGACAGCTTGGTCTTGGATGCCTTAAGGTAAGCGCTGCACAGACGTTATTCACTTTTCATTACCCAGGAGGCGCGTGCAACTTGACGATACGGACGCGGAGTAACAATGCCCCCGCAATGCTCTACGATCCTATTAGAACCGGGACCTACGGTTTAAAGTGGATTCCGAACCAATACAAACATCCATGGCACCGCCGGGACTCGAACCCGAAACCTGTGGCACTAAGCGCCAGAGCGCTAGCCACTCGGCCATTCAGGCCCTCCAGTACTAATTGTAATACACCCATTAAGAATAAAAAAGAAACATGCAATGGAATGAAATTAAAAATTAGAAAAACCAGATACCCCCAAAAAATAATAAAGTTTAATCATTTAACTATTTTGCTTTCCATTAAGTATGTGAATTGATTAAAAAATATTAGTAAATATTAGCTGTTTACAATTCCCTAGAACAGATTTATCAGACATTATGAATAAAACAAAGAAAGAAAAAGTCTCACCACATTGCAATCTTCCCATCGATATTAATTAATTAAAGTCACACAGGGATCAGATATGAATATCGTATGATATTTGACAATGATTTATGTATCTCGTTCTATTTATAAATGAAATTTGTGATTCCTGATATCTGGCATAATTTCTTTTCCTTTCGTGCTTGCTCTCAGTTGCGAAGATAATCCTTTGTGGTAAATAAATTACTCAAAATAATTATCTTGCTTTAATTAAAGGATTGGTATGAGCTTTCAATTGTTGAACGGACATTTGCATTGGATGAGACAAAAGTTGTTATAAATTCCTTGTTCTTTTAAGATGAAGAAATAAACTGCGATAAAAGTTGGACAATTTTGTCAAAATTCTGGATTCAAAAAGCAGTTATTATAATTTATTTTTAGTCCATAAAAAATTTATTTACTTTCTTTTGGCTTAACAAAATCTGCTGGTTTTTTTTTTTTTTTTGAAAGTTTTCAAGATTTTTATGTTGAAAGTATTTTTACTTTTATAGTTGCTATAGTATGTATGCATCTGAATCAGATAATTAATATATACTAAATATTTAACGCTGTCTTGGCTTGGTTTGTTGTTCTACGGGCATTTTGTGAACACGAGGGCTAATTAGACAGGGACCTACAGTTTAACGAGGACTCCGAACCACTAACAAACATCAGGATTGGAACCAAGGTCCAGAGCTGTAGCCACTGGATCACCATGCCGCAACATAGTCTGTCATTCAATCACTTGAGTAAGGGTCATAATATTATAGTCACCAGGTGCTTTCACGTGAAACGATTTTTTCTCTATAAAAACTAAACTGTCGACTTGTAATTCTGTCTTACAGAATCTAAGCCGAATGTCATTCTGTCTACTCTACACTCAAGAGCCAAAACATTATGACCACCCCTACATTTTGCAATGAACTCGCCTGGATGACGTGGAAGGCACGTGATCAGGTGGAAGTGGTATTTAACTAGTATTAAGTGGTGGTATTAATCCATGCCAAGGCGGGTTGAAGCTGTGATGCGCGCCAAAGGTGGGCCAACTCGTTATTGACAGGTGGTCATAATGTTTTGGCTCTTGAGTGTATATTCAATGAGAGAGTCGTATAATTCAAAACTTGGAAACTCCCACCATGCAGTGACTGCCAGTGTGAGATGCTCATACATTTTAACAGGGCTCTCGGTACCACAGGTTTCAGGTTCAAGTTGCGGAAATGTTTCATAAATATCATTGAAATCTGATGATGAATACACAAGTTGTGTTTAACATGAACATTTTAGTAATGGTTTTCAATTATTAAATAGGTTGTACAATAAAATACGGTTTCTGCAATAAATATTGTACAATAAAGATGGTTTATATTTCATATTTTGAGTAATGCTTTTTAAAATAAGATTATGAGTCTGATGACCGAGTAGCTAGTGCTCTGGTGCTCGAGTCCCAGAGGGTGACATGGATGTTTGTAGTAGTCTCACATGACCGTAGAGCCCAATCAGACTTCTTCCTATACTGTAAAGGGCCTACTCAGCTCTAGACACAGTGATGTGGTGTGGTGTAGTTGTAGTAGTAGTATACATGTTATCGTAATTCAAATATCGTCTTCTCATTTCAAAAAAGTAGTGACCGCAAATAAATATATTCCGCGAATTCGAGCCTGGTTTGGTTTGGTTTGGAAGAAAATATACAAAATTGACTTCAATTACTTTTGTTATTTATTTTAATGTTACCCTTTCAACATGGTCAGTAAATTTGAGACTATTTTGATTGATTTTGTTGTAAAAAAAATTGTACAAATTCAGAATGGGAGTTTATCAATTCTTCCTATATAGTATATGGTTTGGTACGTCGCTCTACTGTCATCTTGTGCACACTTTAAGCTAAATAGACAGGGACCTACAGTTTAACGTGGATTCCGAACCACAAACAAAAATCCATGCCACGGCCAGGATTCGAACTTGAAGCCTTCGGTAACGATAGCCAGAACACTAGCCAGTAGGTCCCTGTCTCACATGAACGTAGAGCGTCACAGTGTCCAATCAGACTTCTTTTCACCCACATCATTCCCAAACCGTAAAAGGCAACTAAGCTCTAGGCACAGTGATGTGGTGTATTAGTAATAGTATACACATTATTGTAATAACCATTTAGTCATCTCGTTTCTTAAAGCAGTGACTTCAAATGAATTTATTCCGCGAATTCAAGCCTGGATTGGTTTGGTTTTTTTTGGTCTGTCGCTCTAAAGTCATCTTGTGCACACTTTAGGTTAAATAGACAGGGACCTACAGTTTAACGTGGATTCCGAACCACCCACAAAAATTCATGCCACGGCCAGGATTCAAACTTGAAGCCTTCGGTAGCGATAGCCAGGGCGATAGCTAGTTGACCATCAGGCCGCCGAATTCGAGCCTGAGACACCTTGCAAAAGTATCAGCTCACATTAAAAGGCCAGATCACATGTACTACCAAAATTAAAAATAAAAACATAAGTCTCCTTATTTTAATTTTATTCTAGTTCGAAAATCATTTCCAACAAAAATAAAACAAAAATAAGTGAAGGAAAAAAGAAATGTCAGTTGCGTCGTTAATCCAACAGCCCTCCCGACAAAAAGGAAAGAACCTTAATAACACTACTAACATGACCTGGATGGAGTATAATTTTAATTTATTATATCATCAGGGCAATCGTTTGGAGGGGGTGGAGGGGTGAAGTGGGTTTGTAGTGAGTACCTGATGAATTTTTATTTCTATATTAGCTCAGGCAGAAGAACGAAAGGTTCGTTATCTGCTCATAATAACTGGTCGCTCAGAAAATCAGCTTCATCAAAGCTCTCTTTTGCCCTGCGAGCAATTTCGAGCTCTCTCGGTAAAAATTTTCTTCCAATTTTATTTATGCTCTTTTATCCTGGAATATTTGCGAACGATTACTTTCGTCTGAAATTGATAAGGGGTGAAAATAGAATGTGTGGAAAAGAAAGAAAAAAAAATTAAATCATTTCTACGACAACGTTATTTTATCAACCGGGGCCGTATTACATTTATATGAGCACGCAATTTTTTTTTCTCTCTCAAATTTAGCTACTCCCACTTTTATTTTAATTTTTCCACTTTTTTCTCCAAGATTCGAATACTCGATAAGGTTAAAAATTGTCATTAAAGTTCTTTTCCCCCCTTCTAGTTGAAAAAAACTCAGTGAAATAAAAAAAAATAATTTGTTAAAAAAAAAAAAAAAAATACAAAAAGTCGAGACACATCCTATTTTTTTTATTTTTTAAAGTTTAGTTTAAGTGGTAATAAATCGATACATCACAAGATAAGGCGCGACCCTATTTTTACCGGGGGGAAACTTTTTAAAAAAGTTTTACATTATTATCTGCAAATTGAATAGATTTGTCCAGATAAACGTCGCATAGGATGTTCTTTTCGATAAATCCCGTTGGATTTTTTATTTTTATTTGAGGAAATGTTTCATAAATATCATTAAAATCTAATGATGAATAGACGAGTTGTGTTTAAGATAAAAATTTTTTGTAATGTTTTTCAATTATTAAATTGTTTGTGCCATAAAATGTTCGTGGGTGGTTTGTATTTGATATCTTGAATAAGGCTTTTTATAATAAAATTACCTAAACTGCCGAGAGGCTAGCGCTCTGCCTCTCTGTACGAACGGTTTCGGGATCATATCCCGGCGGTGACTTAGATGTTTGTAGTGGTTCGGAATCAACTTAAAGCTGAAGGTCACGGCCCCATATCACCGTAGAGCGGCCAGGGCCCAATCAGGCTTCTTACCCACATCATTCTCAAACTGTAAAGGGGCAACAGAACGCTAGACACAGTGGTGTGATGGGGTATAGTAGTAGTAGTAGTATACACGTTATCGTAATAACCATCTAGTTTTCTCATTTCTGAAAGCAGTGACTGCAAATGAATATATATTTCGAGGTTTCGAGCCTGAATCCTCTTGCAAAGTATCAGCTCACATTAACAGTCCAGATCTCGGTTTTTTTCACTTGTATTACGAAATGTTTGCTCTAATGCAGCTGACAAACACATAGAGAGCTGTCCGGGATGCCTTAAAGTAAGCGCTGCACTGACCTTACTCACTTAGCACTACCCAGAAGGCGCGTGTAGCTTGAAGATAAGCTGCGGACGCGGAGTAACACTAGTCCCGCAAGGGTCTACGATTCTATTAGACCGGCACTTATCGTTTAAAGTGGATTCCGAACCACTACAAACATTCATGGCACCGCCGGGACTTGAATCCAACACCATAGGTACCGAGAGTCAGAGCGCTAGCCACTCGGCCAATTAGGCCTCTGTATTACAAAATTAAAATTAAAAATAAAAATCATAATAATCTCCTTATTTTCATTTTATTCTAGTTCGAAAATCAATCCCAACAGAAATCATGGAAAAATAAAACTAAAAGAAGTGAAGGAAAAAAAAATTTCAGTTGTGTCGTTAATCTAACAGCCCTGCCGACAAAAAGGAAAGAACCCTCATAACACTACTAACAGGACCTGGATGGAGTATAATTTTAATTTATTATATCATCAGGGCAATCGTTTGGAGGAGGAGGGGGGAGGGGTGAAGAGGGTTTATAGTGAGTACCTGATGAATTTGTAATTTTATATTAGCGACTCCGAACGAAAGGTTCGTTATCTGCTCATAATAACTGGTCGCTACGAAAATCAGCTTCATCAAAGCTCTCTTTTGCCCTCCGAGCAATTTCGAGCTCTCTTGGTAAAAATCTTCTTCCAATTTTATTTATGCTCTTTTATCCTGGAATATTTGCGAACGATTACTTTCGTCTGAAATTGATAAGGGGTGGAAAATAGAATGTTCAGAAAAGAAAAAAAAAAAAATTAAATCGTTTCTACGACAACGTTATTTTATCAACCGGGGCCGTATTACATTTATACGGGCGCATATTTTTTTTCTCTCTGAAATTTAGCTACTCACACTTTTATTTTAATTTTTCCACTTTTTTCTCCAAGATTCGAACACTCGATAAGGTTAAAAATTGTCATTAAAGTTCTTTACACCCCTTCCAGTTGAAAAAACTCAGTGAAATAAGTAGAGAAATAAAAAAATAATTTGTTAAAAAAAAAAGTACAAAAAGTCGAGACACATCCTTTTATTTTTTATTTTTTAAAGATTAGTTTAAGTGGTAATAAATCGATACATCACAAGATAAGGCGCGACCCTATTTTTAAAGGGGGGGGGGAACTTTTTAAAAACGTTTTGCATTATTATCTGCAAATTGAATAGATTTGTCCAGATAAACGTCGCATAGGATGTTCTTTTCGATAAATCCCGCTGCTTTTTTTTAATTTTTATTTGAGGAAATGTTTCATAAATATCATTAAAATCTGATGATGAATACACGAGTTGTGTTTTAAGATAAACATTTTTTGTAATGTTTTTCAATTATTAAATAATTTGTACCATTCAGTATACGAGGGTGATTTATATTTGATATCTTGAATAATGCTTTTTATAATAAAATTACCTAAACTGCCAAAGCTCTAGCGCTCTTGCTCTCGGTACGACAGGTTTCGGGTTCATATCCCGGCGGGGTCATGGATGTTTGTAGTGGTTCGGAATCAACTTTAAGCTGAAAGTCCCGATCCCATATCACCGTAGAGCGTCACAGAGCACAATCAGGCTTCTTAACCACATCATTCCCAAACTGTAAAGGGGCAACAGAACGCTAGACACACTGGTGTGGTGGGGTATAGTAGTGGTAGTATACACGTTATAGTAATAACCATCTAGTTTCCTCGTTTCAGAAAGCAGTGACTGCAAATGAATATATATTTAGAGGTTTCGAGCCTGAATCCTCTTGCAAAGTATCAGCTCACATTAACAGGCCAGATCTCGGGTTATCACATGTATTATAAAATTTTTGCTCTAATTCAGCTGACAAAAACTTAGAGAGCTGTCCTGGAGGCCTTAAACCAGCGCTGCACCGATCTTACTCACTTAGCACAACCCAGAAAGTGCGCGTACGGACGTGAAGTAACACTACTGCTTTAACGCTCAACGATCCTATTAGACCGGCACCTACCATTTAAAGTGAATTCCGAACCACTACAAACATCCATGGCATCGCCGGGACTCGAATCCGATACCTTAGGTACCGAGAGCCAGAGCGCTAGCCACTCGGCCATTCAGGCCTCTGTATTACAAAATTAAATTTAAAAATAAAAATAATAATAATCTCCTTATTTTCATTTTATTTTAGTTCGAAAATCAATCCCAATAAAAATCATGGATAAATAAAACAAAAATATGTAAAGGTAAAAAAAAAGTTCGGTTGAGTCGTTAATCTAACAGCACTACCGATATAAAGGAAAGGGCCCTAATAACACTACTAACATGTCCTGGATGGAGTATAATTTTAATTTATTATATCATCAGGGCAATCGTTTGGAGGGGGTGGAGGGGTGAAGTGGGTTTGTAGTGAGTACCTGATGAATTTTTATTTCTATATTAGCTCAGGCAGAAGGACGAAAGGTTCGTTATCTGCTCATAATAACTGGTCGCTCAGAAAATCAGCTTCATCAAAGCTCTCTTTTGCCCTGCGAGCAATTTTCGAGCTCTCTCGGTAAAAATTTTCTTCCAATTTTATTTATGCTCTTTTATCCTGGAATATTTGCGAACGATTACTTTCGTCTGAAATTGATAAGGGGTGAAAATAGAATATGCAGAAAAAGAAAGAAAAAAAAATTAAATCGTTTCTACGACAACGTTATTTTATCAACCGGGGCCGTATTACATTTATAAGGGCGCGTAATTTTTTTTTTCTCTCTCAAATTTAGCTACTCCTACTTTTATTTTAATTTTTCCACTTTTTTCTCCAAGATTCGAATACTCGATAAGGTTAAAAATTGTCATTAAAGTTCTTTCCACCCCTTCTAGTCGAAAAACTCAGTAAAATAAGTAGAGAAATAAAAAAAAAAAATGTGTGCAAAAAAAAAAGTCGAGACACATCCTTTTTTTATTTTTTAAAGTTTAGTTTAAGTGGTAATAAATCGTTACATCACAAGATAGGGCGCGACCCTATTTTTTAAGGGGGGAAACTTTTTAAAATCGTTTTGCATTATTATCTGCAAATTGAATAGATTTGTTCAGATAAACGTCGCAGAGGATGTTCTTTGCGATAAATCCCGTTGGATGACGATTTGCGATATTTTATTTTATTTTTATTTGAGGAAATGTTTCATAAATATTATTAAAATCTGATGATGAATACACAAGTTGGCTTCTTAAATACATGGTTTCTTTTCGAAAAATATTTGTTCAATGCTTTAATTAAAATATGAAATAAATTCTTTTAGTGTCTTGAAAATCTCAATTTTAAGTGTATAATAAATAATTAATCATACGTCATTCTTTATTTTTTAGTAAATGAATTAAATAATTAATTCATTTTTCCAAAAATTATTTATTAATCGGCTTTATTAAACTTTAAGTGTATATCTTAATTTTTATTAATATTTATTTAGTAATTATTAATAATTTTTTAAACAACTTAATTTTTATTAATATTCTTATTTATTATTTACATCAGAAATAAAAATTCATATTTTCCGATTTTAACTTTTTCCTTTTAATTTTTTAATAAAAGAAATTATGATATATTTCCTTTTCTATTTTATAAGCACAATGTAGGTAAATAAATTTCACAGACTAAAAATAAATTAAGTAACTGCTTTTTGGATCAAGAATTTTGACAAAATTGTACAGCTTTTATTGTAAATGATTTCTTCATCTTAAGGAACTGGGAATTTATAACAACTTTTGTCCCACCCAATACAAATGTCTGTTCAACAATTTTAAGTTTTTCCATTTAATTATGTAATAAAATAAATTATGATATATTTCCTTTTCTATTTTATAAGCCCGAATAAGGTAAATAAATTTCACAGACTAGAAATAAATTAATTGCTTTTCGGATCAAGAAATTTGACAAAACTGTCCAGCTTTCACTACTGTGTCCAAAAAGTAAGACCCATTTTCAATTTAAAATTCCCGGGACTTAAAGAATTTTCATTTTTTTTTCTTTTTTAGGTTGCTGGCACTGACCTTCACATCTGTGTGAAATGTGACGTCAAAATATTCATTAGTGTTTGGGTTACGCTTGGTTTTGTGAGACGCTAAAACTGATTCCGGTGATTTTTGAAATGTCTGAATGAATTCAGCAAAGAACTTGCATTCAATTTTGTTCGCGGAAACGTATAGAATGTTGCAGAAGGCATTCGGTGAGCATTTCTATATCGGAAAGTAATGCTTAGATGTGGTATAAACAGTTCAAAGAAGGCAAAGAACGCGTTGAAGACGAAGAGTCCTCTGGTCGATCATCAACCTCAACCGACGAAGTTCAAGTCCAAAAAATTAAAGATTGGGTGCTTACAAAACGTCTATTTACAACTAGAGACCTTGCTGAAGATGTTGGAATTTCAAAAGGATCGGTCAATTCCATTTTGGGCCTCAAACGCGTCAAACCCCAATTGGTATGTGTGAGCTGGCGCATTCAGTCCTTTTTGGATTGAATGCGCCAGCTCCCACTGCATGGATTCTTCGTGACTTTTTCGCCAAAAATGAAACCCATATCGTTCCACAACCAACCGACTTCTGGTTATTCCCTAAACTCAAAAGACAATTCCGGAGACACCGTTTTGATTCGATTAAAGAGATTCAACGTGAATCGCCGAGCGCTTTGAAGGCCGTCCCTGCCAACGACTTTTTAGTATATATTGAGGATTGGGAAAAAATGTTGGCACAAGTGTATTGTGTCCGGAGGGGATTACTTTGAAGGCGATTAAATAAATTTGGAAGAATAAAGAGTTTTTGAAAAAAAAAAATTGGTCTTACTTTTTGGGCACAGTAGTAAGCTTCTAAGTATTATTAAACAAAACTATTTTTGTAAACACGAAACCTAATTTATGAATTAAGTCAGAAAATTTTATCGAATAAAAATATTTGTTTAATAATAAGAACTGTGTTTTATTCAGATTCAAAGCAGTAGATACTGAACAGAAACGTACCTTAAATCTCTGATTATTTCAAATCGAAAAATTACTTTTTGGTCACAATAGTATTATAATATATAAGTTATCTTATATAAAATTATACTTGTAAATATAATTGAAATACTTCAATTTTCTAATCAGAAAAAATTCACTATTTTACATTAGCATTAGATGATTATTAGAGGAATATTAGAAAAATATTAGATAACTATAATATTTTGCATTAGATAATTAAGCATTATCATTTTAATACTTAAATACAACATATTTTCCATAAACAAGTAATATAAGAATTTTTTTTCTTAAAGTCAATTCCTACTTTTTTTTCATTACATTGAAGAAAGTCCTTTATAAATAATTTTCATTCGTATTTTTTAAGTTTATCTGGCACCATCTATTGGTAGATACAGGCAACTTAAATCTAAAAAAAAATATAATGAATTAATTAAATTTAATGAATGAATTAATATTTGAAAAAAACAATATTGTCATCCAGTGTCATCGACTACAAGTTTAAAAGAAAAAAGGAATAAAAATTATCTTAACAACGATTGGAAATTTGAACAAGATATATATAGGGAGAGTGTGAGCAAATAGAAGAAATTGAATAAGGATGATTTTAAAGATGATTTTAAAGATGATTTTTTGTTGGTTTCTAAATGTGTTCTTTTTACTTGACAGACTAAAGGGTCCGATGGCGCAAACGTTTTCTTCTCCGTGACAGACGATTCTGGAAGGTGGCTGAAACTCCTCAGGCCTGCTACCTCAAGCGAAATCTGTAACGCAGTACTCTTTCACAACGGTAAGTTCTCTGGCTACACAGATTGCATATTTAATTTATGATGTATTGCAGTTTTTTTAAGCCAATATAATAATTCTTTTGCTAAAAAATGTAATGCAGTAGTTTATATTTTTGGATATTGTTGGATATTTTTGTCAGGAATTTTTTTAAAGAAATATATAATTTCTTGTATTTAATAAACATTTATTTATGTAAACCCTCCCCCCCATACATATATATAAGTATATATATGTATACATACATAATACAATATACGTAATACATATATAATACATGTATGTTTATGTACAGGATGATTATAATTAAAGTCCCACTTTCAAAATAAATAGAACCACTTGACACAATGAGTTCAAATTTGAACTGAAAATACTTGAAGAAGGGGGAATCAAAAAGTTCCAAAGTGTATTAATAGATGGCGCTGTAAGCGGCACAACGAAAGGGAATTCTGCTGCCAGTGATAGTTTGAATCGAAATGACATTGTATTTGGCACGAGTTGCACATTAAATCCATTGTAGTCTTCAATGTGCTTGATTGTTACGGTTCTTTGACAGAAAAAGACTAAGACTTTGACGTAATTTTGCCGATTTTTTTTTTTTTGAACAGAGAAAGGTTTTTTGACTTCCAAGTTATTCAACAATTGGGACACTGTTAATAGAAAGCCCATCCACCACTGCAAGGTCATACTAAATTGGATGGGAAAAATAGGTGTGACCTTTTTTCTGGCACTTTTTTTTTAATGCCATACCGTTTCCGCCTTCTTCAAGTATCTACAGTTCAAATTTGAACTCATTGTGGCGAGTGACTTATTTTTTTTACAGCATTTTGAAAGTAAGAAAGTAAGTTATAATCACCCTGCATATATATATATATATATATTTATTAAGATATAAGTAATTCTTGATATTAGGGACAAAATTACGTAATGTGCTTTAATAACAAAATGCAATTTTCAAAGAACAACTTTCTTTTGTAGCAGGTGTAAATTATGCATCGCAAAACAAATATGGCTTCTTTTGGTATTAAAAATAAAAGTTAACTACTTTAATGCTAATTCCACATGAACTTAGCATAGAATATTCTGAATACATATATGTTCTCTCTAAGCATATAATTAAGTGTAATGAATAGTACTTAATTGTGGGTTTAAGAAGACACGAATCAGAAAAAAAGCCACCTTAAGTAACAGCGTTCCTTATAGTCCTCAAAATGTAGCCCATTTTTAATTTGCTTTGTAGCCCCCTTGGGCATGATAGAAAAATCCTGGGACTGTTTAAGATTCCACGATCATGACCATGGGACATACCTAGATAAAACTACATTACACAACCGGAAAACGAGCATTTGGGTTTGTGATGGCATATTAGAAAAGGCTAACAATAAGTCTGAATAAAGTTCAGTAAATCTTCTATTAATAACTAGTTAAACTTCTGATTACTAGATAATTAAAGCTAACGCATCAAGTATTTGAAGTATTTTTAATCTTTCTTTTGAGGAAAAAGAAATGAATAAGTCATATGCGATTAAGAAATATGTGACCAAGTTGAAACTAAAAAAAAATATTTCATTAATTTCTTCTGAACCCTATATTTACTTTTATCACTCTTGTATCAATTTCAATTAGAAACATCAATTGCATGGAAAAAAAAGGTATCATTTACTATGCCTAAGAAAGTAATTTACCACCACCAAGATGCAAAAACCCGATAACATAATCATTCCATCTCATAATAATTCTATGATAGGGACGGACTACAAGATGATCATTAGATGCCTTCAGACACGCAGTACAGCACACCAGAAGTTACAAACTGGCGTGCCAGAATTCTCTCTGGCTTGCCAGTTTGCCAGGTAATTTGTATATCTCAAACACACACACACACACAGCGATTACTTCTACTACAAAACGAATTAGATAATTTCGGCCGAAATCGAGCCAACTAGTTTCCGAAATCTTCAGCATCTCCTGCTCTCCATTATCAACCTTCCCAATATGCCCATGGTAACAATCCCGGGACAGCAGCAGCAAACTCTCTCTCTCTCTTTCCTGTTTCCATTGTCCGCCGGCTCGGCCATTAGTAACAAGAGAGTGAAGCATCTCGAATTTAAATCCGAAAAGCACCCCAGGCTAATTCATCATCATTACTAGTGTTGCTATAAATCACAGAATTCAACTTCCTCTTTTCATCATTTAGAGGGTTGGAGGAGCGCTCCTGGCCATGCCGATGCCCGATCGGAAGAGTAATTACGTGGAGGAGGTGGCACTTTATCGCGATGCTCCATCAGTAAAAGCCTGCCTCAGTCGTGCCTGTGCCTTTCTGCTTGGCTTTTATTTGGGGGCCACAGACGCCATGTTATTTGTAATTTTCCGCCGCTTTGACGGGCGTAATTTCCTAGTGCACTTGTGCACACCACAAGAGAGAAAACTTTTAAAAGGCATCGAGAGGCAAGAATGTATGCGATGGAAGTTCTTGATGGTAATTAATTTTCTTGGTTATGGAAGCATCGAAGATTAAGACTTTTGTACGCTGTGGATGATGCTACTTTCTTAAACTTTTCGGGAAGTCACACTTATGGGGCTTTGTTTCTGTGAAGAGAGATTGTGTTCATCAATAGATATATCACCTTACCTAACATGTATGAAACTCATTTATTATTGTTGAAATCGAAAACCCTTGCACTTAGTACCTACTCACACTATTTTATTATTATTTTTTATTTTTATTTTTGCTAAGGACATCACTACATGTGTGAAACTCATTTATTATTGTTGAAATCAAAAATACTTTCGCCTAGTACCTTGCTGAACATGACATGCTGAACTAAGATAGATTTGCTTTCCCTTCATTTTTAAAAAGTTTATGGTAATCTGAAGATTAACATTTTTGCATAAAATAGATTTCGAAGTTTTGAAGCTTAAGACTTTTGTACACTGTAGATGCTACTTTCTTAAACTTTTCGGAAAGTCACACTTATGGAGCTTTGTTTCTGTGAAGGAAGATTGTGTTCTTCGATATATGTATCACCACATATGTAAAACTCATTTATTATTGTTGAAATTGAGAACATTTACGTGTAGTACCTAGTCACGCTATTATTATTTTTTTCTGAGAACATAATCTCGCTGAACATAACATGCTCAACTGAGAACATAGAGTTGCTTTCCCTTCATGTTTAAAAAGATTATAACTGAAGCAAATATGTTAATCTGAAGGTTAACATTTTTGCATAAAATAGATTTCGAAGTATTGAAGATTAAGACTTTTGTACGCTGTGGATCCTACTTAAACTTTTCGAGAAGTCACACTTATGGGGCTTTGTTTTTGTGAAGGAAGATTGTGTTCATCAATAGATATATCACCACACCTTACCTAACACGTATGAAACTCATTTATTATTGTTGAAATCGATAACCCTTTCACTTAGTACCTACTCAAACTATTTTATTATTATTTTTTTTTTTTTGCTAAGGACATCACTACATGTGTGAAACTCATTTATTATTGTTGAAATCAAAAATACTTTCGCCTAGTACCTTACTGAACATGACATGCTGAACTAAGAACATAGATTTGCTTTCCCTTCATTTTTAAAAAAAGATTATGGTAATATGAAGATTAACATTTTTGCACAAAATAGATTTTGAAGTTTTGAAGATTACGACTTTTGTACGCTGTAGATGCTACTTTCTTAAACTTTTCCGGAAGTCACACTTATGAGGCTTTGTTTCTGTGAAGAAAGATTGTGTTCATCGATAGATGTATCACCACATATGTAAAACTCATTTTTATTATTGTTGAAATTGAGAACATTTCCGTCTAGTACCTAGTCACGCTATTATTATGTTTTTCTGAGAACATAATCTCGATGAACGTAACATGCTCAACTGAGAACATAGAGTTGCTTTCCCTTCATGTTTAAAAAGATTATAACTGAAGCAAATATGTTAATCTGAAGGTTAACATTTTTGCATAAAATAGATTTCGAAGTATTGAAGATTAAGACTTTTGTAAGCTGTGGATCCTACTTAAACTTTTCGAGAAGTCACACTTATGGGGCTTTAATTCTGTGAAGAAAGATTGTGTTCATCAATATATATATCGCCACACCTTACGTTGTTACGTAAGGTGATATATGTGTGCTCATGTGTGAAACTCATTTATTATTATTGAAATCGAAAACACTTTAGCCTATTATTATTTTTTTCTAAAAGCATAATCTTGTGAAATAGTGTTAGTTTGTGACATTCATTTTCGAAATGTGAAATGGTGATACTATTTGTAGTTTTCTGCTCTATAAGAGAAAATTTTTAAATGCATCAGGAGGCAAGAATGAGCGATGGAAGTTCTTGAAGGAAATTAATTTTCTTGGTTATGAAAGTATTGAAGATTAAGACTTTCTTAAAGTTTTCGAGAAGTCACACTTATGGCACTTTGTTTATGTGAAGAAAGATTGTGTTCATCAGTAGATTTATCACCTTACTTAACATGTAGGAAACTCATTTATTATTGTTAAAATCGAATGCACTTTCGCTTAGTACCTAGTCACAGTATTATTATTATTATTTATTATTATTTTTTTTTTTTGCTAAATGCATCACCATATGTGTGAAATTCATTTATTATTGTTGAAATCGAGAACATTTTCACCTAATACCTAGTAACACTATTATTACTTTTTTTTTCTTAGAACATAATGTTGCTGAACATTACATGCTGAACTGAGAACATAAATTTGCTTTCCCTTCATTTTTAAAAAGATTTTGATAATCTCAAGATTAACATTTTTGCATAAAATAGATTTCGAAGTATTGAAAATTAAGACTTTGGATCCCACTACTGTGGTACGCTGTGGATCCTAGTTTCTTAAACTTTTCGCGAAGTCACACTTATGGAGCTTTGTTTCTGTGAAGAAAGATTGTGTTCATCAATAGATATATCGCCACACCTTACGTTGTTACGTAAGGTGTGGTGATTATGTGTGAACATGTGTGAAACATTTATTATTATTGAAATTGAAAACGCTTTCGCCTAGTCACAGTATTATTATTTTTTTCTGAGAACATAATCGCGCCGAAATAGTGTTAGTTTGTGGCTTTCACTTTTGAAATATGGAATGGTGATTGAAGTTTTGTAGTTTGTGGGAAATTTATTATGGTTAGCTTTAAAAAGGATTGGGAGGATATTAACTTTAAAAGAATGCGAGGCCAATCCTGTAAGATTGGCTTTCACTCCAATTTTAAAAAAGATTATGGTAATCACAAGATTAATATTTTTTGCATAAAATAGGTTTCGTTCTTGTTTAAATTTTTCGAGTAGGCATTTTTAAAGTCAATTTAATTTGCTTCATTTTTATAAATGATAAATAAATTTTCATCAGTGTTCTTGGCTAGTTCATTGTTAGTTGTTGTTGGCTAGTTCATTGTTAGTTGTTGTTGGCTAGTTCATGGTTAGGCTATTTCATTGGCTACTTTATTTTCGAAATGTGAAATGGTGATATTGTTTGTAGTTTTCTGCATTTGGCAGAAGCAGTTTCTAATCTATTGAAGTTTTGCAGTTTGTGAGAAGTTATGAAATGATTATGGTAATCTCAAGATTAATATTTTTGCATAAAAAAGATTTCGAAGTCATGAAGATTAAGACTTTTGTACGCTGTAGATAGCACTTTCTTAAACTTTTCGAGAAGTCACACTTATGGGGCTTTGCTTCTAGTGAAAGAAGATTGTGTTCGTCGATAGATATATCTCCACAGGTGTGAAACTCATTTATTATTGTTGAAATCGAAAACACTTTCGCCTATTTTTTTTTTTTTAACTAAGAACATAATCTTGCCGAAATAGTCTTAGTTTGTGGTCTTTCATTTTCGAAATGTAAAATGGTGATATTGTTTGTAGTTTTCTGCACTTTGACAGAAGCAGTTGCTAATCTATTGAATTTTTGCAGTTTGTGAGAAATTTCTTACGGTTAAATTTTAAAAGGATTGCGAGGATATGTCGTGTAATATTTGTTTTCCCTTCATTTTTAAAAAAAGATTATAGTAATCTCAAGATTAACATTTTCGCATAAACTAGATTTCGCTCTTGTTTAAATTTTTCGAGCAGGGACTTTTAAGGTCAAATTAATTTGTTTCATTTTTTATAAATGATAAAGAAATTTTCTTCAAACGTCCACCTATATCAGTGATTCTTATAATTATTTTAAGGTGTCTCATGTGGTGGTCTCTTTAAAATTCTTCGAAGACTCGTCGAGGTATCGACAACACTACAGAAATTAAACTAATTAGGCAATTAAAAATTTGATAAAATTGACATATAAGATAATAGAACATTCAAAGTATAAACAACATTTGAAAAATAATATGCCATCAAAGTTTGGTTGTCGCTCTACGGTCATCTTATGCACACTTTAGGCTAAACAGTCCGGGACCTACAGTTTAAAGTGGATTCCGAATCACTACAAACACCCATGGCACCGCCGGGACTCGAACCCGAAACCTGTGGTACCGAGCACCAGAGCGCTAGCCATTCGGCCATTCACACCCCTATGCTATCAAGGAGAAAAAAGAAGAATTGGCAACAATCCATATAGCCCAATATTTGTAAGAAGGGACCCATTCTACCCTAAAGGATTGCGGACCCCAGTTTGAGATCTAGATCACGGAATCCTGATCGAGAATCCCTGAGAATGTTAGGGTCAATAGGTTAACTTCAGGGGTTCATCAGCTCGGAGGAGAAAAAATATTGGTTTAGTATTTATTCACTGGTATAGTATTTATCTTATAAATGCATAAAATAATTTATAAGTCGTATGAGTATTAGTTTTTTTCCTGCATCAAATTGTAGCGATATCCACCATAAAAATTATAGCTGCCCAATAAAATGTGGCCTTGGTAAAGTTGTCGGAGTTAAAAAGTCTTTATACAATTGAAAACATGCACTACACTTGATTTTAAGTCCATGGCTTCACCTGACGAAAACAGAGGGCAATCAGCGTCCTGTGTGCGGTAATCCTCAGTGTCCTGCAAACAGTTAATTGTGTTGTGACTAATCCTCAGTGTCCTGAAAACAATTAGTAACAATGTTTATTTACAATTGAATTTGGGGTTGAAGAACTCACGTGCATGGTCGAGCCTCCCAGTCTAACATCGTATCCAATTCATAACCTTATTTCACAAATATTTAATTTACGTTTCTCTGTTCCAGAGTCTTCGGTGTGGTGCACAATCACAGCAGATGTCGACTCTGACTCCGAGATCCTCGTGAATCACCGATGGACGAACAGCCCCACCCCCGCCAACCCCACCAAGCAGAGGGCAACAAACGATTTCGAAGCACGCACACATTCCAAGCATTTGCTGCAGAAGAACAAAATCCACCGAATCCCGAGCAGGGAGCCCTCGGAGAGACACGAGGACGACGCCTACAGAGAAGCGAGAAGGAACAGCCTCGGAACAAATGCCGATCCCAGAAAGAGGAGTCAGCAGCACGAGGAGAACGTAATTTGGTTTATTTGTATTCTTACATTTCTTTGGTGCAATGGCGTCTTTACACCCCGTAACCAATAAACTGAACTAAAATATGTATGTGCATACTTTTAACGACTTCACGCACTCCACCTACAGTTTTCCAAAGCGCAGATTGGTAGAGCTAGTTTTTTTTTATGGCCACCGAGAAGTCCCGATTTGGCACCACTAGACCTTTGTTTGCAAGGTTACCTTAAAAAAATAGACAGGGAAGTGAGGAGTAACAGCCTCGGAACAAACGCCCCCTATCCCAGAAAGAGGAGTCAACAGCACGGGGGGGAATGTAAATAGAAAATTTGGTTTATTTGTATTCTTGCCTTTCTTTGGTGCAATAACATTTTTTCCACGTGACAAATAAACTATACTCAAATTTGTATGCGCACACTTTTAAGGAGATCACGAACCCCATTATAGTATAATGTACTATCCACCGACAGTTTTTCAAAGCACAGATTGGTAGAGCTAGCTCTATAACTGAACTCAATAAACTGACTCAATGAACTCAACCAATAAACTGAACTCAAATATGTATGCTCATGCGATTAACGAGATCACGCACCCAATTATTGCATGTATGCACTCTCCACCGACAGTTCTCCAAAGTACTGATTGGTAGAGATAGCTCTATTTTTTGGCCACCGAGAAGTCCCGATTTGGCACCACTAGATCTTTGTTTGTAAGGTTATCCTAAAAACATAGAGAAGCGGGGAGGAACAGTCTCCGAACAAACGCCGATCCCAGAAAGAGGAGTCAACAGCACGAGGAGAACGTAAATAGAAATTTGGTTCATTGAAGAAAAATATTTTGCATTTAGTCGAAAAAGATTGGGCACATTTATTAAAGTCATAACTCCAAAAGTGGTAAATAAACATGTTCCTTTTTTTTTAAATCACTCGACTTTTTTCCAAACTATGCGCAGAAATAATGCGTTTTGGAATAGGTATTCTCACATTTCTTCGGTGCAATGACGGCTCCCCCCCGTAACAAATAATCTGAAGTCAAATATGTATGTGCATTCATTTAATGAGTCGTTCGTTCCTGTATTTTCAATATTAAAAATTATTGCCTCACTAAGAAACGTTGAATCTGCTGCATATCTACCATTCTAGTGGTAAATGATTTCAATTCCAATAAAAACAAAAATTATTAGTACAATGACTGCTGCAATTCGCTGCAACGCATAGCATACATTGACTCTCCCCCGGCAGTTCTCCACAGCACATATTACTAGAGCTAGCTCTATTATATGGCAGATTGGTAGAGCTAGTTCTATTTATGGCCACCGAGAAGTCCTGATTTGGCACCACTAGACCTTTGCTTGCAAGGTTATCTTAAAAACATAAACACATGTCGGCAGAGAAAAATCACGGGATTTATCACATTTACGAGAGTGAATAGTCGTTGTAGTTACCAAAACGATATCGAATACGATCTATCTCATCTGGGTGGATAAATCAACTCCCCTCCTATTCGACCTTACTAATGTACAACTTTATTAATTACTTAATATTAAAGAGATATAAAGTGTTTGCTTATCTTAAAATTGTTATTGCAATCTGTTATGATTTTATACAAAGAAAATAAGTATTGCTGAGAAAACAAATTTAAAAAAAATCCTGTTAGATAAAAGTTATTAAAATCAATAATTAAATATATGAAAACAAAAATATGTATGCCTTATTATCAATTTATTTAAAAATTATTACTTTCTCTTTTGCAGAGAGTTAAACGGCTCTTTATAAATCAGATAACCAAACTATATAATGATTATAAAATTATTTAAAAGTAATAATATAAACAAATATAATACAAAAATCAATATTTGAAACTGTAATGTAAAACTTTCCAGTTAAATTTGATTTTAAAAAAATTATTGAATTTAAACGTGGTATAAAACATGCATAAATAAACATTGCTTTTCAAAAATTTATAAATTTTATTCAAGTACTTTTAAAGAGGAATCTTGCCTTAAAAAATAATAAATAAAAATTGTTGAGACAAGTTTAATTTATTCCCATTTACGTGTAATCGATTGTAGAATACATTTGGAAATAGTAATATAATTGTATTTTAATGTAATCAGATGCCAAAAATTGAAAGAATGACTACGCATCTTATAAAAAAAAATATTCAATTGTGTATAAATTATTAAAACTAAATGGTATGCTTATTATATGAGATAAAAAAAAATTAACAATATTTTGAAATGCATACAACGTAATTTATTTTGAATTAATATTCTGTAGTTTTAATGTACTTTTTTTAAGTTATAATTATTCTCATTAAAAATTAATAGTATAACTGACACAATTAGTAAACATAATGTAAATTTGTAATTAAATACAATTTATTTTCTACCCTAAATAAAGTATAATTTAAATAATGAGATATATGAATTTTTTTTTTACTAAAAATTGACATATGTAAATTATTAAGAATAAATCTAATTAATATTGCCTGCATGAAAAAGAAAAGAATATTTACTAAACCAGTTATTGTTGTGAACTAATAATTGTTATTAAAATAGAGAAATATTAAGTAAAGGTTATTTTTAGAACAATATGAAGTATTTATTTATTTTCTTTTTTCATGGTATTTGCCGAATAAAATACATTTATTTAATCAGTGTCTTTTATTAGAAGTGGTACATTAATGCTTATATTTAAGTAAAATTTATAGCTACAATGTTATCATGTTGTTTAAAATTAAAAAAAAAAATCAAGAAAAATTATTGGCAAATGAGTAACAAATTTAAAGTATGTTACAAATCTTGTTTCATTATAAATAAAAACTGGTGCTGCCATCTAGATTCCAATGTTTGAACCATACAATTTACTTCGAAGATATAATAATAATAAAAAGAATAGGAACACAAAATAAAATCGTTTAAATTGTAGATAAAAAAAATTAGTATTTTGAAATAAACATGATTTATTAAAAATTATTATTATAATTTGAAAAGAGTTAAATTTAATCTAATAATTTTCAATTTTTCCCAGAAAACACAAAAGATGGCAGCACTAAAAGGATGACAGTAAACATTTTTATTTTGAATTAGATGCCAGAGAAAAAAAAAAAAAAAAAAAAAAAAATGTACATTTTAAACAAGAAAACAACAATAAATAATTAAAAAATTCCTATTAAAATTATATGTTAGTAATAGCACAATATTATTTATTATTGTTTTCTATTATTTACCATTCTTATACTTAATTTATTTAATATTATTTGTTGGAATTTTTTAGATAATTTTTGATATAATTATTAGAAATAATTTTCATTATACAATTAATAAAAGTGTTATTCTGAAACAATTGAAAATTTTTATTCACAAAATTCTTATTAAATTATTCAAATATTTCAATAACAATTGTTATTGTTAATTTTTATGCTTAAATGACCTATTTTTTTCCCCCGTTTAGTCAAGGGGACTCAATGGAAATGTTTCAAACAATTCAATTGTAAAGTATGAACCAACGAGTCCTGTTTCACCAAATTGTTCTGCGGCCTCTCCTTCAACTATGGGATTTACAAAAAGTGAAGCAATAAAAATTGAATCAGATGGTGTTTTGGGCATGCCATATCTAAATGGCTGTAAATACCCACCTGCATTTCCGTACGGTGAATCAGTAGCCGATTCAATTTTAGGTAATTTTTTTCAATAAATTAATGATTTGTAACAAATATTATTTAAAAATAACGAAAGAAATCATTTATAAGCGTTATATAAAAAATACTAATATTTTAACAAATTATAAAAAAAAATGATATTAATAAATACTAATATTTTTATATTATAAAATTAAATAAATGTTTTAAAATATTTTAAGTAATATTTTAATAAATTATTTAAAAAAATAATATTAATGAATACTAATATTTTTATATAATAAAATTAAACAAATGTTTTAAAATATTTTAAGTGATATTTTAAAACATTTATTTAATTTTTTAATTAATTATGGACATAAATTAATTAATTAACTATGAAATTTAACTAACTATGAAATATGAATCAGTAGCCGATTCAATTTTAGGTAATTTTTTTAATAAATTGATGATTTGTAACAGTTATTAGTTAAAAATAATGAAGAAAATCATTTATAAGTGTTATAAAAAAAACCTAATATTTTAATAAATTATTTAAAAAAATAATATTAATAAATACTAATATTTTTATATAATAAAATTAAATAAATGTTTTAAAATATTTTAAGTAATATTTTAAAACATTTATTGAATTTTTTAATTAACTATGAAATTTAAAAAAAAAGCTATATTTAGTCCATGAAAGGACGTACTGTCTTATTGAATGATTAATTCAGTTTCTACAGATAGTTCTATATTTGTTCGATAGATGGCGCGAGTATCTTAAACGATTCTGTGAGTAATGAAAAAGGAATAATTATTAAATATGATACTAGCTAACATGCTTTTATTACCACATAAATTTTATGTCCTAATATATGCGAAAAGTACATTATTTATTATGTAAATTATGCTTCTTTTTATATGCTTTACTCTTAAATATTAAACGTGATTTTTTAAAGATAGAAAGTGTTATTATAAATTTGAAATTCAAATATTATCAAGAAATTGTTTTGATTTTCAGATTTTTTTCGTATTGTTAATACACGTATTTACACACAACTAGCGTGATTTATTGAGCTAAATTTTTTAAAAATTACAAAAGTAAATTTTTTTTTTTTTTTTACTATTAAATGTTTTGCTTGAATTTGGTTTAAAAATAGAATTCCTCCGAATAAGGAATTCTCTTTTATTAGAATTAAGTTATTCTTACTAAATAAAATTTATTTCATTTTTAAAACTACGATAAACTACGACAATTTTCTATCAATACTTCGTCTTGAATTTTGAGTGCATAACTACCAAACAGTAAATTCATAAGAAACACTTTTTCGCATAAATATTATGAAAAAAAAAAATACTATTTAACATTAAACAAAGATTTCGTACTAACATACAGATAAAACAGAAAACCATTAAACTTATTTTTTTTAATAAAAGTGACATCAACTTATTTTTTGTGATTAAATATTTTCATCTTCTGATGATGCACATAAGAGTAAAGTTGTTATCAAGCAATTCAAATGCTTAGTAGTCACAAACCGATGTTTTTAACTTGCATTCATTTTTATTTTTAAAGATAAATAATTACTTTACCTATAAATGTCTTTATGCATTTTGGTAATATAATTTGTTATTATTTGGATCATTCATTATGATAATGTTTTTCAAATTGTCGGTAAGAAATCACGCTTCTGATTGGCTGATGTTCTATGGGATTTTAGTCCCTATTGGGAGTACATGGAATATCTAGTGTACCTAGGAGTACCTGGAATACCTACCTACACTTTCTGTAATATATATATATTTTTTCTTTCTAATGCAGCTGACAAACACTCAGACAGCTTGGTCTTGAATGCCTTAAGGCAAGCGCTGCACAGACGTTACTCACTTTGCATTACCCGGGGACGCGTGTAACTTAAAGATAAGCCACGGACGCGGAGTAACAATGCCCCCGCAACCATCTACGATCTTATTAGGACCGGGACCTATGGTTTAAAGGGGATTCCGAACCACTACAACACCCATGGGCAAAGCCGGGATTTGAACCCGACACCTGTGGTACTGAACGCCAGAGCGCTAGCCATTCGGCAATCAGGCATCTTTTGTAGTATATAAACAGCTAAGTTAACATTAACCAATTAGTAATGGTTTTAAAAGCTACTCAGTTTCAAAATACTTGCACAAGATACTTTTCTATCAATACTTTTATTTATCTCAAAAAAAAAAAAAAATTAACGCAAGAATGTGTAATTAAGATAAACAACCATTTTACCTTAAATTACACTTTACCTATAAATGCCTTTCTGTATTTTATATTTCTAAATTTTTGTATATAAGTTAATTTGTATGCGTTGAAATGAGTTCGTCCTTTTCTTGCAAAGCTGGATTTAGACTAGGTACCAAAATCCCACAGAACATCGGCCAATCAGAAGCGTGATTTCTTGCCGACAATTTGAAAAACATTATTCATCATGAATGATCCAAATAACAAATTATAATATCGAACTTATTAACCGAGCTCATTCGAACGAAATCGAACTTAACTTAATTAAATCTTAATAACTGCGTGCAATTGTGATCAAACACATATTTAGTTGCACTTGTGATTAAACACATATTCAGTTGCAATTATTTATTGACAGAGGGCTCATTTAAGTGCGAAACCTGCGATGCGTCGTTCAACAATCGCCAACGCATGGAAATCCACCAGACCTACTACTGTCAGGGCAAGATGTTTGGCGCAACAACCAGCTCTGACACCGACACAGAAGACAATACCAACTCGCACACAAAAACAGGTGAGCACTGTTGTTACTTCGCAGTAAACACATTTTTATAAAATATTTATTTTGTATGTAATTATCTCTAAATGATGCTTTACTCAATTATTTTACATGTAATTATCTCTAAATGATACTTTACACAATTATTTTACAAATGATACTTTACTTAATTATTTTACATGTGATTATCTCTAAATTACACTTTACTCAATTATTTTACATGCGATTATCTCTAAATTACACTTTACTCAATTATTTTACATGTGATTATCTCTAAATGATACTTTACTCAATTATTTTACATGTAATTATCTCTAAATAATACTTGACTCAATTATTTTACATGTAATTATCTTTAAATGATAACTTTACTCAATTATTTTACATGTGATTATCTCTAAATGACACAGTACTCAATTATTTTACATTATCTCTAAATGACACTTTACTCAATTATTTTACATTATCTCTAAATGATACTTTACTGAATTATTTTACATGTAATTATCTCTAAATGATACTTTACTCAATTATTTTATATGTAATTATGTCTAAATGATACTTTACTCAATTATTTTACATGTAGTTATCTCTAAATGATACTTGACTCTATTATTTTACAAGTAATTATCTCTAAATGATACTTTACTCAATGCAAAACATATATTGTCTATACAATTATTCAATAACTGACAGTATTTCTTATTACAGAAATATCCGAAATTTTGTATTTTCAAATATTTTTGAATATTTGAGTAAAAAAAGTTAGTATAACTAATTGAATGTTTCAAACAATTGAGATAAAATTTAGTTTAAGTTTATGAAATTAGATTTCTAAGAATGTGCAATGCAGATATCCTTTTATTATAATTCGTATGCTACATTGTTTACACGAATTTTGTATTTGATATCTACATTATTACAATTCGTATGCTACATTATTTACACACGTTTTGCGTTTGACATCTGCATTATTACAATTCGTATGCTACATTATTTACAAACATTTTGCATTTGATATCTACATTACTGTAATTCGTATGCTACATTATTTACACACATTTTGCATTTGACATCTACAGTACTACAATTCCTATGTTATATTGTGTATACACATTTTGTATTTGATATCTACATTACTACAATTCGTATGCTACATTATTTACAAACATTTTGCATTTGACATCTACATTACTATAATTCGTATGCTACATTATTTACACACATTTTGCATTTGATACCTACATTACTATAATTCGTATGCTATATTATTTATACACATTTTGCATTTGACATCTATATTATAATTCATATGATATATTATTTGCACACATTTTGCATTTGACATTACTAAAATTTGTATGCTACATCTTATAATTTTTTTTTTATTTATATACTTTGATGAAAAAAAAAACCCATTGTTTAATGTGCTTTTATTTATAATAAAATAATAATAGAAAATAAATTGGTATTTGAATAAATGTTTTTCTGTATTGTATAACTATACTGATATTGGCAATATTCTTTCTGATATTTATACAAAATTTTTGACCAAATTATTCACTACTCTACTGCACATATTTTTAGAAAAATTTATTTGTTTATTTTTATTTATTTATTTATTTATTGAAAAAATAATTAAAAACATAAATAACTTTTCATTTGAATTGTGAACAGATACTAATGCTTTTTTGGATAAAAAAAAAAGACGATTTAATTACATTTCTTAAAGATATTAAGATATTGTCTTAATTAAATGTGTCAAAAAATGCCCAACAAACTCGATGTTAAAGTATAAAATGGTTTTTCCATAAAAAATGGTTTTTCACTTCATTTATTATTCTGTTGATATAAAGGAATTATATTTTACCATAACTACAAAAAGAAGCAATTTTAATTAGATAATCTTTCTTTATAAAAAGCATAAGAAGTTTCTATGCACATTGAATTAAATAAGTTAATTATTCTCAGTAAAACCTTATTACAAATGGTGTAAAACACGCATAAATTGTTCAATTAAATAACTTAATATGTTAAGAATTGAAATTAAGTCCGTCTTTATTCCTTTAAAGGAAAAAAAAAAATAATGTAGAAAAAATAATCCCTGGACATTTTATTGAAATTGAATTTTTTAATTTATTTATTATTAAAGGAGTAATCGAATGTCAATACATTTATTATTTAATTTTAATTAATATATTCTTAGCAATAATTTTGGATACAATTTAGAAGTATTGTTATTTAATAAACTCAGACTTTCATAATACATTGAAATAGTGCAATAATGAGTTGTGTTTCTGAAGTTTAAATTTTTTTTATTGAACTATAACGTTAAAACTGCATTGTCAGTAATTTTTTTAAAATAATATTCTTCACTAGTCTTTAACACAAAAATTGATAATCCTTAAATCATTGATAATACTTATTAATACTTAAATCACATAATACTTATTAATCCTTAACTCATGAATAATATTTATTAATCCTTAAATCATCAATAATACTTTTTAATCCTTAAATCATCAATAATATTTATTAATCGTTAAATCATCAATAATACTTATAAATCCTTAAATCATCAATAATACTTATTAATCCTTAAATCATCAATAATACTTATTCATCCTTAAAAATACATATTAATTCTTAAATCATTAATAACACTAATTAATCCTAAAGCATTAATAATATTTATCATTCCTTAAATTATTAATTAGTATCATTACTTAGATTATTAATAATACTTCTTAATACATAAATCCGTAATACTTATTAATCCTTAAATCTGTAATACTTATTAATCCTTAAATTCGTAATACTTATTAATCCTTAAATCCGTAATAATACATATTAATTTTTAAATCTTTAATAATTAATCCTTAAATATAAAATAATAACTATTAATTCTTAAGTCTGTAGTAATATTGAGTGAATTCATTTGCATAAAATTCTTAACAATTTGACTCGTAACTCTCGCTTTAGAGCGTTCGCATCCAGTATGCAAATTTCTGCGCATCTCTGTCAAAACAGAAACTGTGCTCAGCTCCAAAATTAAGACCCGCGGGCGGAAACAAGACTCCTGGGGAGTATTTGGAATCAAACACAACCCCTCCTGATCATTTTGTTCAGCAGGAATTCATTTAAATCAGCAAAACGGTGGAAACAGGACTTTCGGGAAAGTTCACACCCGACTCTACTCGCAATTAAGAGGAACTTTGGGGTGTGAATTCTTGTCCTTATCTCTTCTAAGGCATGAGCTATTCCTTTCCTTATTTTCTGGGGGTGTCTTTTAACCGGAGTCTTCGTTAGCGAGGGCTGAAATTGAATTAGCTCCGAGACGAAAGAATATTTTGGCGGCTGCACGTGTCCTGAATTATTGATCAGGATATGAGGAGCAATTATCCTCAAGGCATTAATTTTATTTGTTTTGAAGTTATTGATTTTGGTAGCTACAGAGAAAAAAAAATAAATGTCATCGCTTTTGTAAAGTTCATAACTATCTACAATTAAAAATGCTGCATCAATTTTGACTCGATATGAATATTAATGACGATTTCAAAGAATTGAGTTTTGTTTTCAGCGTAAGAGATAAGTAATTTATTTGTATGTCTATTTATGTAACAGTTACTGTATATTAGTATGTGAAATGTGATTAATATTGTTTGTTAAAAATTGCATCGCATTTGACTCAATATGAATATTAATGATGATTTCAAAGAATTGAGTTTTGCTTTTAGTGGTGGGATAAATAATTTATTTGTAAATCTATTTCTGTAGCAAGTTACTTCACGTTAATATTTGAAATGTGATTGATATTGTTTGTTAAAAATTAAAAATATAATTTTGATTTATTTGAGGAACCATGATTATAAGAAATTGGAGTTTTCTAAGGCCATAATTAATGTATGTAATTAATGTATAATTAAAGTCCCACTTTCAAAATGATGTAGAAAAAGAATCTCTCGTCACAATGAGTTCAAATTTGAACTGAAGGTACTCGAACACCGAGAAAACGGTATGGCATCCAAAAAAAAGGTCCTAAGTGTGTTAATAGATGTTACTGTAAGCGGCATAAAGAAAGCGAAATAGGCTGCCAGTAATATTTTGAATCGAAATGGCAACGTAATTGATATGTTTTGCACATTAAACCAACTGTAGTATTCAATGTGCTTGATAAATTTAAAGATATAACTTTCAATTATATTTAAAGATATACTTTTCAATATTCAGCAGTTAATTTAATAAAAGAAAAAATAATGAAACAACTTTTATTTTAATGCGATTTATTTAGCTGGTAATTAAACAACAACAACAACAAAAAACCGCTTATTTTCTCTACGTGTCTATTATTAAATTACATGAATTCTACTTCTAGCCTGAAATAGTTTCTTTTTTGCACAGAAAATTAAAAACAATCCATTTCAAGTAAAATAAAATTATTCAAAATTTGCATCTCTTTGCATTATAATTTTCGTGCTTTAAGAATACACTCTCACACAATCTTATAAGAATTTATAATTATCGTGCTTTAAGATATACACAAGATACAAGAATACACAATACAATTATAACTCATAATTATTACTCATAAGATCCTATGAACAACACACTTGAGTTCATATTAATTGCCATTTTCTGACAAAAGCGCACTATTCATTGCCCGTGTCCCTGAAGACTGAGTAAGACCAAATTAAGTCTTCTGCAATTCAAGTCCATAAAAATTCTTATTAGTCAGCAAGTACCGAGTGTCTGAAAACATAACACACAGCTAAGATTAATTTGCTATCAGAAAGTGCCAGAGAACTAATTTGACAATTTAGGTTTTGTCTTGCAAATACATTCTCACATCTTCTTATAATTATAAGAATTATATTTATCGTGCCTTAAGAATACACTTTCACACACTCTTATAATTATAAGAAGTGTAATTATCGTGCTCTAAAAATACACTTCCATACACACTTATAATTATAAGAATTATATTTATCGTGCCTCAAGAATACACTTTCACACACTCTTATAATTATAAGAAGTGTAATTATCGTGCTTTAAGAATACACTTTCATACATTCTCATAATTATAAAAATTATAATTATCGTGCTTTAAGAATACACTTTCATACTATCTTATAATTATAAGAAGTGTAATTATCGTTCTTTAAGTTATGCACTAGGATGCACTTATAATATTATGCTTTAAGAATATACAATACAAATAATAATTGGCGAAGAATCAATTTGAGAGTGTCCCATATAACCTTCACAAATAGCTATGATGAGTATTGCAGTTCAACTAATAAGATCCCATGAACAACACACTTGAGTTCATATTAATTGCCATTTTCTGACAAAAGCGCACTATTTATTGCCCGTGTCCCTGAAGACTGAGTAAGACTAAATTAAGTCTTCTGCAATTCAAGTCCATAAAAATTCTTATTAGTCAGCAAGTATCGAGTGTCTGAAAACATAACACACAGCTAAGATTAATTTGCTATCAGAAAGTGCCAGAGAACTAGGTTTGACAATTTAGGTTTAGTCTTGCATTATAATTATCGTACTATACTTTAAGAATACATTTTCACACACTCTTATAATTATAAGAATCATAATTATCGTGCTTTAAAAATACATTCTCACATACTCTTATAATTATAAGAATTATAATTATCGTGCTATAAAAATACATTCTCACACACTCTTATAATTATAAGAATTATATTTATCGTGCCTTAAGAATACACTTTCATACACTCTCATAATTATAAAAATTATAATTATCGTGCTTTAAGAATACACTTTCACACACTCTTATAATTATAAGAAGTGTAATTATCGTGCTCTAAAAATACATTCACACACACTCTTATAATTATAAGAATTATATTTATCGTGCCTCAAGAATACACTTTCACACACTCTTATAATTAAAAGAATTATAATTATCGTGCTTTAAGAATACACTTTCATACATTCTCATAATTATAAAAATTATAATTATTGTGCTTTAAGAATACACTTTATAAGAAGTGTAATGATCGTACTTTAAGTTATACACTAGAATACACTTATAATATTATGCTTTAAGAATTTACAATACAAATAATAACTGGCGAAGAAACAATTTGAGAGTGTCCTCTATAATCTTCACAAATAGCTATGATGAGTATTGCAGTTCAACTAATAAGATCCTATGAGCAACACACTTGAGTTAATATTAATTGCCCTTTTCTGACAAAAGCGCATTATTTATTGCCCGTGTCTCTGAAGACTGAGTAAGACCAAATTAAGTCTTCTGCAATTCAAGTCCATAAAAATTCTTATTAGTCAGCAAGTATCGAGTGTCTGCCGAAAACATAACACACAGCTAAGATTAATTTGCTATCAAAGAGTGCCAGAGAGTTAGGTCTCACAACAACGAAATCTTGCATCATCGAATCTGATTTAAAATTGCTCTTAAAATAAAGAATCTAAACTCTTAGAAGGCTTAGCAGAATTAATTATTTGCCTGGGTTTTAATTAAGACGTTCGCCTTTTCAAGTGTAGGATGTCTTTTCCGAGGACGATACTGTTGACTCCCGGAGAGAAAATTGTGTTTTGAGTGGGAAATTCTTAGAAGTAATTGAGTGGTTTTAGATTCCTAATTCGAATTAAAGTTGTGTTTAGGAAATTCATTTCAGACTAGAATGGGCGAATGTTTGATATATTGTTTATCCGCATGAATATATCCATTTAAAATTGATATTATGTAGAATTAAAGCTTTCAGACAGTTGATATGTTTTAATATTATGCTTCTTTTTATCTGTTTAAAAAAAAATTTAAGGTTAAAAAAAGGCATAATTTCTATTTTATTATTATTTTTTTATCCAGTATTTTATTGTTTCCGATTTAATTTAGCTTTTTTGTAACATTTCTTAAAAAAATTAAATTAAATCCATTAAAAATCTATTGATAATATGTAGAAGTAAAGATCTGTTGATTTGATTTAATTTTATGCTTCTTTTTTCTATTGAACAAAATATAAATTTAAGAAAAGGCATAATTTCTGTATTATTAGTATTTTTTTATACAGTTCTTTATCGTTTCCGATTTAATTTAATTTTTTTATCACTGTTAAAAAATTAAATTAAATCCATTTAAAATCTATTTTAATTAAATCCATTAAAAATACATAATCCATTAATTAAATCCATTTAAAATCTATTGATATCATGCAGAAGTAAAGCTTTCAGAGAGTTGGTCTGTTTTAATTTTATGCTTCTCTTATATATTGAACAAAATATAAGGTTAAGAAAAGGCATAATTTCTATTTTATTACTACTTTTTATCCAGTTCTTCATTGTTACCAATTTGATTTAATTTTTTTATCACTGTTAAAAAAATTAAATTAAATCCATTAAACATCCATAATCCATTAATTAAATCCATTAAAAATCCATAATCTATTCAAAGTCCATAATCTATTAATTAAATTCATTAAAAATCCATAATCCATTAATTAAATGCATTAAAAATCCATTATCCATTAATTAAATGCATTAAAAATCCATAATCTATTAATTAAATCCATTTTAAATCTCCATTTAAAATATATTTATATTACGTAGAAGTAAAGCTTTCAGAGAGTTGGTTTGTTTTAATTTTATGCTTCTCTTATATATTGAACAAAATATAAGGTTAAGAAAAGGCATAATTTCTATTTTATTACTACTTTTTATCCAGTTCTTCATTGTTACCAATTTGATTTAATTTTTTATCACTGTTAAAAAATTAAATTAAATCCACTTAAAATCTATTTTAATTAAATCCATTAAAAATCATCCATAATCCATTAAATAAATCCATGAAAAGTGTTAGAGTAAACAATTAAAAACGTTTCTGTAATCTGTTATACTTATATGTAGTATAATATTATATGCATATGCATATCTTACTCATATGTTATGTAATCTAAAACTATTAAACTACACATTTAACAATCAAAGCAATTTAAACAAATATTATTGTTTGTTTCTTCATAAATCTAAACTATATTGTTCTCGTAATAAGATATTCCCATTACTGATGATAATTTTATAGGCTAAGAAATAGTCCTTAAATACATGTGACCAATATAAGAACAAACAGTGATAACGTTATAGCAATAAAAATTAAGCCCACTACTCATATGAAAAGCCCATATAAACTAGTATCGCCATTAGTAATGAGATCAGACTCTTTCAAAAACGCCATTGTCCACTGATGAAGGTTAACTCGAAGTAATCTGACGATTGAAGATTCACTGCAGGGTCTTGCAAGGATAAGGCAGGAGGACAGAGGTATTTATAGCTACCTCTCTTTCGCTAATCCTCGAGATCCCTTCTGTGCTTTCTGAAGAGGGTTTCGAAAACGAGAAAAGTTTTGTTTCTGGATTACGTTAGGACCGCTTTTGCTATTTGAGTATTCTGGATTCGTACTGGAAGAGGCTTTTATTTAAAGAGCAGCATCGTGTGTAGCGAATAAGTAGTCAGCTAGAGATTTAAAACTGATCCTTTATTTAAAATAATTTGAGAAATAGCACAATGAATTTAGGTCTTAAGTTTTATGTATAAAGAAAGAAATGCGGGTAATCAAGATGTGAAATATTTGAAAAAATACTGCTAATATAAGATATGCCAGATTGAAATAAGTGACTCTATTAGTGATTCTAAAACAATTTTTTTAATGAGGAAAAATTAGTGTAATATTTATTCAAGTTCAGTATTTTTAATTAATTTTTATTTCCGGATAACATTGTATGAGTAATGGATAGTATTTTTATTAGACAAATATGTTAAAAGACTTTGACGTGAATATTTATTAAAATCTTACAACAGAAAATCATTGAATTCTTACTCATATTATGTTGTCTAAAACTGTGTAACTACACATTTAACAATCAAAGACCTTTAAACAAAACTATTTTTATCCACATAAATCTATACTACATTGCTCTCTTAATAAAATATTCTCATTAGTGATGAAAATTTTATAGGCTAAGAAATAGTCCTTAAATGCATGTTAAACAAAGCTATTTTTATCTACATAAATCTGCACTATATTGTTCTCTTAATAAGGGATTCTCCTTACTGATGATGATTTTATAGACTAAGAAATAGTCCTTAAATACATTTGCTTCAATATTAGAACAAACAGTGATAATGTTATAGCAATAAAAAGTAAGCCCACTTCTCGTATCAAAAAATCAGTCCAGGAAATATCCAATCACAAAATCCAATTTGCAATTCAAAATTTTTAAAAGTACTCTTACTGTAAACAACTAAATACTTTTCTGTAATCTGTTATACTTATATATTATGTAGTATAATATTATGTATATATTACATGTACATCTTATTCATATATTATGTAGTCTAAATTTGTTAAAATATACATTTAATAATCAAAGCACTTTAAACAAAACTATTTTTATCTACATAAATCTGCACGATATTGTTCTCTTAATAAGGGATTCTCCTTACTGATGATGATTTTATAGACTAAGAAATAGTCCTTAAATACATCTGCCCCAATATTAGAACAAACAGTGATAATGTCATAGCAATAAGAAGTAAGCCCACTACTGATATGAAAAGTCTATATAAACTAGCATCGCCATTAGTAATGAGATCAGCCTCTTTCAAAAACGCTATTGTCCACTGATGAAGGTGAACTCGAAGTAATCTGACGTTTGTAGATTCACTACAGGGTCTTGCAAGGATAAGGCAGGATGATAAAGGTATTCTTAGCTACTTCTCTTTCGCTAATCCTCGAGATCTTTCTGTGCTTTCTGAAGAGGATTTCGAAAACGAGGAAAGTTTTGTTTCTGCATTACGTTTGGACAGCCTTTGCTATTTCAGTATTCTGGATACGTACTTGAAAGAGGCTTTTTTTAAAGAGTAACATCATGTGTAGCGAATAAGTAGTCAGCTAGTAGGTTTAAAACTGATCCTTTATTTCAAACAGTTTGAGAAGTAGCACAGTGAAAATCAGGTCTTAGATTTTATATATTATTATATAGGATTTATATATTTTATATATTATATATTTTTTTAAAGTACTCTTAAAGTAAACAATTGAAAACATTTCGGTAATCTGTTATACATATATATTATGTATATACTATATGCATATCTTACTCATATATTATGTAGTCTAAAATTGTTTGACTGCACATTCAACAATCAAAACAGAAAACAAAACTATTTTTATCCACGTAAATTTGTAGTGTATTCTCCTGTTATATTTTGAGCCCTGATGCTATTATTATAAGTGCAGAAATAGACCTAGTAAATAGCTCCACTCTAAAATTAGAATAAGGAGTGAGAATGATTGTGCAATAAAAATAAGCCCACTACTCGTATCTGAAATCTGTCCAGGAAGTATCCAATAACAAACTCCAATTTCAAATTTTTCAAAAGTACTCTTAGAGGAAACGATTAAAAACGTTTCTGTAATCTGTTATACTACATAATATATAATATTATGTGTAGATTATATGTATATATTACTCATATATTATGTAGTCAAAAATTGTTAAACTACACATTAAGTACTTTAAACAAAACTACTTTTATCTAATCTGTTCTATAATATAATATAATATAATAGTATATTATATTATAGTACAGAATTGATAAAAATAGTAGTAGTGTACTATAATATTTTTTATCTATTATTATATATTATATAAAATTTTTTAATATATCTGTACTATATTGTTCTCTTAATAAGATATATCCATTACTGATGATAATTTTATAGACTACGAAATGGTACTTAAATACATCTGGCCAATATTAGAACAAACAGTGATAATGCTATAGCAATAAAAAGTAAGCCCACCACTCACAACTGAAATCAGTACAGGAAATATTCGATAACAAAACTAAATTTCCAATTCAAATTTTTCAAAAGTACTTTTAGAGTGAACGAATAAAAACGTTTCTATAATTTGTTATACTTATACTAAATAATATATAATATTATGTATATATAGGTATATTTTACTCATATATTATGTAATTTAAAATTGCTAAACTACACATTTACAATCAAAACACTTTAAATAAAACTATTTTTATCTCATCTGTACTATAATATAATATTTTATCATATTATAGTAAAGATTAGATAAAAATAGAAGTAGTGCACTATAACAGTTTTACCTACCACTATTTACTTATTATATAATAATTTTGAATAAATCTGCCTCTTAATAAAAGATTCTCATTACTGATGATAATTTTATTCTCCAAGAAACAGTCTTTAAATAACCCTATCCCAATATTAAAACAAACAATGATAATGTTATAGTAATAAAAAGTAAGCCCACTACTCATATGAAAAGCCCATATAAACTAGTATCGCCATTAGTAATGAGATCAGCCTCTTTCAAAAACACTACTGTCCACTGATGAAGGTTAAGTCGAAGTAATCTGACGGTTGAAATTCCACTGCATGGTCTTGCGAGGATAAGGCAGGCTGACAGAGGTATTTATAGCTACCCCTCTTTCGCTAATCCTCGAGATCTTTCTGTGCTTTCTGAAGAGGGTTTCGAAAACGAGAAAAGTTTTGTTTCTGGATTACGTCAGGACAGCCTTTGGTATTTGAGTATTCTGGATACGTACTGGAAAAGTCTTCTTTTTTAAAGAGTAACATCGTGTATGGTGAATAAATAGTCGGCTAGAGGTTTAAAACTGATCCTTTATTTCAAATAATTTGAAAAGTAGCACAATGAACTTGGCTCTTAGGTTTTATATATGAAGAAAAAAACGTGGGTGACCATGATGTGAGAGAACATTTGAGAAAATACTGCTAATTTAAAATATGTTAGATAAAAAAAAAGTAATTTTATTAAAGATTCTAATACATATATAGATATATATTCAAGTTGAGTATTTTTAATTAACAATTTTTTTTTCTGGATAGCATTGTATAAGTAATGGATAGTGTTCAGATTAAAAAAAATATGTTAAAAGATTTTCACGTGAATATTTGTTGAAATCTTAACTCATTTAATTCTCAATGAAAATTGTTTTCATATATTCCTCATATTAAATTTAAGTTAAGAATTAGTTATTATTATTACAGTTATTACAATTCTAGATAATTTGCCTTAAAATTAGTTACAAATACGATAATATATGGAATAAGAAATGCTTTCTAAGAAAACTTTTCCGTCATTAACTTTCTCCCCTATTACATGCATCGTCATACATAGGGTCTTGATGGCCGAGTAGCTAGCACTCTGACGCTCGGTACAACAGGTTTCGGGCTCTAGTCCCGACGGTGCCATGGATGTTTGCTGTGGTTCGGAATCCAGATACCGGACTATTAGGATCGTAGAGCATTGTAGAGGCGCGACCGCAGCATATCTTCAAGCTATAAGTGCCCCTTGGGTAGTGCTAAATAAGTATCAGCAGTGCAGCCCTCTCCTATGGCAAAAAGATTAACTGTCTCTGTATTGCCTGCTGCATTAGCACAGCATATCCATCGTCACTAGCAAATTCTTTATGGGACTGGATTATTGTTAATTAAAAATTATACTTAACTATTACTATAACTTAATTATTGTTACAGAAATACGCGTAGTTACGCGTTAATTATTGTAATTAATTAAGTAACTACGTATTAAATTATTGCTACAAGAAATATTTCGTATTATTAATGGTGATTTACAACAAAATATTCATCCAATTAAAATAATGCCGACTTTTAGTTTGCAACTAGAGCTCAACTTCTGGTTCAGCAAATCATTTTAAAGTCAATTTCTTTCAAAAATATCTGCAGAGAGCAGAGGAATCCATTATGGAAGAAAACTTGATCGAATCAAATCTTTAACAAAACTGCGAGACTAACAAAGCGCTAAATGAAACTTTCTGCAAATACATATCTCGGGCTGCCTTCAGTAATTTATATCTGGTAATTTGAAGCTCTGAAAGCTTTCAATGTAGAATTATTTCGAAAGTTACGTTTTAACAACTAATGAGTCGCAATGAATTAGTTACGACTCATTTTTAAGAGACTCCATGGTTTCATGTTAACACTGGTTTAATTAGATTAGAGAAACATTACCTACAAGTTAAAACCCACGCATTTTTAGAATGTGCATGTTTAAGTGAAAATTTTTAAATGGAGGCAGTCGCACTTGTAATGAATTCATAGCATGAAAACTTCAATTTTTATAAAGGAAGAATAAGTTTATTATTTATTTCAAACTTAATGTAGATCCGAGTGGTTGAGGTCTCATTATGTTTAGATAAATCCTTTCTAATGGCAGTCTCAAACTAATCTGATACTACGTGTTAATTATTTATTCTAAAAGAAGTGAAACCTTACTATTAAATGAATTTAGTAAATATATTTTTGGTTATCAAAAATATTTTTCTTTTCCAATCAATAGTTTTGACTTTTAAGGAAAATATCCGTCTAATTAATATGTGACAAAAAGGAGTCCAACCTATTTCATACGACTTCAAAATGAAAGAGATAAAAAAGAATTTAAAATGTACATGTTTGCACATGCACATAAATGTTTTTTTTTAAATAATAGTTATAAAATGTAGAATTTTTAAATAATGTATTTAAAAAAATGAAATAAAAAAAATCATAACAGAAATTGTAAAATTGATAATAGATTCTTATTTAAGGTTTTCATATCTTTAATTTTGTAGATCTTGCATGTAAAATTGCATATACAACTGAAACGTTAAAAAAGACAATATTATTCCTTAAAAAGAAAATTATTATTTAAAATTATTGTTTATGGGAAGATAATTACTGAAGAAAAAAAGTTATTTGAAGACAAATTAATATTTAAAAGTATTATAACATAGAGTAAACAATAAATTACAAAAGAAAAAAAAACATTATTCGAAGGTAAATTAATATTTGAAATTTCTGAAGGTAAATTAATATTTGAAATTTCTGAAGGTAAATTAATATTTGAAAATTCTGAAGGTAAATTAATATTTAAAAATTCTGAAGGTAAATTAATATTTGAAATTTTGAAGGTAAATTAATATTTGAAATTTCTGAAGGTAAATTAATATTTAAAAATTCTGAAGGTAAATTAACATTTAAAAGATATAAGGGATAATATTTAATTACAGAAATGCATAAAAGAAAATATTTGAAAATAAATCAATATTTAAAAGTTTCTAATATTATAGTATGAATAAAATATTTAATTATGGAGGAAAGAGAACATTACCGTATATTTTTGAATATAAGCTAATTCGTACATAAGCTCGTAATGCGGTTTTACTTCAAAAAATGTATCAAATTTCAAAACTCATATATAAGCCTTTCATTATTTACAATATTCTTTCATTTCTGATCTACGGTTTGATACCTTTCTGTTGGCAGGACGAAAGTTTCACCAACATCAGATTTTTCTGCTTTGGCGATGAAGCAACAAACGCTAAACAATTTCGAAAATAAAGCAATTCATTTTTAACTCATTATAACCACAATTCATTATAACTCACTCTGTATTTAATTACAAACAAAAAAAAGAAAATATTATTTAATAGAAAATTTACGTTTAAAAGTTCATGGTATCATATAACGGAGAAAATGTTCCACTACCGAGTGCTAAAAATATTATTTATTTGAACGCAAATTGATATTTCCTGATTCTCAGCAAATACTTCGTTAATAGAAAAATTGTGCATTTTGTAGTTTCTTCCAGTATTTCTGTACTTTTTACTCTACCTTGAAGGTAAATTGAGGGCTTTCATTTCTCACAAAATGTTTCCGAGTGAAACGCGCGAGAATGAATTGAAGATGCTTACAAAGTGCTTCCCGGCATCAGATGGTGTGGATTGGTTGAGGCCACAACAATTAATGACGCTCTTGATACGAGATATTCATTTCACTCGTAAGGTGGAAGTCAGGCACGAATTCATGAGTCTACTTCTGAAATGAAGACTAGTTTCAGAGACAGGAGTACTTTTAGATGAATCGTTTAAGAACATTTCAACAGTCTGGTGTCGTTGATTCTCATGAAATAGAATTTATTTTAATTATTTTAATAATAATTTTCTAATGATTTTTTTATATATCTTATTAAAATGATTATAAGGACTACAGTGTATGACGATAGTTCATAAGTTTAAGAAATTACAAATGGCATTCAATTCATATAATTTTGGTTTGAAGAATTTTCGAACTATACGAATCAATAGCTAATATGATGAAATATTTATTTATTTATTTTTTCAAAATATTTATAAATTTCTTTTCCTTTTATGAAGTAAAATTAAATTAAACAATCATCCCACTTTTGACAATGCTGTTTTCCCCCTTGGGTAGTGCTAAATGAGTAACAGCAGTGCAGCCCGTGCTTATGCTATAACTATTATCTGTCTGTATTGCCAGATGCATTATAACAACAACTACAAGAGATATATTATAAACTTATGGCAAAAATAAAAAGAATGTATTGTAATTGTTTTTATTTATTTATAACGAATATTCACACAAAAACTAAGGCTAGTAATTAATTTTTATCAATATTATTTTAAAAAAAATTATAGTATAACTGATGAGGTAAAGTATATTAGTCATTTTGTTTCAATTAAATTTTTTTTATCTATATATTAGTAATTAATAAATTGAAAACAAAATTAATATTTATTTTATTTAGATATGACTTCCATGTAAAGTTAAGCATGCGTAATTAAATATTTTTATTAATTATTTTTTTAAATAAATCGGTATCTCTAATAGGTTAAATGTAAAGAAATGCTAAGTTTCAATGAATGAGAAAATTTGCCTTATATTATAACATGATTTTACTAGACTTTTGTTTATAATGAAAATCCACGAAATAAAGGAGGACTGTGGATTATTTATAATGAAAACTGTTTAAAAAATAATACTTTCATTACATTTAAGATTGGAAAGCAAAAGAATGCCATTTTATTTCCATAACTTTTTTTTCTTTATTTAAGTATTAGTAATTAAAAATAAAAATGGTACTCATTTTAATTAGATATGTATTAAATGTGTTTATTATAAATGGCAAAACATTTGTAATCGCAATTTTTTTAAATAAATTGGTTATATGTAATATTGTTAAATGCAAAGCTAACAATAAATGAAGGAAAAACCGAATACGTGTTTTGCGGAAAGAGAGACTATCCTACTGATTTCTTTGAAATCGAACATAGATTCGAAAGTGTTAAAAAGTTTACTTATCTGGTATCTGAGATAGAATACCAAAATGAAATCAGCCCCGAGATTCGAAAGAGAATTATTGCTGCCAATCGCTGCCTATTTGGTCTTAGAAACCAATTAAGATCCCACCTGATTAAAAGAAGAACTAAAATTTTACTGTACAAAAACTCTCATAAGACCAATATTAACATAAGCATCTGAAACATGGTCACTGACCGCAAGAGAAGAGGAAATGTTGGCAATCTTTGAAAGAAAAGTGCCACGAACTATTTTTGGTGGTATCAGTGACATTGGAAATGGGCAAGAAGATACAATTTTGAACTTAACAAACTTTTCAGAAATATTGACATTCTGAAATTTGTTAAACTAAACAGAATGAGATGGGAAAGCAGCTCTATCACTTTCCATTCTCATGAGAATGGAAAATGATAGAGCTGCTTTGAAGGTTTTCAATGCAATCCCTTTTTGACAACAACAAATGGGCAGACCGATAAAGAGATAGCTCGACAGTTATCATGATGTAATATTGATAAAATTGTTACTTTCTGTTAATTATTGTTCTTGTTTCACTTCTAGAATCTAAACCTACGGAAAGTCCAACCACGTTTGAAGAAAGAGAAAAAAGGATGCAGAAGGAGTACTCGTGCGTCGAGAATCTCAACCAGGAGAGAATATCGCCGAGCGATACGTCCTTCCTCGTGAAGAGAAGGAGGATCACTCCAGTAGCAGATGCTTCCAGTGCATCAGCTGCCAGAATGTCTCGTCTCTTCAAGTGTCCCTACTGCAGTTACTCGTCGGACAAGAAAGCTAGTCTAACTCGCCATGTCCGCATGCACGGAGCTTCACCTGGGGCAGATGGGCTTGTGGATTTGCCATTGCCAACGCCTCCTCTGGCTCGTTATTGCGCAAATTGTGATATACAATTTGCTTCGTACAAAAATTATCAGGTAAAAATTGTCAGTAGTCATTTAAATATAATGAAAAAAAATATATGTCTTCAATAGAGTTTGACCACTAATTCAGGAGGAGGAGGGGTCAAGCTAGCTTTCCGAATCGAGGCAGCTCGTTTTAAACACTACAAGCAAATCCACGATGGAAAGAATTTTTTTCATGTATGCTAATTTACCCGTCCAGCAACCTTCTCTTGATGAAACTGTGAACGAAAATTTTGTTTCGCTCGTGTGTCTGTTAAAGTGTCAGGTTTATGTAGGATTAGATTTTCTGGTTTACATCGTATAGGTCGCACGGTAGCGGCAAATATAGTTTTACCAATGGACGCTGCAACCATATATGTTCACAGGTGTGGAGGTCGCTCTTCGACAGCGCTAGACTAAAATAGCAATATATGGATCTTCCGCTTGGGTCGTAACCTTTGTATGACGGGCCACAGGTCTTCAGGTAACTGTTTGGCTGGTTATGAATTATTTCCATAATGTGACACTGCGCAATAAGGAATGCCGATGAAAAGATCAACATCTGTAAATGATTGTTCACCTTCTGACAGCATGCCAGAATGTTCCATTCGTCTTCTGGAAGCCATAGAAGCATGCTTATCTTGTTCAAAAAAATCGCACCAAAGTACTTAAATATTTTTTTATCACCACTTACATGCAACTCCTTTAAATCTTACCAGAGCTGGCTTCTTATACAATTTTTTTGCATATTTCTCGACAAAAAATTTAATTGGCTGTTACAAAGCATATTTGTATACGTTCCTCTAACTTCGTAATGAATTGCAAGTTTTCCAACTGAGATTGGCTTTCAGAACTTTTGACAATGAGGGTATACTTGAACATGCTAGAAATACTGAGAGATAGTGGAGAAAAAAATGTGTGGAGTGTAAAGATTTGCATTGTATTCGGAAAACAAAAACATCAAGACAAAGCCTTTGTTCCAGTTTGTCATGACTTTTTTAGTTATATTTATTTTTCTATTTGCAAGATATCTTGTTTTTCAAAAATTGTATAAATATTTAGTTTTTTTATGAGGAATCCAGTTATAGTTACTACATTGCCATAAATTTAATACATTCATTTAAAGGTAGAATTTACATAAATCATTAATAAAAAAATAACGAAAATTTAATTTTCTTAAATTGCGATTTTTCTTTAAAATTTTTAAAAGATAATAAAGAATTATCTTAAAACATAATAAAAGGTAATAAAGAATTATCTTAAAACCTCTCTAACATTTAAATAAATAAAAAAAACTAATAACTAATGGTGATTATTTTAACAAATTTATTTGTTCAATAGGTTCACAAAGAATTTTATTGCAGTACAAGACACGTTCAAAAATCCATCAACTCCTCTTCCTCCCCAACTCCCACGCAGCAACACCACCACCACCACCAACCTCAAAACCAGCAACACCATCCTACAGCTGTGCCAAACCAACCTAGATCCCCAGGAAGCAATAGTACCACTACTGCAGCAACATCAGAATCTGAATCAAAAGGCTTCAACATGGTACTGAACCAACCATTATACGCTGCGATCTCAACTAGTCCATTGATTCTAGTACCCTGTTCTTATGTCGCTGGTGGTGGACTTTCGCCAGCAGCTGGGTTGATACCTGCTGGAAATATAATCATCCCGAATCCATCTACAACACCTGAAAGCAATTCGGATTCACAAGGAGGCAATGTGATTCCAACCTACACTGTGATGCCTGGAACTGGAGTTGCGGAACTCAATTCTGTTCCTTCTCCAGTATCTGGAGATGATGTCGTGAAAGAGGAGGCCAAGCCGATGAAACCTTGCAAGGAGAAAGTCGCCAAGCATGTTCCCAGTAAATCGCCAAAAGAACAAAGCAAAGAGGAAGCAGAAAAACCATTGGATTTAAGTTTTAAAAAGCGAGATGTTGAATTTGAGAAATCAATGGCACCGAAATCTTCCACAGATACAGGTAATTATTAGATCTAAAACTCACAAACAATAAATGCCACTTTAAATTTGAAAAATCACTGTTTTTTAAAATGCGGTTTTTAATTTCGAATGTAACTATACCATAATAAATAAAAAAAGTTTCATCGAAGGCTAATCGCATCTAAATGTAATTTGTCAAACTTTAGTCAAGAAGCTTAAATATAAAATGTTATAATTACTTAAAAATATTCATTACTAAACTGTGCATTTGTTAATATAAATACTACCTAAGAATATTCACTATCAAACCATGCAGTTGTTAATATAAATGTTGCTTAAAAATATTCACTATCAAACCATGTAGTTGTCAAGTTTCAGTCTAGAAATTTGCATGTAAACTATAAATATTATTTAAATATATTCGTGTTCAAACCATGTATTATTTGGGTGTAATAATGACGAATTTCAGATTTACATATGTTAAATATCGTGTATAATTATTTCTAAGCTTTTTTCAGACAGGAAAACATTTGATTCTGAAATATAACCGGCAGTAAAATTTTCCAAAGGAAATATAAAAAAACTGATTTAAAAAAAAAACAAATTTCGCGTTTTATTTCACAATGAATTTATTTTATTTCATTCTAATGATCTTTTATTGCCATAAAAAAGCCAGAAATTTAGATTTGCATTTGTATAATAATAAAGTTGAATCACAATCACTTTTTCACATCATGCATTTTTGACCGGATGCAGAACTTTAACTAAGTACTGTTTTCCTATTGTTTGATGCTCAAAAAATAGCTCGAACTCAATATTTTATTATAGTGTTTTTAAAACTATAATAAGCATGTTTTAAAATTTTATTTGTCATATATACAATAAAAACAAGATAATTGTGCTTTTTAAATAGGATCTCGAAGCTCAAATTCTACCACGACATCTTCATCAGCTTCATCTTCAAGCGAAGAGAACTGCACTGCTTCAACCGGCGGTTCTTCTTTACCAATATTACCAATCATAAATTCAGCTGCAGACTTAAGTCTTTTGAGTCGAGCTCAGATTCCTGGATTAGAACCAAATGGGCCAGCTGTAACTTCTGTCTTAGCTCTACCGCAAGTGTTGGTCAAGCAAGGTACAAGCAAGTGCAAAGAATGCAACATTGTTTTCTACAAACACGAAAACTACTTAGTGCACAAGGATAGGTACTGTGCATCCAGATTGCAAGGGAAACAAGAGGCCAATTCACCAGAGAGAATCAAGTCAGATGAACCTGAATCACCCGACAGAGATGAAGCAGGTACATGTAAATACATTATGTATAGAAGCATGCCATCCTAGGCTAAAAAGTAGGTTTAGGTGCGAGATCTATAAAAATTAGACAGCTGGCACAATGTATTACATTTATTTACGATGTTCAAATAAGCATTTGTCTGTTTTACAATTGGAAAATATTGGATAAGATAGATTATAGGATATAGGATAAATTAGATAGATTATAGGATATAGGATAAATTAGATAGATAGATTGTAGGATATAGGATAAATTAGATAGATAGATTATAGGATATAGGATAAATTAAATAGAAAGATTATAGGATATATTAGATGTTTTAATTAAACTCTGTTAAATTTTTTTCTCCAAATATTTCATGCATAAACACTAGAGACCAAGCCCAAGCTTTTAGCTCAAATTTGATAAAAATTTGTCAAAATAAATATTTTTTAAAAATAATGTTCTAAAAAGTACTACAAAACCGTACATTAAGGTATTTAAAACAAAAACCAGAAAATTAAAGTTTTCGCTTATCCAGTATAATGGCAGTTTAATGTTCAGTTCATTTTGTTATGAACAAATAACATTTTTACTTCTTGTTGAAAACATGAATTTCGTAATATTCAGTTTTCAGTGTAGTAGTAGAAGACACTGAAAGTGAAAGTGCTTTTTTTTCAAAAATTAAATAAATACTATCAGTAAAAACACAATTTTATTAAAAAAAGCTATCAATCATTTTAAGCTATTTTGTACCGAAAACTATGTAAAATATAAAAAATAATAATTAAAACTATTGACATGCCATCAATTGATGTTCTATTTTTCGCCTCAATTTTCAAGTGCTTGTAGAACAAGGTGTTTCTAAGTTTAAGTTTTGCAGTATACATGGCAGTTCTGATGGATGCTATGATGTTCAACATAACATTCTGCAGGGATTTAAGATCTTAAATAAATTATAATTTATTTTTCAGCATACTAAATAAAAATATTTGATGTAATAGATGCTGGGTGTCAAGAGGTTAATGTTAGGGAAACGAATAAGAGATTGAAATATTTACAGAAGTTGCAAAAACTATTGAAAACTTAATTTGAATTGTTATTTATTTACAGGATCACGGCATTCACAGAAAAGCCCGATTTCATCTCCAAGAGTTAGCAACTCTAGGACGCCTCCAGCTTCAGACATCACTGACAATCGTACGACTTCACCTAGTCAACAACATGCTTCTGCTATGCTTCAGTTCTTCTGTACGGCTTGTGGGATCAAGTATACTTCCATCGACAACCTAAGAGCCCACCAACAGTACTACTGCCCCAAAAGAGACATGAATGTACCTCATCCCATAACCCTCATACCCTCGTACGCACGAAACACTCAAGAGTTTAAGTGTGGCAAGTGCAAGAATGCCTATCCCACTGAAGAGTTGCTCAGGCAACATCCATGCGTGGTACAGAAAAAGTGTCCATACTGTGATGTGTACTGTCCAACGTTGAGTGCTGCCCAGAGACATATGGTAACCCATACCGGTATCAAGTCTTTCAGGTGTTCCTTGTGCGGATACAAAGGACACACGTTGAGAGGGATGAGAACTCACATAAGGATACATCTTGACAAGAACAATCCTGCACCAGAGGAAGCTTATATCTTATGCATGGATGAAGGAGGTGCAGAGATTGGATGTGCCAGTCGAAAATCACCTGGTTCACGCGTGAATTTAGACAGAATCAAATCGGTCATCACTACTGAGCCACCGCAAGGAGAAACATCCATGGCTGTTAGTCCAGTCACTGGAATTCCGACTGCTATAATTCCATCAGAAGTGGTGGCCATTAAAGCAGTCCCAGATGATCCAGTCGCTACTGGAGATACAACTCACTGGTGCCAAATATGTGGGTATTCGTCTTCATATAAAGGAAACGTTGTACGACACGTGAAACTGGTTCATAAGGATCTAGTTTCACCACAAACTATGTCTAACATCGTGAATAGTCGACCCAGCATTGAACCTTCACCTAAACAGAACGATTCAAATGAGCATAAGAATTGTGTAACCTCTCATGATTCGTTCATGAGTGCCAGTACTGCTGATCACAGCAATAGTTCATCAAGTGTTGAGGTTAAACCTTTGGTTAACGGCACTCTGAATAAAACCGAACAATTAAAATTGGGTGAAAAATCCTTAGTGCTGAAGACTGAGGCTGTATCACCACCACCACAATCTCCACCAACAGATGGCACCACGGTGACCAAGGGGGTCAAAAGGCCCCTGTCTGATGAAGGACAGTGTCCCTCTGGAGCGTTTAATTCGAAATCGGGGCCAAAATATTGTAAATCTTGTGACATATCTTTCAATTATCTCTCTAATTTTCTCGCTCATAAGAAATTTTACTGTACGCCAAGACCAGGAGAGGTAGCAGGACAGGACACAACTTCAGTGCAATCTGTTCAATAGACGAGACTCGATGAAACACTATACCTTCAACTGTGAATATTGAAACATTCATGAATCGAAATACTATTTATAAGTAGGATTGGGAAAAAAAAAGGTGCAATAAATTTTGACATAAAAACTCTAGCTGTTATATTTTTAGCATTATTTGAAATTTGTGTTCATTTTTATGTGAGTATTTTATCTGTGAAAGAACGCATAGATCAAATATTGTGTTTAATGACTATACGTGATACTTAAAAAAAATATCAACTGATTTATCCTGGATATTTCTATGAAATCAATATTATAAATATGATTTTGTGCCATTTATACTTCTGGATTAGAAAAAAATTATTTTCTTTTCTAGTATAACAAATAGAAATTATAATTTACCATACAGTTGGAGTAAACCTAAGTTAAATTCATGAAATCTACACCTTTTACCATATTACTTTATGAATTTTCTACAATATAACATAATTCTATTTAACATAATATAATTCTATTCTGTAAGAGTTTTCAATGCATCATATTTCCCTTATAAATAATTTCAAACATATATAATATATAGAAAATATCCAATAAGTTTCATAACGCAGATTTTTCATTATCGCTTATTAAATATGGAATATTATACATATTTAAATATCCAATATTATATTCTATACCGGAATTCCATATTCTACAAATAAAATTTGAAGAGTGTATAATTTAGCTCAAACTGTAAAGTTAACGTTGGTATGTTTTTCATAAATTTAATTTTGGAAAATAATACAATGAATAAAAATTAATTAGAATTTTTCGAGGTATACTATATTTCGAGTTCTACAGAAGTATTTCATTTTTTTACATAAAATTATCTTTAATTTACATCATGTCAAAATTAGCTTTGTTTTTAGTTTTAAACGACTATACTAACACGATTTCATTTGAAAATGAATCATCATTTCGCATTGCATTATTAAACACTCAAAATATTATCCAATTATTTTATAATGTATTAAATTATTATCAAATTTTTGTGTTTTATATGTTTTATAGTATTTAATAAGTTTAAAAAATTGTTTTATTGTTTTGAAATTTATTCCAGTATTGTTTTAAAGCTTAGCGTTTTAGTGTTTCAGTATTTTGTAACTTTTTTTTTTACTATGCTGTAAAATACGGCTGGATTAATTTAAGCAAAGAGTTACATTTTTAACATGGCGCTATGAAACTTTAATTATTACTATTTGTTTTAATGTGTTTTATTTCCACAGACTTTGCATTTTATTTCATACTGTTTGTTTGTTTTTATAAAAAAGGCATTTTCATTGTTTATTTTCATTATATTATTTCGTCATCTAATGCAAATTTGATTTAAATCACAAATGTTGTCAATTATAGGCCCTAATGAAATATAAATACCTTATACATGAACGTTAAAATACATTGCAAAATTTGATTTTCTGATGTGAAAATCAAGATTTTCCATTTAAAATATGTCATGGTCAAAACTATCATAATTACTGATAACTTAATTTCCTTTTAATGTTTTTCTGCTTTGTACTGTGATCTTTTTACGACTAAAATTTGTGAGGAACACAATTTCATTTCGAGCCATTTGGAGATTAAGCGCCAATCATTTGGTGACATACGTTATTAATTTACCATAGAGACTTAGTAATAACGAATCAGTCAATGTTGTAATTCAAATTTTCTTACGTTATTAAAACAATATTAGAAAGTTTTCATGTTTGTTATAAGTCACAGTTTGAAAATGGTAATATTTCAGATAATTAGATTACGACTAAACCAAATTGTTTACATTGATAAACATTTTTATTTCTATACTAAAGTGTTCTTAAATTTGTTTGCATAATACATTCTACATATTGGATAAGACAGCATATTTCCTTAAAAATATGAATGAAAAATATTGCAGTTGGATTAAAAAAATATGTAGACATTTGTTTAAAAAAATTATAAATAATATTTTCGATGATTTTAAATCAACCTAGTTATTTAAGTAAAATATCTTTATTTAATTTGTATTTGGGCATTGCGTAAGCACGTACGTAATAACCTCATTACTAAAGACCACAGCAAGTTTTATCAGACTATATAACATGTTTTTCTTTTGTTTATATTCTACTTTTTGCAGTAAATTTTATAAAAATATAAACTTAAATATATTTAATATTTTCACCTGCATTTTATATCTCCTTTTCAGTTTTAAACTTTTAAAATATCAAAGACATAAATTTCAAAAAAAAAATTATAAAGATAATATTTTATTTTGATAAAAAAATAGGATAAATGATTTTAAATTGGAAAAATTCCTATTAGTAGATGTGCATTATTCAAAATCAAACACGCTTTAAAACCACAAATATGAAACTAAAGTTTATCTGTTTAAAAAAAAATGGAATTGATCTATAAACGTTTCAGAAGTACTAAAATAACTTCTATTATATTAAATAATAATGTTATTATCAAATAACTTCTCCATTTTTCAACTAATATTTGAAAAAGAATACTTTGGAATTAAAACTTTTTGTTTTTTTCCTTTGAAAGAAAAAAAAGTATCAAGCATAATAAGTTGTTAGCCATTTTTGAATGCCGAGCACTTGAACTTGAGTAAAAAATACCTTGAAATAAACATGCAAAAACAAATTTAATTATTTTCCTGTTAAATTACAAATTTTACTACAAAAATTACAAATTATTAATTATTTAATGTTCGAAACCTATTTAAATCCTCGTTGAACCGAAAAGATTGAATTTCCAGCCTACGGATTTATAAACATGCTTTTGTGTCTGCTTTGAAAAAAAGAACCATGTACCTTTTCAAATCACCCTCAAACATAATATTAATACATATTATATCCAGTAAAAAATACTTTGAAATAAATATACAAAAATGAATTTAATTATTTTCCTGTACATTGCACTAAGGTAGTTACTTGTTTCCTACTAACTGTTGTTTTGGTCTTTAAAAGTTGAACAATGAAATCCAACAAATCATTGCAAATTAAACAAGTAGCATAAAAAAATTTTTGAAGTCAATTCCTACTTTTTTTTCACTCTATTGCAGAAAAGTACCTTACAAATAAAGTTGAATTTTTCATCTTACATCTGGCGCCATCTATTTTTACATACATGCAACTTAAATCTAAAAAAAACTTAAATTAATTAATTAAATTTAATTAATGAATTAATATTTGAAAAAAAAAACTGTATTAACATCAAGTGTCATCCACTACAAGTTCAAAAAAAATGTATTTGAACTGGAGAAGATGAGTAAAAAGAGTTTTATTAACGATTGAAAATTTGAACAAGATATGTATAAGGAGAGTGTGAATTAATAGTAGGAATTGAATGAAAAGAAGAAAATATGTTCATTGGAATTATGCTGTCTTACGAACACGTTTAAGTCAAGTTTGCAGTTGACATGCTAGTCTTTCGTATTTCTATATAGCTAGTCGTCATGCATGAATCTACGAGTGCCAAAGTTTACATTTATTGGTATAGTTGTCAAAGAAAGGATGAGTTAAGTTTCCAATGGAGAAATTCACCTGGACATGAATTGTTTTGCACATTACTATAAATACTTGAATAACGTATTACCTTTAACATGGTGCAAGGTGAGCACTAGAGATTCATAACTGTACATAATATGTAGATTTTTGAATTACGAGGGAAAAAGTGTATTGTACAGAAAAACGTTTTGTTTGTTCTTTTTTTGCCAGGTATGACAGTATATGCATTTCATGTTACGTAGTTTTGATGAGCTTTCATCATGTTTTGCTCTTTCACTTGCAAGAAAAGTAATAAAGCATTGTTCACAAGTTGTCATTTGTTTCATTGTTTTCTTTTCTGGTTTTTGTACACATTTCATCACTTAAAAAATGTTAAAAGGGATCACACATGAAACATTGGGGGAAGTATGTAGTTGATTGCATACAATATTGTCTTAATTCTTTAAAACATAGCAGCAAAATGTTTTTCGTAATTTTTAAATTTTTAAATAATTTTTCCAATACTTTAAAATAGTTTTCAAGCAAATAATAAATAATAATTCTACTAATAATTTTAAATAATTTTCTTCGCAATTTTAAATTTTTTCACTCCTTGATGGAGTGATCTCATAGTATGGATTACAATACATCTCATGTTCTGAAATTCATTTAACACCAACTAATTAAATACAATGTTTTATGTCAATAAAATTATGATTGATTATGTCTTAAATATTTCTTTAAAAATAAAGTTCCAAAAATAATTATTATTTTGAAATTAATTTTCATGAATAAAAAAAAGTTGTTTTTGTAAGAAAGTATTGTTCTCAAGTTGTCATATGTTTAATTTTTTTCTCGTTTTTCAGACACATTTCATCACTCAAAAATTTAAAAAGGAATCACACATGAAACATTGGGTGAAATAGTTGATTGTTTACGCTATTGTCGTAATTCTTTAAAACACAGCAGCAAAATCGTCCTAATGTTTTCTTATTGGAGTGATCTCATAGTATGGATTACAAAGTATCTCATGTTCCGCAATTCATTTTATACCAGCTAATTAAATTCAATGTCTAACCAATGAATCATGCAATTTAACCAGATATTTAAAATAATTTTTTTAAGAAATATCAAATTAGCAATGACATTTATTGCATTATCAATGGTGATGATTTGTTTTTTGCTGGTTAGTAACCTTTTTACAAATCAAATTCACCCCTATTGAAATTAGGGTTTAATTTTTATGTTAGTAGTTGTATATATGTATGTTTATGAAGATCTATATGTTATGTAGGTCTCAATATATATTTCTGATTCAGTAATTATATATTGGTACGTATGTGTACAGCGAAATAGGGTATGCATACGGTAATTTTTTTTTTTATTTAGCATGAATGATTATGATTGCACCCTACACTAAAAAGATATAAGTGCTGTGTGTTACTACCGTCTAGTGACGATCGAAATGTGAGCAAAGCAAATATGAGAAGTTGTTGTTGTAAGCAAATGTATGCCTTTATAATACTCATCAATAAAATAATCAATTGAACGTTTTTATGAAATGAATGTATTAATATTTTTTTGATTTTTTTCCATTGTTTAAAACAGGGGTGGCCAACCCAAAGGACCTTGCGGGCCACTTCGAAGCATATGAAATTATAATTCCCCCTATTAGATTTATACCCACTATAAACATCTTTTTTTTTGGAGTGAAAAATGGAAACACAATGAGTTATTTTTGTGTTCCCTATTATTCTTGCATGTAAACATAGATGCTATAATAATAAGGATGCTAAACGCACATTGTAAAGAAATATATAACACAAAATGATATATAAAAAATATAAATGAAATAAAAAAAGTGAAATCATTAAAAAATATTTATTTTACTAATGCGATAGTTGTCTCTCCATTATTTCACTTAGCTTTTGCAAATCGATCTCAATTTCGATATTTGCACATCGTAATGGGTGTTGCAGGTTTGCGTCCATTATGTTTGAGTGTGTTTTGTGTTGGGTCAATTTCATTTTCGGAAAAGTTGAACCATGAAATCCACCAAATCATTGCAAATTATACAAGTAATATAAAAAAAAAAAATTTAAGTCAATTAACACTTTTTTTTCACTCTATTGCAGAAAAGTCCTTTACAAATAAAGATGAAATTTTCTTCTTACATCTGGCGCCATCTATTATTAGATACATGAAACCAACTTAAATCTAAAAAAAAACCTAAAATTAATTAAATTTAATGAATGAATATATATATGAAAAAAAATGTATTAACCTCAAGTGTCATCCACTGCAAGTTCAAAAAAATTTATTTGAACTCGAGTGGATGAATAAAAAAGTATTTTATGAACGATCGAAAATTTGAACAAGATATATATAGAGAGAGTGTGAACTAATAGTAGGAATTGAAAAAGGCAGGTTTAAGTTGAATCAAAAACGCTAACAACTTGAACTGAGAGTCTTGTTTGCTCTTTTATCAACAAACAACTTTGCGTATCTAGGAATGGTCACTGCGTCACTGAGCTCACTTAAAGTGAAACAAGAGCCTGCTACATTAGATGTTCCAAGATGCGCGCGCTTCATGAGTTCGCAGAATATAATTTCATAATCCCAACTGGAAACTCATAAATAAAACAAGCAATATCTGTCCTCTATTCGCAAGAATATTATTTTAAAATCAAAGTTCATTTTTTCTCATAATTGCGACAGTTAATTATTGAATATATAGATATACACATAATGTATTCTTTTAATACATATTTTGTAAAAGTGTGATAAATCTCATGGGCCGGAAAAATATTCAAGGCGGGTTGCATGCTCATCAATAAAATAAAAAATTGTATGAAATCAATCTATTAATATTTCTTTTTTTTTGTTTAAAATTAACTAAGCACATGTTTTAGCATTTTATGACATGGTGACTGATAAATTACAAAAAACATGTATTTATTAAAATTTCTTCTCGAATAATAGTGTATATATATAAATGTTTTCTTTAGCCAAAACCGATTCTTTTTTTAACCAAAAAAATTTTTTTTCTCTAATGCAGTTGGCAAACTTTTACACATGGACGTCTTGGATGCCTTAAGGCAAGCCCTGCGCAATCGTTACTCACTTTGCATTACCCAGGGGGCGCGTGTAACTTGAGGATAAGCTACGGACACGGAGTAACATGCCCCCGCAACGCTCTACGATCACATTAGACCGGGACCTACGGTTTAAAGTGGATTCCGAACCACTACACCAACCCATGGCACCGCCGGGTCTCGAACCCGAAACCTGTGGTACCGAGCGCCTGAGCGCTAGCTACTCGGCCATTCAGGCCCCACCAAAACATTTATTTCATGAAAAACTATCATTTAATCTCTAAATAAAATACGAAATTTATAATCATTAACAGAAGTCTTCATAGGCAAATATTAATACCACATAAGGCAAATAAGGCCATAATAATAGGTCATAAGGCAAATACTACTTAGAACAATGATTTAGTGGTTCACTGGAGTTCCATTGAAATGCAATAATTAGCTTGATCTGATTTTTTGTAATACGGCCAAATTGAAATATTAATCATTGAGTTATTTATTGAGTCCTTATTTATAATAATTAAAAAAAATTTTTTTAAAGGAGGAGGAGTTTGAACTCACAAAAATGAACTCTTTAATACAAAAAATGATACTGTAATAAACAGAAAATTGAATAGGATTCTAGAATGAAGATTAGTCACAGACTTCGATTGCGAGAAAACGTATTAAATTCTGGCAAATTAGTAGCATTTTATGATTTTAAATGTATTACATCATTTTTTAAACTTTTAAGTTGTAATTTCCGGACAAATAATGCGTCTGTGTCGACTTACAAATCCTCATTCCAGTTCACGATCTCAAATAAGCAGATTTAAGATGGATTTCCAGCGGATACTAAGATCTCATGTCATTGGTCAGCAGCTAATCGAAAACCTGAATGGGAAGGATATGTAGTTTTGTTCTGTGATACGAAATTTCAATATTCCATTGAAACTCACTAGTAGAACTTCTTATAGATATTAGTCCTGCGATATATGTACTTATTTATGAAAAAATGAAACATTATTACAAATAGATTTATTACAATGCATTATGTACTATATATTTGGGTGCCTAATGGTCGAGTGACTAGCGCTCTGGAGCTCGGATTATACTTTACTGCCCTTTCGATTGATAATAAATGGTTGGAACTTTATTATACAAGTCCTTAAAAATCTTATATATAATTTACTGTTATTTGATTTTGTTTGTTATTAATTTCAAGAGTTCTGTATTGCACAACTAATGAGTTAAAATAACTGTTAAGATCGTCTGCTTTTTTAACTTACTTATTTACATTATTCATGGGGCCTGAATGGCCGAGAGTCCCGGCGGTGCCATGGACCTTTGTAGTGGTTCGGAATCCACTTTAAACCGTAGGTCCCGGTCTTAATAAGATCGTAGAGCGTTGCGGGGGCATTGTTACTCCGCGTCCGTGGCTTATCTTCAAGTGACGCGCCCCCTGGGTCATGCAAAGTGAGTAGCGTCTGTGCAGCACTTGCCTTATGGCATCCAAGACCAAGCTATCTAAGTGTTTGCCAGCTGCATTAGAAAAAAAAACATTATTCATTTAAGACTGAATCTAAATCTAAACTCATCGTTAGATTATGAAAATCAGAATTTTCGTTTACAAAAGGTGTTTCGAAATGGGTTTGGGAAGTGTAGATTGTTAAGGAGAACATTCCCAGACAAATAAAACACGAACTGTTCACTGAATGCTGGCAACTGGAGAATCGAGGTAGCAATTAGAGAATAATGGTACTTCGGTACAATGGTATCATGAAGAGTTGTACTTTTGTACAGTGATGTCTCGATAGAATCTTTAATGGTCCTACGTAATTGTATTTGTACAGAGCTGGATGTCCAATAAGTGCCTTTTAGAAGGAATCATGGTTATTGAATTTAAAAAAAATAAAAACACATTTTATCAGAAAATGCAAAAACTTTGAAAAATAATAGTTTTTGCGTTTTAAAGCACCGACTATTCACTAAATGGTAAACATCGATACAATATACAATGGTAAACATCGATACAATATACAATGGTAAACATCGATACAATATACAATGGTAAACATCGATACAATATACAATGGTAAACATCGATACAATATACTATTTTAAACATCGATACAATATACTA
>BPLQ01008536.1:735813-803046 GCA_021605075.1 Caerostris darwini
TATATATATATATATATATATATATATATATATATATATATATATCATTTAATTTGCTTCAGACAGGAAAATTAAAAATTCTATCCGCGGGACTGATAGAACCTTCCGGAGGGCCGGAGTTAGCCCATTCCTGGTCTAGGAGAAGATATTCATTTTAATTAAGATCCAATACTAGAATATCTTAATATATAATACTTTTTTTAATCTCGTTTCAACTCGACCTTAATTGACAAGCGCTCCATTACTACACATTTATGGATCTATTCACGAATTCAATATGCAATGACTAGAATGCAACTTGTACAACAATATAGGGAGACTTTCCGCTAATTTTTACTCATAACAGGAAAATAAAGGCTCCGTTATCTCGCGGTCATGATCTTATCGCGAGTGTAATATACCACAACTAAGATGCATTCCGTGCAACAACAGAGCCCAAAGAGACATTAACCTATAAAAGCTAAGTGAAGAACTCGATATCTATGGACAATACAAGACAGAAGCTAACGGCTGCTGCGCAGCCACGGAACTTCACCAAAATTCAAGTCACACTACACTCGATATATAATTACATGTAAACTTGCGTATAGCAGGATGTAAGAACAAGCATTTCGTTTACGTTTTCCTCCAATATAAATACATGCCTTATCAAAAGAGCTTTAAATAGTCAGCAGTTTTGTCCATAGTTTCCATTGCCTAGAATGAAGGATTTTTTCTTAATTTGCTTTTCAATTGCTGAAGTAACATTTAACAAATTTTTATCATTAAGTTTATAATTTTGTAAACAATTTCTTAATTACCACCTCTAAAATCAGGTGACGTTTCGTATTAAGAACATCTTAAAAATACAATCATTTACAATTTCGTTTTTTTTTCAGTCGATAAAACAATCAAGTTACTGTACGAAATTGAACTAGTTACGAGTTTAATATATCGCGATTAAGATACATTCAATGCAATAACAAAGACAAGCGAAATGGTAAGCTTTATAGGTCAAGCTATTAATTTAATTTCTAGGAGTAGTTTCCTGCGCGTAGTGGCATTTATGACGTAGACAAGGATGTACAGGAAAATATTTATTGGAAAAGTCCTTAAATGATTCAGAGTCGGGTTATTGTACGATATCCACTCTCTTTCGAAATCCGTGAATCGTACGATTTGCTACAAAATTTTAACAAGAGTCTCAGTTTTTCAATTGAGCTTGTTGCAAAATTTGTCCATTAATATACTACTTGCAACACTTTGAAGTCAGCAACTGTCGACAAACATTTGGGTCTACCTTACTGAAAACAAAAAGGTACTTGCGGATTAACGCTACCTTGGCTACAGATTTGGCTGTTTGTAAGTGTTGCCAATCTAACAGCCACAGATTTGCGACGCCATTTTTTAGTGCTACGAAAATGCGTATTTGGGATTTGCCACAAACAGAACAAGATGCAATTTTTTTTTTCAGGAGCGAAATATTTTACAAAAACACGAAAATGTCCCAATTCCCATGACATGACACTTTATTTTGGCAAACGCAAGTTTTGGAAATGCAATTTCAGTCAGTGTGCTTATCATGTGGGACTTAGAAAAGACAACTGGTTTGAGGGAAGCAGAATTTTAAAAACCGCCAAATCTGTAGCTGCGGTTGGCGTTCAAAAGATAACTGCGTGCGCGTGCGAACAACAAGATTGCTCTTTATTGGCGCAGCTGTAGCCAAGGTAGCGTTAATACGCAAGTACAACAAAAAATAATGTTTTTAGAATTGGTCTTCGAGTAATGAACAAACTCTGAAACCAAGACTCCGTTATCGAAAGGAAGTCATCTCGTCACGAGTCAAATATGTAACGACTAAGATGCATTCCGCATAACAATAGAGACATTAACCTATAAAGGCTAATTTAAGAACCCAATGTCTTACCGGATATAAACTTGCACGGCAGGATACGTATATTTGCGTATAGCAGGATGCAAGGAAAAAAATGCATTTCGTTTACATTTTTCCAAATACATACAATTAAACGATACTTGCCATTGGAAGATCTTTCACTAGTCCGTATTGATGTCGATAGTTTCCACTGCCTCGAATGGAAAACTCCTTTTTAATTTGCTGTTGCAATTGCTGAAGTAACAATACCTATTTATACCCATTTAAAAATTTTTTATCATTAAGCTTATAATTTAGTAAACAACTTTTTTATTGTCACAACTAAAGACAAAAGATGACGTTTCGATTTACATTTAAGAACATCTTAGAAATTTAGTCTATTTTACAATTTCAGTTTCGATTTTCAATCGAAGACGACTATTAAGTTACTGCACGGAAGTGAAGTAGTTACGAGTTTAACATACCACGATTAGATGCATTGCGTTCAATTACAAGGCCAAGCGAAATCAAGTTACTAATTTCTAGAAGTAGTTTACTGCAAGTAGTAGCCTTCATAGCGCAAGAAAGTGGAGATACAAGAAACATTCTTCATAGTGGAGAAGGCCTTACGTGATCTAGAGTTCCGTTATAGTACCAAATAGATTCTCTTTCGAAATCCCTGCATCATACGATTTGCTATAAAGATCACAACACGATTCGAATAGCAATTTCGGTTTTTCAATTCAGAATACAATTTTAGGAACCAAGTTAATGTTACTACAATAAATAAGTGCAGCTTGTTGCAAGATTCGTCCATTGCAAGCGAGTTTTAATATATAGCTTACAACTCGTAGAAGTCGGTAACTGTCGATTTTACACCAAGAAATATTTGAGTCTCACTGAAATCCAAAGATTTCACATCCGATTTTGTTCTCGAATTGTTCATTACTCTAAGACAAAGTCGCTTTTATCGCACGGAAGTCGTATCGTCACGAGTATAACATACCGTGACTAAGATGCATTCCTTGCAACAACAGAGCCAAAAGAGATTAACCGATAAATGCTAAGTTAATAACTTGCTCCTTACCGAATACAAGATTGCATGGCAGGATGCGTAAACTTGCGCATAGCAAGATGCAAGCATTTCTTTTAAGTATTTCCCAATTAGACCAATTGCTTATTTTTTTCAAAAACTCTATTCTTACAATTTTACGTTAAAAGTAATCCCCTCCGGACACAAAGCACTTATGCCAACGTTTTTTCCAATTCTCCATGAATGCTAAAAAGTCATCGGCAGGGATGGCCTTCAAAGCGCGTGTCTATTCACGCTGGATCTCTTCAATCGACTCAAAACGGTGTCACCGGAGTTTAGGAAATAGCCGGAAGTCACTCGGTGCGAATAAGGTGGTTATAGAACGATACGGGTTTCAAAATGTCACGAAGAATCAATGCATTGTGATCTGGCGCATTCAGTGTTTTCGGTACCAATCGAGATTTGACGCCTAAAATGTATCGACAGATATTTTTGAAATTCCAACATCAGAGAGGCCAAGAAAAATTTCCATATTTCCATATAGAAAAAAAGATTCCATCAGAAAGGCCAAAGAAGTAATAAAATCTACCGTTTGAAAGCACCAAATATTTCATTTTGGACGAGAGATTCGTCGACGGAAGTTACTTTTTTTCGATATAGAAATGTTCACCAAATGCCTTCTGCAACATTCTGTACGTTGCCGCAATCAAAATTTAATGCAAGTCCTTTGCTCAATTAATTCAGATATTTCAAAAAACGCTGGAATCAGATTTAGCGTGACAAAGCCAAGAGCAACTCAAACACTAATGATTATTTTGACGTCAAATTTTCAACAGATGTCAAAGGACAGTGCTAGCAACCTAAAAAGAAATATTGGAATTCCATAAGCCCCGCGAATTTTAAACAGTCTTACCTTTTGGACATAGTAGTATAAATACGCATGTTGTCATTAAGAGAGCTTTCAATAGTTTGCATTGTTGTCGTCGATAGTTTCCATTGCCTAGAATAAAGATTTCTATAATTTGATTTTGCAATTGCTGAAGTAACGATGTCTTTTGTATATTTACACCCATTTAATAAATTTTTATCGTTAGGCTTAAATGATTCAGAGTCCCATTATCTTACCATATCCATTCACTTCCGAAATCCATGAAGCGTACGATTTGCTGTAAAGTTTACGACACCAGGATTCATATAACTTAGTCCATTTTTCAAATGAGAATGCAGTTTTAAGAAGAATCAGGTTAACGTTACTACAGTAAATCTTGTCAATTGCAAGACAACTTTTGGTCACTTTTAACTCACTGAAAACAAACATTTTTAGATCAGATTTTACGAATTTGTTCATTACTCGAAGACAAAGGTTCCTTTATCGCACAGAGTGTAGATCTAGTCACGAGTGTGATATACCATGACTAAGATCTACTCCGCGCAACAACAGAACCAAAAGAGGCATTAACCTATAAAGGCTAAGTTAAGAACTTCATGGCTAATATGGAAACTGAATTTAATAATGAATTTTTGTTAAATACAATAATATTCAACGTAAACTTCATAATACTTATAGCTTACATTAGCTTCATTTAAGTTTGAGAATACTTTAACTCTAATGATAGCTGCATAAATAAATAACCATTGCTTTAATTGAACTCACAATACTTCGTTGGTTTTTGTGGGATACCATGCATTACTTTGATACCAAAAGTATATATAGTCCATCTCATTCAAAATTATACTTTTACGAAGCTTACGACCTCACGAGAAGCCAGTTCTGAATAAGTGATAAACAATTAATAAGAATGAGAAAATTACCCTTGCGGCCTGTTTCAAAATATACTGTCCAGCCTGCTGTCTGAGTATTTTATAATGTTATTTTTCAAGCTGAAAATATTTTATTTCATTCTGCTCAAATAACGATATCCTGTTCCTCATTATTTTACTGATCTATTTAAAATATTATGTGGGGAAAATGACAGCAGATTATTAACTTGAAAAAGAAGAGATGTGCTTCTTGAAACATATTAGAAACCAATCTTTTTATAAACTAATGTTTGAATGGATCCAATACAAACAGACTCGCTGTAACGAAGTGGTTGATTCAAAGATGACCAAAAATTATTTAATTAAGTAATGCAAGATTTAATGTACGGCTAACTAAATGACATTCTAATGAGTTCTTAGACAAGTCTTTCAAGAACTGTATGCTAAAGGAAACACCGTATGATCGAATTAATATAATTTCTCGCTCATTTTATATTTATGAGACACTTTGACAGAAGTGGAATGAAGGATAGGAGCCTTGCACAGAAGACCTTGGCTGCTTAAACTGGCATGGTTACGGATATGGTTTTGAAGCCCAGCAGCCTAATCAAAACAGGAATTTTCTCTATCTGGAGAGGATGGACGCAATAAAATTGTAGATAGAAATGTCCTCCAGATACCATTCGTTGGGGTGCTTGTTCCAAACTATTGTGGAAAATTTGGGTATCGTGTAACAAACCTCCCGGTTATGCATCCTGGATAACACTGAAACATATTTATGTTCTAAAGTTAAAAAGTTCCTTAGGTTGAAAGTTTCGGACAATACGGAAACGATAAATGTTTCAGTATATTTTAAATATATAATATATATATATATATTTCACAACATAAATATAATATTGTTCTTAATTTTTTGAATCAAGATAATAAAAGGAATACCCACAAACAAATAAATAAAGAACATTTCCTGATTATTTTTTTGATTCTCTAATTTAATTTCAATCCGTAACTTTTTTCACTTTCCTCTACAATTCATACAAACACTTGTTTTTATTAAGATTTAATTCAATAGGCGTAGAGCAGCATAGTGATAGGCTATTTATTAAGATTTCCAATCCCACCAAATAATATAGGAGTCCAAAACCCAACTATTACAAAAGGAATTCGCAGCTCTATAAGTTCCAGTATGAAAGCTTGGAACAGGACATTATGAGATTACGAACCGGAAAGTCTCCGTGAACCAAAACAGCAATATAAGGGTCAGAAAATAACCGTGGATTCGAGAAGGTGAGTAGAGGGTGTAATATCATTCCCCGGAAGGGTATTATTCTATTTATTGTCAAAAAGGCGTGTGGGCATTGCTCTCATTCTATTAATTGCTTATTACTTATGCAGTATAGGGTTCTCGTGATATCGTAAGCTTCTTAAAAGCATGATTGTGAATGTTTTGAAGGATACTTTTGACATCGAAGTAATACATTATATCCCACAGAAACCAACAAAGTGTAGTAGTTAAATTAATGCATCGTTAAATTGTATAGCAATCATTAAAGTCGTGTTGCTCTCACTTGAAACTAAAGTAAGCTGTAAGTATTATGAACTCTACAATGCATATTACCGTATTTACGAGTATTTAAAATATTATATGTATAGTGTTAATATATTAATGTTAAGAATTTGGTTATGTCATGTTTTTTTAATAAACAACTTGCAGGTTTTTGAGACCAAAATGTTGCATTCGATGATTTCATATTTAACACTTGTATCAAATGAAACGTGTTAATCGCGTTTTTATGTGCATACTTTTCACTTTGCAGTTATTTTCGAGCTAGTCTCTAATTATATCACGAGAAGGATAATTTTACTTCGTGCATGAAGACTTTGCTGCAAATCCAAGTATAAGTTGGATTCTTAATAAAATGACAGCTTTTAATTAACTGCGTCAAGTTGTATAACATTCGTTTCTGTTTTCGGTGAGTGAGACCCAAATGTGTAATCCACAGTTACTGAATTCCAACAGTTATAAGCTACGTATTAAAATTCATTGTGGAACGATGTGGGTTTCATTTTTGGCGAAAGGATCACGAAGAATCAATGCAGTGTGAGCTGGCCCTTATGTATTAAATGCGTAGATTATTAAAAATGGCAAAAAATTAGTAATCAATATTTTTTAATAAATTAGTTATCTTCAATGTTGTTGTTCTAATTCAGATGCAATACAGAGACAATTCATATTGATGACATAAGCAAGGGCTGCACTACTTTAAAAAACGAGTTGAATAAGAAACGAACTGTAAGCGCCTCTCCATCGGGCATTGAACTTGGGTCATTAACTTGTTACGGATACATGATCAGGCTGTTTTAAAATTTACAAAACATTTATTTCATGAAGCACGCTATAAAAAATTACTCAATTAATTAGTTGTCGTTCTAATGCAGCTGGTAATACAGAGACAGTTAACCTTTATGCCATAAGAAAAGGCAGCAGCGCTGTTACTATTGGATCAAGACCTACGGTTTAAAGTGGATTCTGAACCACTATAAACATCAATGTCTCCGCCAGAACTCGAACCCGAAGTATCTAATACCAAGCGCCAGAGCGCTAGCCATTTGGCCATCTGGCCCCATAATATTGTTGAACATGTAACTTTGTGTTAATTACTGTTCTCATTTTCTTCCAGAATCTAAACCTGCAGAGAGACCTACCACGTTTGAAGGAAGAGAAAAAAGGCTGCAGAAGGAGTACTCGTGCGTCGAGAATCTCAACCAGAAGAGAATATCGCCGAGCGATACGTCCTTCCTCGTGAAGAGAAGGTCGATAACGCCAGCAAAAGAGGCTTCCAGTGCAGCAGTGGCAAGAATGCTGCGCTTCTTCAAGTGTCCTTTTTGCAGTTACGGGTCGAAGTGGAAATCTGATCTAAATCGCCATGTCAGAGTGCATGAAGATATTCTCCTGTGTCAGATGAGCTTGTAGATTTGCCATTGAGAACGCGACGTCTAGATCGCTATTGCGTAAAATGTGATATACAATTTGCTTCGTACCAAAATTATAAGGCAAGTTTCTGTAAACGAATTGAACAAAAAAAATCTATGCGTTCAATAGAGTTTGATTCCTAATTTAGGGGCAGAAGGGGTGAAGTTAGCTTTCGAAATCGAGGCAATTTCGAATTTCTATAGTTTATTTTTCAGAAATTGTATAAATATTCAGCAAAGAGTCCTGTTATAATTATTGCATTGCGATCAATTTAATACATTCATTTAAAGGTAAAATTCATATAAATCATTAATAAAAAAAATAATGAAAATTTGATCTTCTAAAATTTCCGTTTTCTTTCTTAAACTTTTTAAGAGCCACATTGAGCAGTTAAAATTTGAGCAACAATTATCTTTAAACATCTCACATTTAAATAAGAAAAAAAAAACTAATACTGGTTATTATAACAAATATATTTTTTTCAATAGGTTCACAAAGAACAATATTGCAGTACAAGACATGTTCCGTAATCCATTGACTCATCTTCGTACCCAACTCCCACGCAGCAACTCCAACAACCTCAAAACCAGCAACACTATCCTACAGCTGTGCCAAACCAACCTAGATCCCCAGGAAGCAACACTACTACTACTACTGCATCAACATCAGAATCTGAATCAAAAGGCTTCAGCATGGTATTGAACCAACCTTTATACGCTGCTGTCTCAACTTGTGCATCGATTCCGGTACCCTGCCCTTATGGTGCTGGCGGTGGGCTTTCGCCAGCAGCTGTCTCGATACCTGCTGGAAATATGATCTCCCCGAATCCATCTACCACACCTGAAAGCAATTCGGACTCGCAAGGAGGCAATGTGACTCCAACCTATACTGCGATGCCTGGATCTGGAGTTTTTGAACTGAATTGTTTCCCATGCCCGGTATTTGGCGATGATGTTGTGAAAGAGGTGGCCAAGCCGATGAAAACTTACGAGGAGAAAGTCGCCAATCATATTCCCAGTAAATCGCCAAAAGAACAAAGCAAAGACGAAACAGAAAAACCATTAGATTTGAGTTTTAAAAAGAGAGATGTTGAATTTGAGAAATCAATTGCACCAAAATCTTCCACAAATACCGATAACTATTGATTTTAATAATCCCATAAACAATAGATGCCTCTTTTAATTTGAAAAGTCACTAACTTTTAAATTAATTCCTAATAATACTAAATATAGCTTCCAAATTACCCTTAAGAAACTCAAGTCATTTAAAACTTTATATTGCCCGTTTTAATTAAAGATTTGACGAAGCATTTTATGCTATTAATGCATGCCAGAAATGTTAAGAATTCCATTTTTCCTAGTAACAACTGCTCACGTGACTCCTGACAGCAAATAAAAACGGTCCGAAAAGTCACGTAGATTCTATGATCACGTGACGATTGTGTTGATTCCAAACTGGAAAATCTCTATTTTGTTACTACTGCGTGATTAAAATCCAGTTTTTAAATTTACAACTGATGAATTGATTTAAAATGTTTTGAGCCACAGAAATGACTAGTTAATAATTTATTTCTATGGCATAGTAGGTTAAGATTAAAATTAGTTAAAATGTTAAGATTTTTAAAATAAACAAGAGATCTGATGTAACAAAGAATCTATAAACGACCTGTTGGTAATCGCTGCTGCAATAAATCAAATCAATTTATATCTTGCCTTCACGAAATTCCAAAGACCTCCATATATTCGTGAAGATTGCATAGGCTGCAGAAAAGAATATCTAAATAAATCCGCGTTGTTTGGATAAAGAGTCCTATAACAAAATGAAAAAAAGGGACTATTTTTTCTCATATTTGTCACAAAGAGAATGAAATTAGTTTGGCAATCCACGTTTTTTTTTTTTTTTCTTATAGACTTCGTCAACTGTAATAGAATACTAGTAAAGCAATATTAGATGCACGCCGAGAAAAAATGTTTTTTCAGACATCTCCAATTTATGTCAAATTTAATATTTTCAAAAGCAATTTTTTAGAAGTTTTTAGAGAAGAATTTTTTTTAGAAGATTTTTTAATAAATTAAGTTTTAATTATTCATATGAAAAATCCAACGGAAAATTAAAATATGTGATCATTATTTTAATTCTTTATATATACTATGTAAGCCTTGTTTTTCGTTAATGACGAACTATGAGATTTCCTGCATTATGAACATAGTAATTATTTCACAAAAATGTAATCATGACACATTGGATGATTTTTACATGCATTTTTAGGACCTGTACAGTCCAATGTTATTTCAAAGCAATGTTATTGTTTGAATAAAGTACTGTCTTTAATTAACTTTATGATGTTTGTTTTTCTTTTTAACTGTAAATTCATATTGTTGTAACAATTTCTCCAACAGATTAATTTTATTTTTGCATTGAGCTCAACTTAAATAAAAATGGTCTACTCCGCCTACACCAATGCATGTATAATTTTGAAAAAATTCATGTAATAACTTCACAGATTTTATTCTTTTTCAATTACTTCTATTAGCTCGCACTCTCCATATATATATCTTGTTCACATTTTCAATCGTTCGTAAAATACTTTTAATTCATCCACTCAAGTTCAAATATATATTTTTTAACTTGTAGTGTATGACACTTGATGTTAATACAGTTTTTTTAAAGATTAATTCATTCATTAAATTTAATTAATTTAATTTCTTTTAGATTTAAATTGCATATTAAATGCAATAGATGTGGCCACATAAGCTTAAAAAAATGAATAAAAATTATTTGTAAAGGAATCCACTCGGCCATAAATATATATATATATTTTTTTTATAATACTTGTTTTTAAGAAGGAAATTAAACGTGTTCTTGGATAAAAGAAAACCCCAAATACTTTACAGAGAAAAGAAATATTTCTGAAAATTAGGGTGATTTGAATTTGCCAGAATTTGTATAAAATTTGAAATTGAATTCTTTCAAACAATTGAAGCAAAACTTTCTTGATCAATTTGATTGAATCTTTTTTTTTTTTTTTACTATTTTTAACTGTTTTACGAAATGTTTTAATTTCCTTAAAAAAACTACTTTTTTGATTCAAAACTTTTAAAATAAAAATGAATTCAACTGAAAAAATTTTCTACAGTATTTTGATACAAATTTATATATTTATATAATGTACGTATGCATATCTTGTAAGTATAGATATAATAGTTTATTCGATTTAATTTTAATTTGATTAAGGTTGCCCAGAATTTAATTTTTAATTTGAAACTGCTCAATGATCGACAGGTGATTTTTTGAACTACTTTCTTCGTACAAAAAAATACTTAACATTCAATCGAATTTAAAGGGTCGAATTAGATTTATCGTACAAATTAATCAGAAATTAAATTTTAAATAAAATAAGTAAGATTATTAATGTTTAGTCGATTCGTTCATATTAAAATGTTATCTACATTTAAGTAATAAACAAATATAGTTACTTTAATTAAAGTATTTTGTGATTTTGATAGACGACATTTATGGCGACATATATACGTATAAACCTAATTCTGTTTTTTCAAGTTAGATAAGTTTCTGAAGAATACGTGTAAAAAAAAAAAAAAAAAATTCTTGCGAAAAAAATATTGCGTCTATGAAAAAACATTAGTTCAGTAAATAGTATTTGTAACAAATCCAGTCCTAAGAACGAAAAAAGATCAGACAATAAATCATGAATTTTCAAGTTCTGTTATCTTTATGATATAAAACGTTTAAGATCCTATTTATTATGTAAAGTCAATAATGTGAATAAGAAAAACATATGTCACTAATTCTTGAACACAAAAATTGTAAGACTTTATTCGTTGTCACTTTCTGACAATAAATGCATAAGTTTGCTTAGGATAGAAATATTACTGCTATTATTGGAAATATCTCGGGGCTCCATTGGTGAAATTAGTACCTTTTTTTCAGAGGATTTAAGGACGGATTCAATTATTCTTGTTTTTGTGTTTTGATTAGGCCATCGTATGATTAATTCTCTTTAAGAGGACATTAATGACTTCAGATCAAATTGAAACCTCCCAGCTCACTCCTCATTAGGATCATGTTTAAATAAATGATTACACAATTGAATAGCCATTTCATGACCTTCTTCAATTAAATATGCATTTAGAACAAGATTTTCTTCGTCTTTATCACTATGGAATCGGGAGTCTCATGGGCAGCCTCTATCAGTTATTCTTCGTTAAATCAACTAATAATTCATCAATATCTTCAAAAGACCGATCATCGAATCCTTCTCTGCCACTTGTATGTGCCAATATTGTGATGTTGGAAATTTCTGTAATATTAGGGAGGATGTGATGTTTGTTTTTAATACATTTTAGCCAAACGGCCTTCCAACATGCAAAATTGATGGTCGCAATTCAACTAGAGCTAGTTCAGTTTGATTGATACAACCATAATTGAGAATTTCCTCCACAAATCGGTGACTCATCATTCTGTTTTTCCAAAAAGTATTAAGTTTTTTCTCTTGAAGTCGATTGTTTTAAATGTCGCAATTATACCTTGATCCAGCCATTGTATCAAAAATGTATTAGGTGACACAAAACAAAATTGCACGTTTGGATGTTTAAATGTCAGATGGCTGGCTGCATTGCCCATAATCAAAAGTACTTTAAATTCGAGACCCTTAACGTTCATATAGCCCCTAACTTCTGGGATGAAACATTTATTAAGCCATTCAGTAAAGATATTTTTGGTAAACCAACATTTTTTTGCCATCCAGTTAACTGGTAATTTATACAAATCTACATCTTTCATTGAAAGTGGTTTTGGCTGTTTATTTACGAACAGTGGTTTAAGAATAAGATCTGCTAAAACTTCTGAGCAAAATAACTTCATACGATCCTTAGCTACTATAAACGTGAGCTTTTTTCTGCTCTTTGCCGAACAGAATTCGCATAGCAATTCTTTTCCATAAAAAAAACTGCTGCATTCCAAACTTGATCAAGAGTGCATCCTCGAACTGCAATTGTTTTAGCAATATTAGTTTTACGAATAGCTAAGTTAAATGGAAAAACAATTTGGTCTACACCCCCAGTGGTACCGGGGCCATCAACCTGGCGGTACTTTGGCACTTAATTTGTGACAGACAGGGACAAACTGCAATCACCCGTTTGCTCAGTGGACACCTCAGAACTATGACTTTCTCAGATGGTTTGAAAGTCGTCGACACTTGCACCAAGTGCTCCTCTGAGCAGGTTTCACCATCTCACATCTTGGCGTGCCTGGGGCTCAGATGTCAGGATCTCCTTGACAGTCCGTTGATGGTCTTGGACTTTCTTTGGATATTTGGATTCATGGACGAAGGAGAAATTTTATGGATACTTTTTAACAGCCGATTCATCTGCAGATGCAGGTTCTCCTTTATTTTTTTATATATTGCGAAAACCTGTCAACCAAACTGTACTTGCGATAATTTTTCATATTTTTTGTTCAACTCGGATCAAGTGCCTGGTTCCATTTCTTTAATCTGTCTGTACATTCTTCATGCTGTTTGCATCATGGCATCTGCGTCTACTGTTGCTCATTTTTGCAATTTATCTTTCCACATTAAAAGAGACTTTTCCATTTTCCTTTCACAATGTATCTTGTGTATAATAATGATTTTGCACCTACCTTTGTTCCAGAACATACCAGCTATCTAATAGCAGCTTCATTTTTCTTGATAGCTTTTACGGCAGCTTCATGTAGACTAAAATGCTTTCTTACAAACGTTTTACATTGTCCAGTTTCAAGACGATCTAAAATTTTTGAATTTTAACATCCAAAGATTTCAATTTTGTTATAGGTGAATTATGTGAAGACTATCTAATGTATTTCAGTTATAATTGATAAAACAAAGGTTTTTAAACATCCAAATGGTATTTTTGCCCTTGAAAATCTAGCTAAAAATGCAGACAAATATTCCATATTGAGGTTATAAAATTCGGGGATTTCCCACAAATGGAAATCGCATACATTCCACTTCTCCATGTCTGCAGTTATAAACATAAAAGTAGAACAAAATTTTCTTCTTAGAATTTGGGTCGATCGTGTAAAATTAAAATGCGTCATAAAAAAAAAAAATTATTTTGATTCGTGTTAAATCAAAATCGTGTAAAAAAATAAGTTTATATAAAAGCATAATTAGGTGTATAGTGATATGTCTATGCAGAAAAAGCCACTATATTTTATAATTATGTAATGGAATAAAAAAAAGTTTAGTACAATACTTTAGATTCTCTTCATTATTTTAATCCTATTTTATATAATAACTCATAAAAGGAGTTATTTTAATGTACGTAATTATTGATAAAACTGTAACTATTACATATTCTTTCAGAAAACCATATTTGTTAATTATTTTAATTTCAATTTAGATTTGTTTCGAATTTGGATAACATAACGCAGTCACCGTTTCAACAAGAACTATTAACTGTAATAAGAGCAAATATTTGTGTCCTAGTGTTTCATAGGGTGATAAAATATTTCTGTAGGTGCATCTTTCATTGCTTTGCTTAAGAATTTTTGGTATACGTTAAAAAATCAGGAAAACAGTCCTCCGCACAATTTTGTGACAATGAAATTGAAAGTCAAAGGTCTGTTATTTTACTAGGTATTTTTAGAGATCTTACTTGAAAAAAAAACGTCGAATTCATTTCACTTTTTTTTCTGATTCAAATTTGATAAGCAACTTATAAGCAATGCATTCTTTTGCTAGAGCTGCAATCGTATTTAACCCGTTTCAGATCCTTGGACTTATACCAAACAAGATCAGCACTTAACAAATGTTACCCATAAGAAATGACAGGAAAATGAATTATCCATTACCACGAAAAAATTCCTGTCGTTATCTGCATAATACTATAATATATATATATATAACAGTCGCTATCACAGGACTTGATTTTCCTTTATATAACTGGAAATCGGTTTTCTTCAATTTCATACCTTATCGACCCTAAATGGAAGATTTGGTTTGGTTTGTTGCTTTAAGGTCATGTTGTGCACACGAGAACTAAACGGAAAGGTACCTACAGTTTAAGTGGATTCCGAACCACTCAGAAACATCCATGCCACAGCCAGGATTCCATCCTGGAGCCTGTGGTACAAAGGCCAGAACGCTAGCCAATTGGCCATTAGGCCGATCAAACTGGAAGATGACTCTGTTTGTTCCATGTTATTGGAATACGTTGCTAGATATGACTTTGATATGGATCCAGTTCTCTAGTGAGCAGAAATAACATAGTTTATATTACTCTGTGAGTACATATTCCGTGATGAAATTACACTTAAATGGTTATAAATAATTTTTTATTTTATTTTTTTTTTAATTTTTTTTGTTTTACTCCATTTCTTTTGGATTTCCCGCACAACCTATTTTATACCCTCTTTTTCTTTATTTTTTCTATATTATTCTGTTCTTTTTTTATCTGCTAATGCATTTCTCGCCGTTCAAACTTTTGATATTTTTTTTTCCTCTGATAACTTTCAGTTTCGCAGCGTAAGCGCACTTCTGTGCATGTACAATTTCTTCAATTGTACAATTCAATCTTTTTCCAGCAATTTGATTGTGAGGCACTTGAAGGTTTTTAGATTGCAATTGCTGTGACAGTTTTATTATAGAATTTATGTATAGCCACAATTGGTAGTGACTTTTGTTGTGCAAAACAACAAAAGTGATACTACCAACGGTTCCTTGGTTCGAACGATCAATGAACCATTGAACCGAAACTTGTATGTTGTCATGTTCTTGGTTCACTCGTTGACGTTCTACTTTGGTTTTTCTGCTGATGTGTTATTTCTTATATTGTGCTCTTTTCCCTCTTACTTGGATCTAATTGAACATCATCAGGCTTGGTTTTACTGAAAATCGAAAATTGCATCGCCACTATCATTTTTAATCACTCCAGACAAGGTCTTAACTGCTTTTTTGAGCTTTGTTGTTGTGGTGGTGCTTGTCTACAATGATTTCAAAAGCAGTAATTCTTCCAGCAAAATTCTTGAAGCCCGAGATTCATATTCCAAACATTCATTCTTTCGAATAGGGCCCAACTTATTCCAAACAAAAGTCTTATACCGAACAAAATTGTTCGCAGCATGTTCTCGTTCTAACGCAGCTGGCAATACAGAGACACTTCATCTTTATGTCATCAGCAAGTGCTGCTATTACTCATTTAGCACTATCCAGGGCGAACGTGTACGTTGAAGATATGCTACGGGCTTAAGTAATACTACCCTCACAAAGCTCAACGATCCTATTAGATAGGGACCTACTGTTTAAAGTGGATTCCGAACCATTACAAACATTCACGGTAACGCTGGAATTCGAACCCGAAACCTGTGAAACCGAGTGCCAGAGCGCTAGAAACTCAGCCATCAATATAAAACAAATTAAAAGCTTATAACGGAGAAACAAATTGTGTTGACGTTTGATTGAACCTTATTTTCAATATTTTAAACAGTTTCAAAAATGCCTTTAATATTCTCCGTCTTTTGTACATATTTCTTATTAAATGCAATTTTTAAAAGTATTGGAATTCTTAAAAATGTAACATTAATGTTATCGCCGTAATAAATGTATAAATTAAAAGTTAATCATTTGACCCAGTTTATAAATTTAGCATGAACTGACTGTCAAAACATGAATGGTAATAAAGATCATACTTGATGAACCTTCCAATTACAACGCCTCAGAAAATCCATTAATTTATTCTTTTGCCAGATAAGCAGATACTGAATCATTTTTAATTACTTTTCAACTCAGGTGAATTGGTTTGTGATACTTTCTTCACCTTTATTTTTCTCTCTTTTAGATGAATAATTTCCTTTACTTAACTCCTAAGGAAGTAAGAGAAATAATTTCCAAAATGAAATTAGTTGTAATTCAGGGAACAAAAGTAAAGATAGAACGAAAAGATTTTTCTTTGTTCTATTGTCCCCTTCCCTCTTTTTTTTCGCCCACTTTTAATCACAGACAAAGAATTCCTGCATTTTAAGTACATTCTTACGCAGCGAGTATTCGTTGGAGGGATATTTTTTATCTCGTTTGAGAACCATTAAATTAAAATAAATAGCGCTCTGGCGAAACATTAAAGAAAAAAGTTTAAAATAAAACATTGTGGATGTCAAATAAAAATTTCTTTTTGGAAATCCTGACATCCGTGTTATGAACGAAATAAAATAAAGTAATCTTGTTAGCAGTTTTAATTATCTGCAGAAAAGGGAAATAATCATAACTAATTGCAAACAAGTAATGACAAATTTATTGTTCTTTTAAGTGTATTTTTATATGTGCAAGATAATGGCTTATATCTCAGTTTAATTTAAAACAACCTTCCTAAAGTGCGGTGTGTTTTAATTTAATTATTGCATTTAATAAGAAATACATATAAGTATTGAAATTCTTATGCAGCGAGCATTCGGTGGAGGAATATTAATAATTAATAATTTAACATTAATTTTATCGCCGTAATGAATGTATAAATTAAAAATTAGTCATTTGACACACTTTATTAATTTACTAAAATCTCTGAAACCGAGTGCCAGAGACTCAGGCCATCAATATAAAACAAATTAAAAGCTTATAATGGAGAAACAAATCATGTTGACGTTTGAGTGAATCTTCTTTTCAATATTTTAAAAAATTGCCTTTATATCTCCGTCTTTTGTATATGTTTCTTATTAAATGCAATTTTTCAAAGTATTGGAATTCTTAAAAATGTAACATTAATTTTATCACCGTAATAAATAAATTAATAATAAATGTATAAAATAAACGTAAAAAATAAATAGTCATTTGACCCATTTTATAAATTTAGTGTGAACTGACTCACAAAACATGATTGGCAATAACGAGTATACTTGGTGAACTTTCCAACTACAACGCCTCAGAAAATAATTTCATTTCATTTATTGTTTTGTCAGATAAGCAGATACTGAATCATTTTTAATTGCTTTTCAACTCAAATGAAGTGATTTGCGATACACATTTCAACTTTATTTTTTCTCTTCTCGACAAATAATTCCCTTCACTTAAAACTCCTAACGAAATGAGGGAAATCATTTCGAAAACGAACTTAGTTGCAATTCAGGGAACAGAAAGAAAGAAAGAGTCAAAAGATTCTTTGTTCCATGCCACATTCCGCATGTAAATGATGAGAAGGAACTATGTTACTGTATGAATTTAATCTAGTCAAAAACAAAACGTAGCACTCGATAACACTCTCTTGTAAAAACAAAATAGCCAAGTTTTAAAATCTATCGGCTTAGTACAATGTTTCATCCGGATGCATGTGATGTCCACATCAAGACCTAGGAATAAATTAGGGCTTCGAAAACTATCATAAAATAGCAGTAATCGCACTTGTCAATTCGAGCGATTTGGAGAGCGTACTTGAAACAGATTCAAATTTCATATTTTGCACAACATTTTCAAATGGAAGCAAAGTTTAAAGAATTTTTAATCAAAATGACAGCTTTTAATTGACTGTGTCAAGTTGTGTAAGAATCTGCAGCTTACACTACAACTTGCAGCAAAGTCTTGATACACGAGGTAAAGTTATCCTAGCTAGCTTGAAAATAACTGCAAAGCGAAAATTTTACACATAAAAACGCGATTAACACGTTTCTTTTGATAGAAATGTTAAATAACCAGAGGCAACCTTTTTGTCTCGAAAACCTACAAATTGTTTATGGAAGAGAAACTCATGACAATACCCAATTCTTAAAATCAATCCTTGCAAACAAAATGAAAATTTTTTAAATACTCATAAATACGGTAACATTCATTATAAAGTTCATAATACTTATAGCTTACTGTTGTTTCATTTAAGAGCAAAGTAGCTTTAATCATTGCTATAAAACTAAATAACCACTACATTTATAAAATACTACTATACTTCGCTGTTTCTGTGTGATATGATGCAATACTTCGAAGCCAAGTGTACAGTTCAATGATGATTTGAGTTTTGGTGAAGCTCCGGGGTTACGTAGCAGCCGTTAGCTTCTATCTTGGATTGTCCATGGAAAGACGAAAGAGCATTGCTGGGGAAAGAAAGCTGTAAAGACTGAAAGGAATCTTGCCCAAATACCAAAAGAAAGTTTAATAGAGTGAAGTTTTTTTTTTAAATTATAATAATAAGCGATTAAAGTAATTAAAATACATGGGAGAGAAATAAAAAGTAACTGTTCAGTGAAGGGAGCAGACATTACTTAGATTTGTTGAGGAAAGAGGAAAATCCATGTAGAATGACGAACAATTTATCTTCTTTGGTGGTGGCAGCTTGGAGGTTATTGAACATGGTTTGGATGCCGTCTGAGGAGAAGAGTTGATCGAATTCTTTAAGAATGAACAGTAGTTGATAGATTTCAGTATTATTATTAGGAGAAGGAAATGGAGTTGTAGTGATTTGATTAGGAATTTGAGAAGAAGTGTTTTGAGTGGTGATGTTACTTGCTACAATATTGGCGAAGATGTTAGAGGAAACTTGTCAGGAGGGGGTGATATTAAAGGGCGGATAGGGGCGGAAGTCAGTCTGATTTTGTGGCGGTAGTCGTGGTTTAGGGAATTTGGGGCAGCCGCGCCAAGCAGTGATGTATAGCTCAACTCATTCAAAATTATACTTATACTCTTACGAAGCTTACGACATGACGAGAACTCTATTCTGAATAAGTGATAAACAATTAACAAGAATGAGAAAATTACCCTTGCGGCCTGTTTCAAAATAGACTGGCCAGCCTGCTGTCTGAGTGTTTTATAATGTTATTTTTCAAGCTGAAAAACCTTATTCTTTATATCGTTAGGTTACTGATCTATTTTGCATTTTATGTGAGCAAAAAAGACACATTATTAAATTGAGAAAGAAGAAATGTGCATCTTCAAGCATATTAGAAACCAATCTTTTTTATGAATTAAAGATTGAATGGATTCCATATAAAGAGACTCACTATAACGAAGTGCTTTATTCAAAGCTCACTAATAATTATTTAATTATTTAATGCAAGATTTAATGTACGGTTAACTAAATAATATTCTAATGAGTTCTCATACCGGTTCCCAAAGGACTGTTTGCAAAAGGAATACCGCATGATAGAATTCCTATAATTTCATGCTCATTTTATATTTTGAAACTCTTGGGAGCCTGAGGGATAGCGCGTTGGCTATATAAAGTGAAGGACATGGTTTCGACGCCCAGCAACCTAATCATAACAGGAAATTTCTATATTTGGGGCTCTATGGCCGAGTGACTGGCGCTCGGTACCACAGGTTTCGGGTTCGAGTCCCGACGATGCCATGGATGTTTGTAGTGGTTTAGTATCGACTTTAAACCGTAGGTCCCGGTCTAACAGTATCGTAGAGCGTTGCGAGGATAGTGTTATTCCTCGTCCGTAGCTTATCTTCAAGTTACACACACCTCCTGAGTAGTGCTAAGTGAGTAACGTCGGTGTAACGTTGTCTTGCCTTTAGGCATCCAAGGCAACTGTCTAAGTGTTTGCCGGCTGCATTAGAAAAAAAAGTTTCTATATCTGGAGAGGATGGACACAATAAAATTGTAGATAGAAATGTCCACCAGACAACATTCTTGGGGATGCTCGTTCCAAACTGTTGTGGAACATTTGCGTATCATTTAACAAATTTCCCAGTTGTGTATCCAGGTTAACACTTATATATTTCTCATGTTCGTATCTCATAATAAATATTTCAGTATATTATATAGATATAATCCATCCTCCATATATATATAATCCATATCTCCATGAATCATATATATATATATATTCCACAATATAAATATAATTTTGTCCTTAATTTTTTTAATCAAGAGAATAAAAGGAACGCCCACAAATAATAAAAAGAAAACTTTCCTTGATTAATGTTTTGATTCTCTAATTTAACTTCCCTCCGTAACTCTTTTCACTTTCTTCTACGATTCATACAAAGGTTTTTATATTTAAAATGTAATCCAATAAGTAGGGAGCAGCATAGTGATAGTGCTTTGGTTTATCTATACTACACAAGATTTCGAATCCCACCAAATAATATAAGAGTTCAAAACCCAACCGTTACAATAGGATCTTGAAGCCCAATAAGTTACAGTCTAAAAGCGTGGAATTAGACATTATAATATTACAAACCGGAAAGTCTCCATGAACCAAAACAACAATATGTTGGCCAGAAATTAACAGGGGATCCAAGAATCTGAGTAAAGGGTGCAATGCTCGGAATCCTCCCCTGAAAGGTTAATTTTTTTTTATAATTTTTTTTTGTTCCAATGCAACTGTCAAACACTTAGACAGCTTGGTCTTGGATGCCTTAAGGAAAGCACTGCATAGACGTTACTTACTTTGCATTACCCAGGGGGCGCGTGTAACTTGAAGATACGGACGCGGAGTAACAATGCCCCCGCAATGATCTACGATCCAATTAGGACCGGGACCTACGGTTTAAAGTGGATTCTGAACCACTGCAAACATCCATGCCACCGCCCGAACTGGAACCCGAAACCTGTGATACCGAGCGCCAGAGCGCTAGCCACTTGGCCATTCAGGCACCCCCTGGCAGGTTATTATTCTATTTATTATGAAGCGGCCGCAAGGGTATTACTCTCATTCTATTAATTGTTTATTACTTATTCAGAATGGGGTTCTCGTGATGTAAAGTAAAAGTATAATTTTGAATGAGTTGAACTCTACTTTTGCAATCGAAGTAATGCATCATACCAAAGAGAAACCATTGAAATATAGCAGTTAAATTAATGTAGCGGTTACTTAATTTTGTAACAATCTTTAAACTGCCCTTAAATTACACTAAAGTAAGCTGTAAGTATTATGCACTTTACAATACATGTTTCTGTACTTATAAAAATTAAAAAAAAAGAGAAAAAAAAACTTGCGTTGTGTTTGCATGGATTAATGTTAAGAATGTGGTTACGTCATGGCCTTCTTTGTAATAAACTATTTGCAGGTTTTTTTAGACCAAGTGGTTGCATCTGATGATTTAACGTTTAATACTTGTATCAAAAGAAACTTGTTAATCGCGTTTTTATCTGCAAAATGTTCACTTTACAGTTATCTTCAATCTAGTCGTTCATTCTTAAGTTATCCTTCTCGTGATATAATTAAGACTTTGCTGCAAATCTTTGTGCAAGTTACAGATTCTTAATCGCATGACAGCTTTTAATTGACTATGTTCAGTTGTATAAGAATTCTTTAAACTTTGCTTCCATTTGGAAACGTCGTACAAAATATGAAGTTTGTATCTGTATCAAGTATTTATTCCGAAATTTCGAGGTACTTGCATTGGTAAGAAACTTGATATTTAATTGTTAGATGTCAAAACTTGTTTCTCCAAGTGAGTGTTATCCATGCTACGTTATGATCTCGACTAGATTAATTTCTTACAATACGAGTTCCTTGTCCTCAAGGCCACGTAAATTTACATGCGATTAGACATTAAGTTCTTAATTCAGGCCTTTATAGGTTGATGTCTCTTTCGGCGCTATTCTTGCATGGAATGAATCTTAGTCGTGGTATATTACACTCTTGACTAGATCATTTCCGTGCGATAACGGAACCTGTATCTTCGAGTAATGAACAATTCAAGAACAAACTCGCAAAATGCGATCTAAACACATTTGATTCTATTTTCAGTGAGTGAGACCGCAATGTGTAATCAGCAACCGCAGTTACTGATTTCTTACAGTTATAAGCTACATATTGAAATTCGTTGTGGCACGATATGGGTTTCACTTTTGACGAAAAGGTCACGAAGAATCAATGCAGTGTGAACTAGCACATTCAGTGTTTTCGCTACCAATCGAGATTTGACGCGTTTGAGGCCCAAAATGGAATTTCTATCGATCCTTCTGAAATTCCAACATAATCAGCAAGATTTTTAATTGTAAATCCACGCTCTGCAAGCACCAAATCTTTAATTTTTTGGTCGTTTGGACTATGTGTTTTTGATATTGAATTAACGTGATAAATCCACGGAATAAAATAGGACAATGACTTATTTTTAATTAGCACTTTTAAAAAAAATAGTTTCATCATATTTAAGATTGAAAGGCTAAAAAATGTTAGAAATTTTAATTCCATAATTAATTTTTTTCTTTATTAAGTAATAATCATCAAAAATACTTGTTTTAATTAAATCCTTATTAAATGGCAAATTTGTAATCAATATTTTTAATAAATTGGTTATCTTCAATGCTGTTGTTGTTCTAATTCAGATGCAATATAGAGACAGTTCATCTTTATGCCATAAGCAAGGATTGCACAACGTTTCTTATTCAATTCGTTTTTCTCGTGAACTGTAAGCACCTCTCCATAAGCAATTGAACTTGGGACATTAAATTGTTAGGTATACATTATTGGCCTGTTTGAAAATTTACGAAACGTTTATTTCATGAAACACGCTATAAAAAATCACTCAATTAGTTGTTGTCGTTCTAATGCAGCTGGTAATATAGAGACAATTAAGCTTTATGTCATAAGCATGGGCTGCACCGCTGTTACTTATTTCACACTACTCATGGGGCGCGAGTAGCTTGAAGATAAGTTACCGACGTGAATTACACAATCCCCACAACACTCTACAATCCTATTATACATGAACTACTATTTAAAGGGGATTCCCAACCACTGCAAACATCTATACCACCGCCAGAACTCGAACCCTCTATTACCAGGCGCCAGAGCGCTAGCCATTCGGCCATCTAGCCCCATAATATTGTTGATTTTGCAACTTTCTGTTAATTACTGTTCTCGTTTCTCTTCCAGAATCTAAACCTGCGGAGTGCCCTACCACGTTTGAAGAAAGAGAAAAAAGGCTGCAGAAGGAGTATTCTTGCTTCGAGAATCTCAACCAGGAGATAATATCGCCCAGTGATACGTCCTTCCTTGTCAAGAGAAAGAGAATATCTCCAGAATGCCTCGCCTCTTCAAGTGTCCCTACTACAATTACTCGTCGGACTGGAAATCTAATCTATCTCGCCATGTCAGAGAAGTGCATGGAAATTCGTCTATGGCAGATGAGCTTGCATATCTGCCATTGAGAACTCCACGTCTGGATCGCTATTGCGCAAAATGTGACATACAATTTGCTTCGTACAAAAATTATCAGGTAAGTTTCTGTAAACGAATTGAACGAAAAAAATGTATGCCATCAATAGAGTTTGATCCCTAATTTAGGGGCAGAAGGGGTGAAGTTAGCTTTCGAAATCGAGGCAATTTCGAATTTCTATAGTTTATTTTTCAAAAATTGTATAAATATTCAGTAAAGAGTTATGCTGTAATTATTGCATTGCCATAAAATTAATGCATTCATTTAAAGGTAAAATTCATATAAATCAGTAATAAAAATAAATAATGAAAATTTGATCTTCTAAAATTTTCGTTTATTATCTTAAAACGTCTCACATTTAAATAAGAAAAAAAACTAATACTGATTATTATAACAAATATATTTTTTCAATAGGCTCACAAAGAACAATATTGCAGTACAGGACATGTTCCCGAATCCATTGACTCATCTTCCTCCCCAACTCCCACGCAGCAACTCCAAGAGCAGCAACCTCAAAACCAGGAGCACCATCCTATAGCCCTGCCAAACCAACCTAGATTCCCAGGAAGCAACACTACTACTACTACTGCAGTAACATCAGAATATAAATCAAAAGCCTTCAACATGGTATTGAAAAAAACCATTATACGCTGCTGTCTCAACTAGTGCACCGACTCTAGTACCCTGCTCTTATGCTACTGGTGGTGGAGTTTCGCCAGGAACTGGGTTGACGACAACTGCTGGAAATATGATCTTCCGGAATCCATCTACCACACCTGAAAGCAATTCGCATTCACAAGGAGGCAATGAGATTCCAACCTGCACTGTGATGCCTGGAACTGAAGTTGCTGAACTGAATCCTGTTTCTTCTCCGTTATCTGGAGATGATGGTGCGAAAGAGGAGGCCAAACCGACGAAAGGAGGCAAGGAGAAAGTCGCCAAGCACGTTCCCAGTAAATCGCTAAAAGAACAAAGCGAAGAGGAAGCAGAAAAACCATTGGATTTAAGCTTTAAAAAGCGAGATGTTGAATCTGAGAAATCAATTGAACCAAAATCTTCCACAGATACTGATAATTAATGATTTTAATAATGCCTCTTTAAATTTGAAAACTTTTTGAATTTTTGCGTCTTTAAATTTGAGCTATTAATGCATGCCAGAAACGTTAAGCACTCCTCCATTTTTCCAAGTAGTCGCGTAGATTCTATGATCTCGTGACGGTTGTGTTGATCCCAAACTGGAAAACCCTGATATCTTCGTAATCCTGAAATCCTAGAAGTCCTGATATAATCCTGAAATTCGGAGCTCATTATTTTGTTACTTCTGTGTGATTAAAACACTGTTTGTAAATGATGAAGTGATTTAAAATGTCATGAGCCTAGAAATGACTAGTTAACCTACTGTGCCATAGAAATAAATTAAGATTTAAAGTATTTAAAATGTTAAGACTTTTGAAATAAACAAGAGATCTGATGTAACAATGAATCTATAAACGGCCTGTTGGTAATCGCAGAAGCAATCAATCAAATCATTTTATATCTTGCATTCAAGAAATCTCAAAGACTATGTTCCATATCTTCGTGAAGATTGCGTAGGCCGTAGAAAAGAATATCTAAATAGATCTGCCTTGCTTGGATAAACAGCCATGCCTTATAAAAAAAATGAAAAAAAGGGGCTTTTTGTTTCATATTAATCACAAAGAGATTGAAGTTGGTTTGGAAATACACGGTTTTTTCTTTCTAAACTTCGTCAACTGTATTAGAATATTAGTAAAGCAGTATTAGATGCAAGCCAAGAAAAAGGTTTTTCAGACAACTCCAATTAATGTCAAATTTAATATTTTTAAAAACAATTTTTTAGAAGTGTAAGAAATTTTTGAAAAAATTAATTATATATATGAAAAATTCAACTAAAAATTAAAATATGTGATCATTATTTTAATTCATTTTATACTATATAAGCCTTGATTTACGTTAAAGACGAATTATGAGATTTCCTGCAAAATGAACATAGTAATTATTTAACAAAAATTTGATCGTGGCACATTGAATGATCTTTACATGCATTTTTAGGACCAATGTTTGTTATTCAAAGTCCAATGTCAATGTCCAATGTTATTCAAAGCAATGCTATTGTTTGAATAAAGTTCTTAATTTAAAATTACTCCAACAGATTCATTTTATTTTCTATTCAGCTCAACTTCAATAAAAATTGTCTACTCGACTTACACCAATGCATAAAGGATTTTGTTCATATAACTTTTTAAATAGTTTTCCTTCTTTTTTGAAGAAGGAAATTAAACCTGTTATTCGATAAAACAAAATACCAAATACTTTAGAGTGAAAAGAAATATTTCCGAAAATTAGGGTGATCGTTTGAAGATTTAATTTGAAGTTTTATAGAATTGGAAATTGAATTCCTTCAAACAATTGAAGTTAAAACTTTCCGGATCAAATGGATTGAATCTGTTTTTTACTATTTTTAACTGTTTAACGAAATGTTTCATTTCCTTAAAAAAAACCCTTTTAAAATAAAAGATTAATTCTACTGAAAATATTTCTACATTATTTTAATAAATTTTTTTATATGTATATAATGTATGTATGCATATCTTGTAAGTATAGATATAATTGAAATTTATAATATTTTATTCGATTTAATTTCAATTTGATTAAGTTTTCACAAAATTTAATTTTTAATCTGAAACATGATCGACAGGTCACAGATCGAAACAATGATCGACAGGTGATTTTTTTAAAGTACTTTTTTTGTACAAAAAAAATACTTGACATTCAATAGAATTTGAAGAGTCGAATTAGATTTACCTTAAAAATTGATCAGAAGTTAAATTTAAAGTAAAATAAGTAAGATACTTAATTTTTAGTCGATTCGTTCATCTTAAAAAGTTACCTACATTTAAGTAATAAACAAATATAGTTACTTTAATTAAAGTATTTTGAGATTTTGATATACATTTAGGGCGACATATATACGTATAAACCTAATTCTGTTTTTACACGTTAGATAAGTTCCTGAAGAATACGTGTAAAAAAAAAAATTCCTCTGAAAAACATTAGTTCAGTAAATAGTAGTTGTAGCAAATCCAGTTCTAAGAAATAAGGAAAAGGTTCATACAATAAATCATGCATTTTCATGTTATGTTATCTTTATGACATAAAACGTTTAAGATTTTATTATGTAAAGTCAATAATGTGAATAAGAAAAACACATGTAACTAATTCATGAACACAAAAATTAAGAAGACAACACGAGTTACACATAAGACTTTATTCGTTGTCACTTTCTGACAATAAATGCATACGTTTGCGTAGGATAGCAATAGTACTGCTATTATTGGAAATAACTTGGAAATATACTGGTGCTTCTTTGGTGAAGTTAGTACCTTTATTTCAGAGGATTTAAGGACGATTTAAATTATTTTTGTTTTTGTTTTGATTAGGCCATCGTATAATTAACTATCTGTAAGAGGACATTAATGACTTCAGATCAAATTGAAACTTTTTGGTTCGTTCCTCATCAGGAACATGTTTAACAAAATGATGGCACAATTTATTAGCCAGTTCATAACTTTCCTTAATTAAATATGCATTTAGAACAAGATTTTCTTCGTCTTTATCACTATGGACTCGGGTGTCTCATGGGCAGCCTCTATCAGTTATTCTTCTTTAAGTCAACTAATAAATTCCACGATATCTTCAAAAAATAGATCATCGAATTCTTCTCTGCCAATTGAATGGGCCAATATTGTGATGTTGGAAATTTCAGTAATATTAGGGAGGATGGGATGTTTGTTTTTAATACATTCTACCCAAACAGCCTTCCAACAGGCCAAATTGATTTTCTCAATTCAACTAGAGCTAATTCAATTTGCTTGATACAACCATAATTGAGATTTTCTTCCTCAAATAGGTGACTTTCATCATTCTGTTTTTCCAAAACGTATTGAGACGTTCTCTTTACGTCGATTGCTTTAAATGTCGCAATTATCCCTTGATCTAAACAATGTATCAAAGATGTATTAGGCGACAAAAACCAAAATTGCACGTGTGGATGTTTTAAGATCAGATGGCGGGTGCATTGCCTATAATCAAAAGAACATTAAATTAAAGACCCTTAACGTTCATATAGAGTTACTTCTGGGATGAAACATTTATTAAGCCATTCAGTAAAGTTATCTTTGGTATATCCAAGATTTTTTTTAAATCCATTTAACTGACAATTTATTCAAATCTACATCTTTCATTGAAAGTGGGTTTAAGGGTCTATTTACAAACAGTGGTTTAAACATGCGATCTCCTGAAGCTTTTGGGCAAGATAAGGTCACACGATCCTTAGCTACTTTAAATGCACTAGTCTTTTTCTGCGATTTTGCTATATGAATTCTGTTCGGCATTTTTTTCCAAAAAAAAGACTACTTTCATCTGAATTCCAAACTTGCTCAACAGCGCATCCTCCAACTTCAATAATTTTTTCAAGTTTCTACGGAGATTATTTAACAGCCGATTCTTCTGCAGTTGCAGGTTGTTCTTTACTTTTTCTATTGTGATAAGTATGTCTTTTGAGAACCTGTCATCCAACCTGTACTTGCAAAAAATTCATACTTTTTAATACGCTTTTATTAGTTTAACCTGTATGTTTGTTTGTTTGTAACTGACTCTTTGTTCTCGATTTTGCCCTACTTTAAGCGATCAGATTTTATTTAAACGTTGTAGACTTATCAAGGACCGACGACTATAAAATATTTTGATAAGTTTATTATCTCATCATGATTAGGATCGCCAGGATGAGTGATTTTATTTTAACTTATCAAGAGCAATTTAACCCATGTAGAATGAAAGTACATTCAAACATACGTGGGATAGTGGCACAACGGATAACGCGCCTGACTACGGATCAGGAGATTCCCAGTTCGAATCCTGGCTGGCTCAACCGGTTCGCATTTAGCCTTTGTTTTACTCACAATTAAATTATTGTAAGAACCATTGTTCCTGTCCTCTGTACCGGGACCGGATATTATAGTTTAAAAACACTAAAAAAGACGCTTTTAGAGTTAATCAAACTGAAAAGTAAAAATAATTGTTAACATAAAAATAAAATGAATGTCACTGTTCTAAAAGCGTGGAGTGCTCGCTATCAATCGTTATAATTTTTCACTAGTTTCATTCCGAAATGCAGAGTTAGTTTTAAAATGTCATACAAAACATCCCACGCTTTTAGAACAATGATATTCATTTTCTCGTCAGTCATTTTATTCTTAAGTTAACAATTATTTTTTACTTCTCAGTTTGATTAACTGTAAAAGAGTGTTTTTTAGTTTTTTTTAAACTACTCACTCAAACTCAGATGAAGTGCTTGGTTCCATTTCTTTAATCTGTCTGTACCTTCTTAATGATGTTTTCTTCGTGGCATCTGCGTCTACTGGTGTTCCATTTTGCAACTTATCTTCTTCCCACATTACCAGAGGACTTTTTATTTTATTTTTTCTTTGACAATATCTCAAGTGCTAAATCATCACTATACACAACTTTATTCCAGAATATACCAACTTTATAATAGCAGCTTTCCTTTTCTTGATAGTTCTTACGGTAGCTTCGAGTAAACCAAAATGCTTTCCTACAAACTTTGCACCTTGTCCAGTTTCAAGACGATCTAAAATTGAAAGTTTAACTTCCAAAGATATCGCTTTCCTTTTCGTTTTTGTTATAGGTGAATTATGTAACAACATGTAACTGCTACCAAAAAATATTTCAGTTATAATTAATAAAACAAAGGTTTATAAGCAACCAAAATGTACTTTGACTTTGAAAACCAAACTCAAAATGCAGACAAAATTCCGTATTGAGGTTATAAAATTCGGGGAATTCCCACAAAAGGAACTCGCAGTGCATTCCTCGTCCCCCAATGTCGCAGTTATAAAAAAAAGAGAAAAATAAAATTTTCTTCTTAGAATTTAGGTCGATCGTGTAAAATCGAAATAAGCTATATAAAGAGAGAATTAATTCTTTCTCCGATTCGTATTAAATCAAAATCATATAAAAAAGTTCGCGAAAAAGTTACTTTTCAGTTTCGTTGCTTTAGCTTAACGGCACTTGGGATCTTGAACAATTTTTTAATTTTTTTTTAAAGTTTAATTGTGAGGCACTTCAATGTTTTTAAATTGCATATGCTATGATGGTTTTGTTATACAATTTGTGTACAGCCGGTAGTGACCTCTGTTGGGCAAAACAACAAAGGTCCTACTACCAATGGTTCATTGGTACCAACTACCAATAAAACGTTGAATCGAAACTTGTCTGTTATCATGTTTTTGGTTCACTTGTTGATGTTCTGCTTTGGCGTTTGTGTTAATGTTAATGTGTTACTCCTTATATAAAAAATTTCAATTTTACTCTTACTTAGATCTGACTAAAGATCATCAGATTTGATTTTACTGAAAGCTCAAATGTCATATCACTCTCACTTATATTTTAATCACTCCAGACAATGTCTTAACTGCTTATTTCAGCTCTCCTGTTGTGATGCTGTTGTGCTTCTCTGCAAAGATTGTAAAAATAATTCTTCAACAAAAACTTCTGAAGCACGAGATTCATAATTCAAACATTCATTCGTTCGTTCGAATAATTTCCAATTTATTCCAAAAATTGTCGTATACCGAGCAGAACTGTTCGCACACAAGCAAAACGTTTTTAAAGTGGGATATTCCAAAGTGGACGAATGCTGGAGTACTATTGTATATTAAATCAATATAAAACAATGAAAAGCAGAGGAAACGAATCATGTTGACGGTTTAGTGAAACCTACTTTCTATATTTTCAACAATTTCAAAAATGCCTTTCTTAATATTCTGAGTCTTTGAATAATTGCATATAATAAGAAATGTACGCAAGAAGTTTTGAAATTTTTAAAAATATAACATTAGTTTTATAGCCTTAATAAATGTATAAATTAAAAATTAGTCATTTGACCCACTTTATAAATTTAGCGTGAACTGACTCTCAAAACACGAATGGTAATAAAGAGTATACTTAGTGAACTTTTCAACACCAATGCCTCAAAAAATAATTTAGTTTCATTTATTGTTTTGTGTATTCATACAATTTTATTTGCGTATTTGTTTCATTTATTGTTGCTGTGTCAGATAAGAAGATACTGGATCACTTTTTAATTACTTTTCAACTCAAATGAATTGGTTTGCGATACTTTTCACATTTATTTACGAATAATTTAACGAAATGAGAGAAAATCATTTCCGAAACGAAATTAGTTGGAAACAAAAAGGAAGAAAGAGCCAAAAGATTGTTCTTTGTTCTCTTTCCACCCCTCCCCCATTTTTTTTTCGCCCACGCTTAATCACAGACAAAGAAAAGTGGTTTTTCGGAAATTTCCCAGAGTTTCTGCATTTTAATTATGTTCTTACGCAGCGAGCATTCGTTGGAGGGATATTTTTATCTCGCTCGAGAACCATTAAATTAAAATAAATATCTTTCTTGCAAATCATCTCCAGTTTTCAGTTTTAGAGATTTGATAAAAAAAAAAAAAAAAAAAGGAGAATTTAAAGATAAAAGTTTGTAATAAAATGTTGTTGATGTCAAGTAAGAATTTCTCTTTGGAAAAACTTGTGTCTGACATCCGTGTTATGAACAAAATAAAATAAAATAATCTTGTTAGCCGTTTTAATTATCTGGAGAAAGGGGAAAATATTTATAACGAATTGCATGCAAATAATGAAAGATTTATTGGTCTTGTTACGTGTATTTTAATATGTGCAAGATACTTATACCTCAGTTAATTTTAAATTAATCTTCCTAAAGTGCGGCGTGTTACTATCGACTTCAAGTATTATGAAAAATTGTACTTTTGTACAGTGATGTCTTGGTATACATCTTTAATGTATCCTACATTATTGTACTAGTATTTATTGCACATCCGGTTCTGTACTTTTTTATCTTTAGAAACAATGAATCTTGGCTAACGAATTTACAAAAAAATATCATCAGAAAATGCAAAAATACTTAAAAAAATGTTTTTTTTGCGTTTTAAAGCACATGTTATTTAATAAATAGTAGAAAATGGTTAACGATGGCCCATCGCTACAATGGTATTTTTAAGATATGTACAATATTACTTAGAACAGTGGTATTTCGAGACACGCCTTTAAAGAGTTCCAGTTCTTTTAACATTAAACAGGGTGCATACCTAATGATTATAAGAATAATGAGTAAAGAATTCATAGAAAAATTTCACGAAAAAACACAAAATCACGTGAAAAAGCATCGCTTTCGTTTTTTAAACCACAGGATGCCGATTAAGTGTATCATGGCAGCAATTATAACAACTAGAGAATGGTAACCGCTATTGGTTCCAGGCAGGAAAACAAAGCACAAACGGTTCGTTATTTATTCTGCCGTAAACCAGTACTGCAAACCGAAAATCGTATATTAAACAAAATGTTTCGCTTCCAAACACGACGCATATCACGCACATTAATTTGAAATAGCACGTAACACTATAATGAGTATTTAAATTAAAAAAACATTTGGTATCTTGTTTTATTTTCTTATGAATTCAAACTCACCTTCGAATACAACATCAGCTATGCTTTAGAAAGATATTTTAATAGTAATAATAATAATAAATAAAAAGAAAGAAATTCTTTATAAAATTATTTTGTTTACTCAAAAAAATTCCGTACTATCTTCTAGAAATAGCATTAAACAACACAAGCCTCAATTGTTAAAGCCCGAAAACAAATGTGAGGAGATTTTTCCTGCACGATGACACACAAGTGGCACGCTTAACCTCTCGAGCCACTTCATCAAGATCTCCAATTCTACGGAGGATGCTTCATTCAGAAGTAATTAATTAACCCAATGGTGGGAAAAAAAAACGGGATTTTCCTTCTCTACGGGGGGAAATTGTGTCGTGTTAAGTGACGTTTCCATGGTTCGGTCGCCTGTTTATCTGATGAACGGAAAGGGGTAGAGAGCACATTGTTGCGAGTCTTGTGTTGCTCGGTAAATTAATTAGTTAACGGTACTGCCGGCAGGTTTCGCCTTTTGTTCGTTAAAGTGGTGGAAAGTGAGCTGCTGATTGAAGAGGCCAAGCAAGTTTTTTGAAGCTTGAAGAAAGAGAATGACGCCTCGTTTAACGTCTTTGCAAATGCACCAAAGAAGTTTTTCTACATAATGCAGAGAGTCATGTGCTTTTGCAATTTTAACAAATTATGCTCTCTTTTGAACACCTTGTGGACGGATCACAGTAATTCGTGACTTAATGCAGTAGAGTTGCATAAAGTAGTTAAAATGTATGAAATGTATAAAACAGAAGGAATGACATGAATCTGTTCCAAAGCGCAAAAGGGGATAAGATTTTTTTTATAAAGCTCTTTGTGCTGCCACATATAATATTAGATTTTCCATTGCTATCTCTAATTGCTACCTTATCTTATTATTAGATTATATTAATTGCTACCTTATCTTATTATTCTTCCATGCATATTTTTTTAAACATGGGGCGTTTATTATCATAATATCTCAGAGTAACAAATTGTTGAAAGCATTATTAAATACGTTTTAATATTTTTTTTTAAACATTTGAAGAATGACGAAAACGAATTAATTTAACTAATCTGTTGTTGTTGTTCTAATGCAGCTGGCAATACAGAGACAGTTAGTCTTTATGGCGTAAGCAGGGCTTGCACCATTGTTACTCATTTAGCACTACCCAGGGCTTGAAGTTTGAAGATAGGTTACGGACGCGAGTAAAACTACCCCACAACGCTCTACGATCCTATTAAACCGTGACGTATTGTTTAAAGGGAACCACTACAAAATCCATGGCCACGCCAGGATCCGAACCTGGAGCCCTGGGGTGTTAAAGGCCAGAGTGCTAGGCAATTGCTCATCAAGCCTCTAGCTTATAAAGGTAAAAAAATCATGTTGATGTCTGAGTGTACCCTATTTTTAATATTGTAGCAATTTCAAAAATGCCTTTCTTAATTTTCTCAGTCTTTGAGCAATTACATTTAATAAGAAATATATACAAGTATAGTATATACTTTATAGTGCAGCAGTATTGAAATTCTTAAAAATTTAACATTCATTTCATCGCCGTAATAAATATATAAATTAAAATTAGCCATTTGACACACTTTATATATTTAACGTGAACTGACTCTCAAACATGAAGAATGATAAAGAATAATTTGATGAACTTTCCTCAGAATTTATCGTTTTGTCAGATAAGCAGACACTGAATCATTTTTTAATTGCTTTTCAACTCCGATGAATTGGTTTGCGATACACATTTCACCTTTATTTTTCTCTCTTCTAGGCGAATAATGTCCTTCACTTAAAACTCCTAACGAAATAAGAGAAAATCATTTCGAAAACGAAATTAGTTGTCATTCAGGGAAAAAACAGAATAAAACAGCCAAGAGATGTTCTTTGTTCTATCGGGTGCGGGGCGGTGATTTCCCTCCCACGCTTAATCACAGACAAAGAAAGTGGTTTTTCGGAAATCTCCCTGAGTTTCTGAATTTTAAGTACGTTCTTGTGCAGCGAGAATTCGTTGGAGGTATATTTTTATCTCGCTCGAGAACCATTAAATTAAAATAAATAGCACTCTGGCGAAACATCTCTAATTTTAGTCATTTTCTGAAAGAAAAAAAAAAGGATTTAAAGATAAAAGTTTGTAATAAAATGCAGTTGATGTCAAATAAGAATTTCTCTTTGGAAAAACCTGTGTGTGACATCCGTGTTATGAACGAAATAAAATAAAGTAATCTTGTTAGTCGTTTTAATTATCTGCAGAAAGGGAAAATATTCATAACAAATTGCATGCAAGTACTTAATGAAAAATGTATTGTTCGTTTTAAGTGTATTTTTATATGTACAAGATAATGGCTTATACCTCAGTTTGATTTAAAACAGTCTTCCTAAAGTGCGTCTAGTACAGTCTAGTGACGATCGAAACGTGAGCAAAGAAAAAAAAATGCGAAAACGTTTTTGTAAGGGAAGTATTTTAAGTTACCTCTATAGATACGCACGGTTGATTGTTGATAGCAAAGCAAACTAGACTCTTAGGTGAAGTTGTTAGGGCATTTGGTACAACATACACCTGCGTTTTTTTCTAAAATGAGATCGACTCAACGCAAAACACGCTCAAACGTAACGGACGCTAACCTGCAACACCCATTACGATGTGCAAATACCTAAATTGAGATCGATTCGCAAAAGTTAAATGAAAGAGTTTATAAATGCATATCGCACTAGTAGAATAAATACTTTTAATGATTTCATTATTTTTATTTCGTTCGTATTGATATATTTTTAATATTTCATTTTGAGTGCTATATATTTCTTTAGAGATTTTTTTCTATATTTTAAAAATTTCAGTACTTCTTGTATGTATTTCTTATTGGTATTTTATTGTTACAATACTCATCAATAAAATAATAAATTGAAAGATTTTATGAAATAAAGGTATTAGTATTTCTTGGTTTTTTTTCTTGTTAAAAATACTTTTTACAGTGATGTCTATGTATACATCTTTAATGCATACTAAATATTTGTACTTGTACAGAGCTGGACGTGTAACAAGTATATTTTTATCTTAAGGAATAAGGAACCATGGCTAACAAATTTACAAAACACAAAAGTCAGACAATTCAAAAATACTTGAAAAATAATAGTTTTCTTTTTTTCGTTTTATTTAATTAGGGATTCACAAAATCATGGGAAGCCAACCCAAATAATTGCGCCGGCCACTTTGAAAATCCATCATAACTTCACGGGCCGCATATAAAATTATATATATCCCATTATTAAATGTAGATCAGCTACAGACATTTTTTGGAGTGAAAAACTGAAATTCTGTGAGTTATTATTAGTGTGTTTACTGTTAGTGTCTCACATGTAAACATAGATAATATAATAATAATGATACTAATCTCACATTGTAAAGAAATATATAACACTCAAAATGAAATAAAAATATATCAATACGAACGAAATAAAAATAATGGAATCATTAAAAATATTTATTCTACTAGTGCGATATGCATTTCTTCAATGAATCTGTTTCAAATCGCAAAAGGGGATAATTTTTTTTATAGTGCTTATTGTGTTGCCACATATAATATTAGGGTTTGCATTGCTATAAAATAATAATGATACTAAACTCACATTGTAAAGAAATATACAACACTAAATATGAAATATAAAAGATATATAAAAAACGAGAAAAAAATATGAAATCATTAAAAAATATTTATTTGACGAGTGCGATAGTTGTTTCTCCAGTCTTTCACTTAGTTTTTGCAAATCGTTCTTAAGTAGGGTATTTGCACATCGTAATGGGTGTTGCAGGTTAGCGTAAGTTATGTTCGAACATATTTTGTGAATTTCATTTTTGAAAAAAAAAAAAAACGATTCGCATGTGTAAGTTGGACCAAAAGCGATAACAACTTCAACTAAGAGACTGGTTTCTCTGCTATCCAGTCATTAACTTTTGCAAATTCATAAAAAAAACACAGGCATTATCTGTCCTATATTCGCAAGAATATTATTTTAAAATCAAAGCTCATTTTTTCTCATCATTTCGACAGTTAATCCTTGAATCTATGGATGCATTTTTTTAAACAATTGGTTTTCACTACTTTGGTTAGTATAAAATGAATATACACTCAAGAGCCAAAACATTATGACCACCTGTCAGTAACGAGTTGGTCCACCGTTGGCGCGCAACACAGCTTCAACCCGCCTTGGCATGGATTAATACCACCACTTAATACCAGTTAAATACCACTTCCACCTGATCACGTGCCTTCCACGTCATCCAGGCGAGTTCATTGCAAAATATAGGGGTGGTCATAACGTTTTGGCTCTTGAGTGTACTTTGTAAAAGTGTGGTAAATCTTACGGGCAGGAAAAATATTCAAGGCGGGCTGCAAGTTGACCACCCCTGTTTTAAACATTTGAAGAATGACGAAAACGAATTACGCTAACTAATGTAAATGTATAGAAATATGATATATATAGAAAGCATTTCGCATGCTTAGTTTAAAGCAATAAACGTTCACCAAATAGCTCACTATGGCAACCCCCACTGCCCCCCCCCTCCGTTTTATTTATTTATGCTTTTTTCGTCAATTATCTGCTACACATAATACCAGTTCTATCTCTATACAAGATTATACAATGGGAAGCACCGTTCTCATTTAGTTAAAAATAAATGAAAAGAATTGTTTCATGATTTTCAGCGTTGCACCCAGTCGACAAACTGTTAATTTAGTGGAATACATTTTATTTCTCAGTTTTGTAGATTTTAAAACTCAGATTCAAATTTTTGCTTTATATATAGAGAAATAATCACAGTTTTTAAGCAGAAAAACCAAATTCTTGTTATAGAATTGTAGAATTATTATTGTTATATAAAATCCTTATTAGACATATTTTGGCCTATTTCTCTGAAAATTGAACAAGATCTGATGAGGCCTATTTGGACGTATTTGAGCGGAATATTTTATGGGCTATTCTTGGAGGGGTTAAGGAAAGTGATTGTTGTAGAAGGCGAAATGTATAAATGCCATAAAGACCCGGGAAATTATAAAATTTATTAAGATCCATAGATTAAATTGGGCTGCTCATGTATTTTTTTTATTTCCAATGGCAGGCTACAAAAAGTAATAAAAAAGAAACAGAACACAAAGAACATGAAAACAACAACGAGAAACGAAAGAAATCACATAGTGACATGTTTAGCCCATAAGGGCCCTAGCCGCCCAGTAACGACCCTACACAGTAGAGGAAGCAAGTGCAGGGCAGACAGGAAGGTGAGATGAATCCATGTCCTCTCCAAGACGTCAGAGCATGCATTTTGGGCTTGCAAATATTTCCATACGAAAAAGATGATTGGCCATACAATCATGGCCAGTCAGGAGTCTGAACAGCTTTAAACCTGGGCTGATCTGGGATGTTTACAATAAAGTTAAACCAGGTTTTAGATGAGTTGCCTTTAAGTAGATTATCAGATAGTGTTCCGAAAGGGGGCCTAAATGGCCGAATGACTAGCGCTCTGACGCTCGGTACCACAGGTTTCGGGTTCGAGTCCCGGTGGTGCCATGGATGTTTGTAGTGGTTCGGAATCCACTTTAAACCGTAGGTCCCGGTCTAACATGACCGTAGAGCGTTGTGGAGAGTGACATATTAAAAATAAGGAAAAACTAACTGTTCATATATATAGTGATTAGGGGATTATAGTCCTTGTTGCTTCACATCCCCATATACCACTTCATTCATCATCATCAGTGTTCCGAAAAAAGTCTCGGATCATCAGTTTCATCGAGTGAAAAGAGATGTCTTTACAAAAGGTTTGGGTGATGGTTGTTCCTTTTTTGGCAAGAGAATCCGCCTTCTCATTAACCAAAATCCCACAATGGCCTGGAATCCACTGCAGAACGATATTCTTGCCCTTTGAGTCAAGATCTTCAAGACAAGAGATGCACTTTTCGATGGAAGTAGACTGAGGTGTTAGGGCGGAGTCGATTGCCAAAAGTGCTGCCTTAGAGTCAGATAGTTTGACTGCTCTAGTAAATTGTTCTGTTCGGCACTGCAATTGAGTTAGGGCAATACGTAAAGCTTCGACTTCACCATCGTAAGCAGATGCAAAACAGCCGACAGGAGCATAGACAGAAAACAGGTCGAAGAAAACTCCTGTCCCGGCATTTATTCGCTGATCCATCCGGGAGCCATCGGTATAGATTCTCAACCACTCCGGTTCGGGGTATAGCTCGTTGATAGTTGCATAGGAAATACTTCTAAGAATCTCACAGCTAGTATCTAATTTTCGGACAGCGGGAACAAGATCTGTGACCACATTAAAAATTCTACAGTCTAAAGGACTGCGGGGGGGCTGGCAAATTTTCAAACTCGGAATCAAGGTCATAAGAGTCTTTAAATTAAGAGTCTGGAATTAAGGTTATAAGGCACACACGAGGAACAGATCTGGATTTGATTTAGTTCCGTTGTAATGTAAAAATGTGTGTGGGTCGTTGCAGTTATAAATTAATTCTAAAGTAGATGTGTTCAGTAAATCTTCCACTTCTTTCCCTGAGTGATTTGTATCATTGTACCCCCATTTGGGAGAATGGGCATTAAAATCTCCAATAAATATTGTGCTAGTTAGTACAGAAGGTAGATTGAAGTGAGGTTTGTTGTTTGGGGGGCAATGAACACTATAGATTTTAAAATCATGGTCGTATTTCCATACTTTGCAGGGTTTAAATCATTCATGCTCATGTATTTAGAATGAATGATTTAAACCCTGCAAAAAGGCTCGCTTTGGTAAAGGATAAAGAGGAAGAGGACGACCCAAGATACGTTGAATAGAGTCATTTGAAAGATATTTTGCTGTATTATGGGTTAAAAATTGGAGGACCCTCGTCACCCAGAGGAATGCATGGAAATCTCTTCAAAGGAAAGCCTTGGCCCACTCTGGCCTCTCGTGCTATTGACGATGATGATAATACAGAGAAACGTGAATGGAACTACCGTACGGCACAGTCAACAAAAAAGAGAATATGCTATTTACTGCTTCATATCATAGTATAGGTTAATTTCCTTAATTTGATTTGAATACTTAACGATATAATTTGTTAATTTTGCTACTGAATTTTCCGACTATGTTCGATAAATTTAGTCGGCCCTATTACTTATAAATCGGCGCTATAAATTTAGTCGGCCCTATTACACCACTCTGTGAGTGGTGTAACAGGGCCGAAAGGACATTTCGGAAAAGGTTCCTTTCAATTATAAGAGTTTAATTTTTAAAGACAAAAAATTTTAAATGATACAGTATCAAACTAAAAAAATATGGAAAATGTTCATTTAAGCTTATAATTAGTTTTTCATTAGAAATTGATTTGTGAGGTGTATGTCTAACCAGCACATTAATCAATCGATTCCATCCTTAAACAGGATGTTCACCTTTCCAGACAACTAGTGGTCGAACTAATAGTGGTTGGTATCTTGTGTTTTTACAGTTATTTAAAAACACAATGATGATTGTTATTCAGATTTGAATTTAATAGAATTTTTTGTTCATCTACAGTGTGTATTTTCGTGTAAATGGAATGTTATTTACATATAGAAATGATACTCAAGAGTGGATTCAGAATTAGCTGCATTCCGATCCAATATAAAAATGCAATGTTTATTCCAGATAACTTGTTTTTGTGTAATTAAAATTTTTGTCATGATTTCTTTCCAATAATTATGCAAAATTCCATGCATAGCAGCAACTTATAGTATGTTAAGACCTACCTTTAAAAAATTATCCGATTTATGGTGCTGAACATTTTAAAAAAAATGCCAAATTGTTGAATAATATGTCTTCATTTAAATACAAATAATGTTTACATATATATATACAGGGTTGATGGTAACATCTCAAAGGCAAAAGCTCATTTGGAATACTACAGTTCATCTCCATGGCAACAGCGCAACTGTGTCTTTTTTTGTCTCTACAGGATTTCGGAGTGCCCTGGCCCCGAAGGGGCCTAAAACTCTTATCTGCATCTGAGAAACATTGATAGTTAAAAGGAGGTGAAGTGATTTAAGAGCAATGTCCCATGTTAAAATATATATTAAAAATATAAGCAAAGAAAAACTTAATAAAATAGCTAACAACAAGGAGAAAAATAAAATAAAAAACAAAAATTAATAAAATAAACAGAACAATTAAAGAATCCAAAATTTAAAAAGGAATCTACAATAGGATGGGATTTTCGTTGCTAGGAATGAAGACTAAAAGCACAGAGATCATGACGACAACTGAGCCAGTTCGCCTAGGAGCTTTGCAAGTTGTGAAGAACAGCCCTTGGGCGTTTAGCATTTTCCGGAAGATGGAAATCGTATCTCGGAAGATTACGGATTTCATCATTCGGGATGTGTTCAAGATTTGCATAGAATTTTTATGCAAGCTTGAGCATGAATTTTTGAATAGAGGGGAGGGCAAGACAGTGACGAATGTCATCATTCCTAAAATACCAAGGAGAATCAGCAATCATTCTTAAAATTTTATTTTCAATTCTTTTGATGTAGTATTTTGCAGCGGAACCCCAAACTGGGCTAGCATAAGTGATGATGGGACGCAAATAGTACATGTAAATAATTAGTTTATTATCCAAGGATAAGAGGGATTTTCTTTTAATGAATGGATAAAGCATGCGTATAGAAATATTATATTTACGTTAAATGTGGTCAATATGATTAGAATATGTTAGATTACTATCAAGGTATACTCCTAAGTATTTAGTATTGTTAGTCCAATTAATTCGTTGGTTAAATAGGGAAACATTAGGCGGAGGAATTTTGCGTCTCGTGAAGAGTACGGCTTGTGTTTTTTCTACATTTATTTTAATTTTCCAGCGAGTAAGCCAAGCTTCAAGTTGCTCGAGATATTGATTTAATTTAATAGCGAGATCCTGAATGTGGTTAGAAGAGACCGCGATTGCTGTGTCATCTGTATATAAACTGAGGTGTACGTTGTTAGTAATAGGAATATCATTTATGTAAAGATTAAACAGAAACGGACCAATTAGGGAGCCCTGGGGCACGCCTGCATTGATACCTCTCCGAGAGGAGAAATAGTTATTGATTTTAACAGAGAAAGATCTATTATTGAGATAGGATTGGATTAAAAGAATAATGTAGAGTGAAAATTTGTAAGCGTGTAATTTGTGAAGTAGACCATCGACCCAGACCCTGTCGAATGCTTTTGCAAAATCAAGGAAAACGACTCCTGTTAGCATTTTATTAGATAGACCTTCAGAGATCAATTCCGTTAGTCGTAGTAATTGATGAGTGGTGGAAAGTTGAGGGGTGAACCCGAACTGATGTGGAATCATGATAGAATATTTAGTCAAATGAGCTTTTATTTTTTTTAGAATGATAAATTCGGTTAATTTACTTAGAGTGGATAGGAGAGAAATGGGGCGGTAACTAGAGGGATCAGAAGGATCTTTTCCACACTTATGAATGGGGAGCACTATGGCTTTTTTCCAAACAGTAGGGAAATAAGTTAGATTAAAGATTGCATCAATTAATTTGGGCATTCTAGAAATAAAATTATAAGGAAGATTTTTTAGCATTTTATTAGTAATAATATCAGACCCGGGGGCTTTATTAATTTTAAGATTGGAGATATAACCATAAATATAATCAACTTTAGTATTAGTAATTTTATGGGGATTCAGAAGGGAATTTAATTTACGAATTAAATTTTCAACAGTAAGGTTAGTAAGATGATTAGAAAGATTATTTGGCTGGAATTGACTCTGAAGACTATCCGCGAGAATTTCAACTTTAATTTAGTCCTTTGTAACAGGAGACGAATTCGGCGACTTAAGCGCGGTTATATTATGCTTTTTACCTTTTAATTGTTTTATAGCTTGCCAGTTAGAGCCATCAGCAACGTCCAGTGTCTGAAGACGATTGGTCCAGGTGTTTTGGGTGAACGCGTGAATAGCTTTACGAAGCTGGGCTTGTGCCCTATTGTAGACGGTTTTAGTGGAGTGATCGCGATAGAATTGCCAGTTTTTACGTGCTCTGTTTCTTTCTCTAGAGAGTGTTTTAATATGTGGAGGAATGAAATTTATATTGTTCCTTTTAATTGGGTTAGAAGAGTTAGTTTATGCTTTATGCATTAGTTCGGTAATTCTATTAACTTCGGCATCAATGGTTAGTGTAGAATCAAAATCAAGATTTTCAGGGGGAGAATTAGCAAGTAGGTTATGGAATTTAGACCAATTAGTAGAGATATTTCTCACGATTTAAGGGTTGATAGGTAATAGAAAAATTTACAATAACAGGATTATGATCGGACGATAATTCAGATAGAGATTCAATAGTGAAGGGAACATGAAAGTTATTTAGAAGGGTTAGGTCAATAGTTGAGGAGGAGGAGTTAGTAATCCTAGTGGGAGTGGTAGGAGCAAAAATTTCTGCACCAGATTTTAAAGCAAAATTGACAATTGTATTGCCCGTGCTATCATCAGACAGCGCAACTGTGAATCGGTTCCAACCGGTTCTTATAAGGCTACCACGTGACGCTAAGATGGCGCGAGCTAAAGCATACAAATTCCAACATTAAGTTTTAACGATTGCGATAATAATAGAGGCATGAATAGAACAGGTAGAAGTTTAAAAAACCGAGCTAAAAGCAAGCAATTCATTTGTAGCCTACTATAATTACGTATATAGAGAGACTCGCAATTTTGCAAGAAAAGCCTACGCATTTATTTATATTTTGTTTTTACTTTGAAATATGAATATATTAGTGCGGTTACTGCACTCAGAAATCAATACATTAATAAGATAGCAGACAATTACATTTTGAAGAAATAGAAAGCTTTGCAAAAAGGAATCCTCCCCTTGTCGTTTTAGTCGTGTTTTAAATATTACAAATAAATGCGTCAAACTTGCTCATCCAACCGATGTTTAACATATAATATTCATCACATTAATATTGCATATCTAAGCGTTATTTTAAAATTAATATAAAAATAAGAATATTTCTGCTTAAGTTATAGTTTGCCCTTCAAGAAAATATTAACTTGCATTTATCCTATAGAGCGTCTAGGAAAAGAGAATCATTTCAATTAATGATCCGATGCTAAAAACCCTTTTCTTTATTTTAATCTCGTTTCGACTCTCCCTTGTTTGACAAGAGATCCGTTACAACACAAGTATGGATCTATTCACGAGTTTAATATGCAGTGACTAGAATGCATCTTGTGCAACAACATAGCAGAGGCACTTTCCGTCAATTTCACTGACAGCAGAAAAACAAAGGCTCCGTTATCGCACGCAAGTATCTAGTCACAAGTGTAATATACCATGACTAAGATGCATTCCGTGCAACAACAGAGCCAAAAGAGACATTAAGTTCTTTATAGGTTAATGTCTAATGTCATGCAAAACCGCATACCAGGATGCGTGAGCTTGTGTATACCAGGATGTAAGAGAATATGCTTTGAGTTTGCGTTCCCCCCCAATTTAAATAGTCCGCATTGTTGTCGGTAGTTTCCATTGCCTAGTATAAAGAGGTTTTTTTTTTTTTCGTATTTGCTAAAGTAAGGATAACTGTTTTTATACCCATTGAAGAAATTACTATCATTAGGCTTATAATTTAGTAAACAACTTCTTAATTCTCAAATAAAAAATCATAGGGCGACGTTTAGATTTGCATGTTAAGGACATCTCCGAAACTAAAATTGCAGAATCGGTCGAATTTCTATTAAGGTAAGCACAGAAATGAAGTAGTTACGAGTTTAATAACCACGATTAGCATGCACGGAAAATGCAATAACAAAGACAAGAGAAACCGTAAATTTTATAGATCGAGTTATGAATTTTCTACGAGTAGATTCCTGTAAATGGCCTTGATGACGTAGATCAGTAAAGGTATAAGAGAAGTTCATATTGGAAGAGTCCTTAAGTGATTCAGAGGCCGATAATCGTACCACATACATTCTGTTCCGAATTCCATGAATCGTACGATTTTCTGCAGAGTTTATAACACCAGAATTCGAATAACAGTCTCCGTTTTTCAATTGAGAATGCAGTTTCAGGAAAAATTACTGCAGTACAGCTCGTTTTAGAATTTGTCCATTACAAGATAATGCTCCCTGAAAACAAACGAATGTTTTTAAATCATATTTTACGAATTTGTTCATTGTTCGAAGATAAAGGTTCCTTTATCGCACGGTAATGATCTAGTCACGCGTGTAAAATACCATGACTAAGATGCACTCCGTGCAACAACAGAGCCAAAAGACATATTACTTATACAAGTTAAGTTAAGAGCTTATTGTCTAATCGCATGTAAACTTGCGTGGCAGGATACATAAACTTGCTAATAACAGGATGCAGGAGAAAATCCATTTCGGTTACGTCTTCCCAATCTAAATACATACGATTAAACGATATTTGCCATTAAAAGAAGTTTCAATAGTTTGTATTGTTGTCGATAATTTCCGTAGCCTAGAATGAAGAATTCCTTTTAAATTCGTTTTTGCAATTGCTGAAGTAACAATGTCTTTTTCATATTTACACCCCCTTAACATTAAGCTTATAATTTAATAAACAACGTCTTAATAGTCGCATATAAAATCATCAGATGACGTTCGATTTACATTAAGAACATCTTAGAAATTAGTTTATTTCTCAATTTTAGTTTCGATTTTTCTCTCGATGACAACCATTACGTTACAGCACGGAAATGAGCTACTTACGAATGTAATATACCACAGTTAGGATGCATTCCATGCAATAAAAAGCGAAACAAAATCGTAAGCTATATAGGTCAAGTTAATTTAATTTCCAACTCTGGTTTCCTATAAGTAATGGCCTTGACGACGTAGACCAGTGGAGGTACAAGAAAAAAAAATCCATATTGAAAAGGTTCTTCAATGAATCAGTCCGATTATCGTACCATATGCATTCTCGTTCGAAATCCATGAATCTCGCGATTTGCGTTATAGTTTCTGACATGATTGAAATAACTGGTTCAGTTTCTCCACTTGAGAATACAGTTTCAGGTAGAATCAAGTTAACATTACAGTGCAAGATAATATTTGGGCTCACTGAAAACAAACGAATAATTTCAGATCAGATTTTGCGAATTTGTTCTTTACTCGAAGACAAAGACTCCTTTATCACACGGAGTATAATCCTAGTCACGAGTGTGATACACCATGATTAAGATACACTCCATGCAACAACAGAGCCAAAAGAAACATTAAACTATAAATAAGTTCAGAACCTATTGACTAATCGCATGTAAACTTCGGTGGCAGGATACATAAACTTGCTTATATCAGGATGCAGGAGAAAATGCATTTTACTTGCGTCTAAATACATACGATTAAACGATACTTACCATTCAAAGTGCTTTTACTAGCCCTCATTGTTGTCGATAGTTTCCATTTACTAGAATGAAGAATTCTTTTTAAATTTGTATTTGCTGAAGTAACAATGTATTTTCTATATTCACACCCATTTAACAAATTTTTATTAGTAACATTATAATTTTTATAAACAAATCAATTAATACATCTACAGACAAAAGATGTCGTTTCGATTTTCATTTGAGAAGATCTTAGAAATTTAGTCTATTTTAGTTTAGATTTTCCCCTCGATGACTACCACTAGGTTTCAGCATGTAAATGAACTAGTTACGAATTTAACATAAAACGATTAATATTCATTCCGCGCAATATCCAAGCCAGGCGAAATAGCAAGCTTTATCGGTCTAGTTTTTAATATAATTTCTAGGAGTAGTTTCTGTAAGTGATGCCCTCGATCAGTTAAGGTACAAGAAAAGTTTATATTGGGAAAGTCTTTAAATGATTCAGAGTTCCGTGATCATACCAAATCCCTTCTCTTTCGGAATCCATGCATCGTACGATTTGCTATAAAGATTATAACACGCTTCAAATAACAATCACCGTTTTTCAATTCAGAACACTATTTCAGGAACCAAGTTAATGTTATTTATTGTAGTAAGTGCAGGTTGTTGCAAAATTCGTCCATTGCAATCGAATTTTAATATATAGCTTACAACTCATGGAGGTCAGTAACTGTCGATTTTACACTAGGAAAGTTTTGGGTCTCACTGAAATCAGAAGATTTTAGATCCGATTTTGTTCTTGAATTGTTCATTACTCGAAGACAATGTCTCTTTTATCGCACGGAAGTCACCTGTACAAGAGTATAATATACCGCGACTAAGATGCATTCCGTGTAACAACAGAGCCAAAAGATATTAATCGATAAATGCTAAGTTAAGATCTTATCTTCTTACCGGATACAAGCTTGCATGGCAGGATGAGTAAACTTGCGTATAGCAGGACATAAGAAAACATTCATTTCTTCTAAGTGCCCCCTCCCCCAAAACTACCGTGCCCAAAAGTAAGACCAATTATTTATTTTTTTCAAAAACTCTATTTATTCTTACAAAATTATGTCATCGCCTTCAAAAAAGTCCATTCCGGACACAATGCATTTATATCAACGTTTTTCCAATTCTCAATGCATGCTAAAAAGTCATCGGCAGGTATGGCCTTCAAACCGCGTGGCGATTCACGTTGGATCTTTTCAATCGACACAAAACGGTGTCCCCCGAATGGTCTTCGAGTTTAGGGAATAGCCAGAAATCGCACGCTGCGAATACGGTGGTTATGGAACGATATGGGTTTCAAAATGTCACGAAGAAACAATACATTGCGAGCTAGGGGAATCAATGTTTTCGGTACTAATCGACATTTGACACCTGAAATGTAATTGAAAGATACTTCTAAAATTCCAACATCAGCAAGGTCTCAAATTGTAAATCGATGGTTTTCAAACACTAAATATTTAATTTTTGGACGCGAACTTAGACTTTCTTTCGATATAGTTATGCGCACCAAATGCCTTCTGCAACATTCTATACGTTTCCTCAAACAAGATTGAATGCAAGTTCTTTGCTTAATTAATTCGGACTTTTTAAAAATCGCCGAAAGCAGTTTGCGTCTCACAAATCCAAGCGTAACTCATACATTAAGGAATATGTTATCAAATTTCACACAGATGTCAAGGACAGTGCCAGCAACCTTAAAAATAAATATTGAAATTCCATAAGACCCTGGAATTTTAAACGGTCTTACTCTTTGGACATAGTAGCATAAATACCTACACTGCCTATAAAAGAGCTTTCGATAGTTTGTATTGTTGTCGATAGTTGCCAATGCCTAGAATAAATATTTCTTTAATTTGATTTTGTAATTACTGAAGTAACGATGTCTTTTATATTTACACCCATTTAATAAATTTTTATCCTTATGCTTAAGTGCTTCAGAGTCCTATTATATTACCGTATCCATTCACTTTCGAAATCCATGAAGCGTACGATTTGCTGTACGGTTAACACCAGGATTCAAATAACTTGGTCCCTTTTTCAAATGAGAATACAGTTTCAAGAAGAATCAAATTAATGTTACTACAGTACATCTTGTGGTAAAATTTGTCGATTGCAAGATAATATTTGGTCACTTTTAACTCACTGAAAAAAACTTTAGATCAGATTTTACGAATTTGCTCATTACTCAAAGACAAAGGCTCCTTTATCGCACAGAGTATAGATCTAGTCATGAGTGTGATATACCATGACTAACATCTACTCCGCGCAAAAACAGAGCCAAAAGACACATTGACCAATAAAAGCCATGTTAAGAAGTTCATGTCTAATCGCAAGTAAACATGCATGTCAGAATGCTTAAGCTTAGTATAGCAGGATGCAAGAACATGAATTTCGTACCCCGAATTTTATTTAACCCAATAAAATACATACAATATTAAACGAGATTTAAATAGTCCGTATTATTGACCATAGTTTCCATTGCCTAGAATAAAAGATTTCGCAATTACCGAAATAACAATACCTTCTATATTTAAAAGCATTTAACAAATTTTTATCATTAAGTTTACAAATTAGTAAGCACTTTATCGTCGCATAAGTCATCAAATGGCTTTTCCATTTGCATCAAGAACATCTTAAATTCAATCGATTTTACAACTTTTGTTTCGATTTTCCCTCGATGACAACAATTTAATGACTGCTCGGAAATGAGCTTCTTACGAATTGAACATACCTCGATTAAGATGCTGCCCGTGCAATAGCAATGCCAATCGAAATAAGCTTTAAAGGTCAAGTTATTAATTTAATTTCTAAGCTTAGTTTTCTACATGTAGTCGCCTTGTTGACGTAGATGAGGGGAGGAGCAAGGGAAAAGTCCCATTATCTTAGCACAACCATCCTCTTTCGACATCCATTAATCGTACGATTTGCTGTAAAGTTTACAACACCAGGATTCAAATAACATGGTCCATTTTCCAAATGAGAATGCAGTTTCAAGAAGAATCAAATTAATGTTACTACAGTACATCTTGTTGCAAAATTTGTCCATTTGAAGATAACATTTGGGCACACTGAAAACAAAATATTTTTAGATCAGATGTTACGAATTTGCTCTTTACTCTAAGGCAAAGGCTCCTTTATAGCACAGAGTGTAGATCTAGTCACGAGTCTGAAATACCATGACTAAGATCTACTCCGCGCAACAATAGAACCAAAAGAGGCATTAACCTATAAAGGCTAAGTTAAGAACTTCATGGCTAATATGTAAACTCGCGTGGCCTTAATGAAGAGAAACTCCGTTACTGGATGAAGTTAATCTAGTCAAGAACAACATTTAACATCAATAACATAAGATAGGCAAGATGTAAAATCTATTAACTTAATACAAAGTTACTCACGGATGCTCCTCAAGATCTGGGAATAAATTAGGGCATCGAAAAAACTGTCATGAAATAGCAATAATCCCATTTGTACGCTCCCCAAATCACATAATTTACTTGATGCCGCTTCAAACTTCATATTTTAATCAGAGTTTTCAAATTCAAGCAGAGTTGAAAGAATTCTTACTCAAAATTCCTGCTTTTAATTAATTGTGGCAAGTTTTATAAAAAACAAATTTTTATTACAACGTGCAGAAATGTCATCATACACGAAGTAGAATTATGCTTATCGCGATATAATTAACGGATAGCTAGAAAATAGAGGCAAAGTCAAAATTTTCCACATAAAAACAAGTTTCTAATCTTAAAAATGAAAGGCATTAAAGCATCGAATACAAACTTTGCCTCCAACTTGTACGTTGTTTATTGAAGAGAACTCCATGACATATCTTCGTACTTTATATTAATCCATACAAACGCAGTGAATTTTTTTTTAAATAATTGTAAATATAGTAATATGCAACGAAAACTTCATAATACTTACAGATTACTTTAGATTCATTGAAGTGTAAGAATACTTTAACTCTAAAGACAATTGCATAATTAAATAACCACTACCTCAATTAAACTCACGATACTTCGTTGGTTTCCGTAGAATACGATGCATTACTTTGATACCAAAAGTATATATAGTTCAACTCATTCAAAATTATACTTTTACGAAGCTTACGACCTCACGAGAAGCCTGTTCTGAATAAGTGATAAACAATTAATAAGAATGAGAAAATTACCCTTGCGGCCCGTTTCAAAATATACTGTCCAGCCTGCTGTCTGAGTATTTTATAATGTTATTTTTCAAGCTGAAAATATTTTTTTTTTTTGCTTAAATAACGATATCCTTTCCATCATTATTTTACTGATCTATTTAGAATTTTTTGTGGGAAAAAAGACACTAGATTATTAAATTGAAAAAGAAGAGATGTGCTTCTTAAAACATATTAGAAACCAATCTGTTTACAAAGTAATGATTGAATGGATCCCATTCAAACAGAGTCACTGTAACGAAGTGATTGATTCAAAGAGACAAAACATTATTTAATGTATTAATGCAAGATTTAATGTACGGCTAACTAAATGATATTCTAATGAGTTCTTAGATAAGTTTTGCAAGGACGGTATGCAAAAGGAAAACCTGTACGATCGAATTCGTATAATTTCTCGCTCATTTTATATTTATGAGAAACTTTAACAGAATTGGCTGAAGGATAGGACCCTTGGACAGAAGACCTTGGCTGCTTAAACTGGTATGGTTAAGGATATGGTTTCAAAGCCCAGCAACCTAATCCTAACACGAACTTTCTCTATCTGGAGAGGATGGACACATAAAAATTGTAGATAGAAATATCCTCCAGATACCATTCTTTGGGGTGCTTGTTCCAAACTGTTGTGGAAAATCTGGGTATCGTGTAACAAACCTCCCGGTTATGCATCCTGGATAACACTGAAACATATACATGTTCTAAAGTTAAAAAGGGCCTTAGATTAAAAGTTCCGGACAATACGGAAACGATAAATGTTTCAGTATATTTTAAATATATACTATATATATATATATATATATATATATATATTTCACAACATAAATATAATATTGTTCTGAATTTTTTGAATCAAGATAATAAAAGGAATACCCACAAACAAATAAATAAAAAACATTTCTTGATTATTTTTTTGATTCTCTAATTTAACTTCAACCGTAACTTTTTTCACTTTCATCTACAATTCATACAAACACTTGTTTTTATTAAGATGCAATTCAATAGGCATAGACCAGATTAGTGATAGGTTATTTATACAAAATATTTCGAATCCCACCAAATAATATAGAGTCCATAATCCAACTAATACAATAGGAATTCGAAGCTCAATAAGTTCCAGTATGAAAACTTGGAGCAGGCATGAGATTACGAACCGGAAAGTCTCCACGAAACAAAAGAGCAATATAAGGGCCAGAAAATGACCGTGGATTCGAGAAGGTGAGTAAAGGGTGTAATATCATCCCCCGTAAGGGTGTCATTATATTTACTGTCAAGAGGCCACAAGGGTATTGTTCTCATTCTATTAATTGCTTATTACTTATGCATAATAGGGTTCTCGTGAAATCGTAAGCTTCGTAAAAGCATAATCGTGAATGTTTTGAAACATACTTTTGGCATCGAAGTAATATATCATATCCCACAGAAGCCAACAAAGTATAGTAGTTAAATTAAGGCATTGTTAAATTGTATAGCAATCATTAAAATCGTGTTACTATCAATTGAAACTAAAGCAAGCTGTAAGTATTATGAACTCTACAATGTATATTACCGTATTTGCGAGTATTTAAAAAAATTCATTGTGTTTGCATATATTAATGTTAAGAATTTGGTTATGTCATGTTTTTTTAATAAACAACTTGCAGGTTATTGAGACCAAAAGGTTGAATTCTATGATTTCATATTTAATACTTCTATCAAATGAAACGTGTTAATCGCGCTTTTATGTGCATACTTTTCCCTTTGCAGTTATTTTCGAGCTAGTCTCTAATTATATCGTGAGAAGGATAACTTTACTTCATGAATGAAGACTTTGCTGCAAATCTTACTATAACTTAGATTCTTAATAAAATGCCAGCTTTTAAATAACTGCGTCAAGTTATATAACATTCGTTTCTGTTTTCGGTGAGTGAGACCCCAATGTGTAATCGACGGTTACTGAATTCCAAGAGTTATAAGCTATGTATAAAAATTACTTGTGGAACGACATGGGTTTCATTTTTGGCGAAAGGATCGCGAAGAATCAATGCAGTGTGAGCTGGCGCTTTCAGTGTTTTCGGTACCCATCGAGATTTGACGCGTTTGCGGCACAAAATGGAATGGACCGATGAAGATCTTTAATTGTAAATCCACGGTTTGCAAGCACCAAATCTTTAATTTTTTGATCATTCGGACTATATTTTACTTATATTGAATCCACGTGATAAATCCACGTAATAAAATAGGACAATGGCTTATTTTTAATTACCACTTTTAAAAATAACTGTTTCATCACATTTAAGATTGGAAAGCTAAAAAATGTTAGAAATTTTAATTCCATAATTAATTTTTTTCTTTATTAAGTAATAGTCATAAAAAATACTTATTTTAATTAGATATGTATTAAATGCTTAGTTTATTATAAATGGCAAATTTGTAATCAATATTTTTTAATAAATTGGTTATCTTCAATGTTGCACAACGTTTCTTATTGAACTCGTTTTTTCTCGTGAACTGTAAGCACCTCTTCATAGGTCATTGAACTTGGGACATTAATTTGCTAGGTATACATGATCAGGCTGTTTTAAAATTTACAAAACGTTTATTTCATGAAGCACGCTACAAAAAATTCATCAATTAATTAGTCGTCTTTCTAATGCAGCTGGCAATACAGAGACAGTTAACCTTTATGTCATAAGGGCTGCACCGCTATTGCCAGTAGATTAAGACCTACGCTTTAAGTGGATTCCGAACCACTACAAACATCTATACCTCCGCCAGAACTCGCCTCTATTACCAGGCGCCAGAGCTCTAGCCATTCGGCCATCTGGCCCCATAATATTGTTTAACTTGTAACTTTCTGTTAATTACTGTTCTCGTTTCTCTTCCAGAATCTAAACCTGCGGAGTGTCCTACCACGTTTGAAGAAAGAGAAAAAAGGCTGCAGAAGGAGTACTCGTGCTTCGAGAATCTCAGCCAGGAGATAATATCGCCGAGTGATACGTCCTTCCTTGTCAAGAGAAGCAGGATATCTCCAGAATGTCTCTCGTCTTCAAGTGTCCCTACTGCTATTACTCGTCGGACTGGAAATCTAATCTAACTGGCCATGTCAGAAGAGTGCATGGAGATGAGCTTGCAGATCTGCCATTGTCAACGCCACGTCTGGATCGCTATTGCGCAAAATGTGATATACACCCGAAGCCCGAAGCCTGTGGTATCGAGCTCTAGCCTTTCGGCCATCAGCCCCCACAATATTGTTGAACTTATTACTTTCTGTTAATTACTTTTCTCGTTTCTCTTCCAGAATCTAAACATGCGGAGAGCCCTACTACGTTTGAAGAAAGAGCAAAAAGGCTGCAGAAGGAGTGTTCGTGCGTCGAGAATCTCAACCAGGAAAGAATATCGCCGAGCGATACGTCCTTGAAGATCAGGAGGACCACTCCAGCAGCCGATGCTTCCAGCGCCTCAGTAGCAAGAATGTCTCGCCTCTTCAAGTGTCCCTACTGCAATTACTCGTCGAACAAGAGAACTAATCTAACTCTCCATGTCAACGGGCACAAATATTGCTCAAATTGTGATATACACTTTACTTCGAACGACAATTACCAGGTAAATTTCTATGATCGAAATATGTCTTCATTAGAGTGTGATCCCTAATTTAGGGGCAGGTTAGGTTTCAAAATCGAGGCAGCTCGTCAGGCTGAACACAACAAATATATCCAGGATGGAAAGTGTTTTTCATGTATGCTAATTTACCCATCCAGCAACCTCTCTCTTGATGAAACTGGACGAAAATTTTCTTCCAATCTTGTGTCCTTTAAAGTGTCGGGTGTAGGTTGGGTTAAATTTTTCTGGTCTACATCGTATAGAACAGGGATGGCCGGATAGAATTTTAATTGGCCGACAAGAGGCAAATTAAAAGAAATATATATCCATCTCCTTTTCAACTTTGATTAAGTATTTTTTTTTCTTCCTTTTTTTCAAAGTGCTGATCTTTTTACTTCCTCTATTTTTTGTTCTACAAAACATAAATAGACGGAAATAGCAAGCACAGACCCCTTTTCTATCGGTAAAGTGTTAAAAGCGGAAGGTCTTTGTTAGTTATAGTTGTAGATTAGCGCCGACAAGTGTTATCTTTTTCGGGGAGCAGAAAAAAGTGCAATATTAATTGCAAATAATTGCAATAATTTTCAATAATTGTATAAATATTCAGAAAGAGTCCTGTTATAATTGTATTGCCATATTCATTTAAAGGTAAAATTCATGTAAATAATAAATAAAAAAAATAATGAAAAATTGATTTTCTAAAATAATTTAAAAAAATTGATTTTCTAAATGTTTTCATTCTTGGACTTTTTATGAGCCACATTGAGCAGTTAATATTTGAGCAACAATTATCTTAAAACATCTCACATTTAAATAAGAAAAAAAAAACTAATACTGAATATTATAACAAATTTATTTGTTCAATAGGATCACAAAGAACATTATTGCAGTACAAGACCCGTTCTGGAATCCACTTCAGTAGCCGAAGCTTCTAGTGCATCAGTCGCCAGAATGTCTCGGATCCTCATAAAGTGTCCCTACTGCAGTTACTCATCGGACTGGCCAGCTCTTCTAAGTCGCCATGTCAGAGGAGTGCATGGAGATTCTTCATGGAGTGCTAGGGCAGATGAGCTTGCAGATCTGCCATTGAGAACGCCACGTCTGGATCGCTATTGCGCAAAATGTGACATACAATTTGCTTCGTACAAAAATTATCAGGAAAGTTTCTGTAAACGAATTGAACCAAAAAAATCTATGCCTTCAATAAAGTGTTCCCTAATTTAGGGGCAGAAGGGTTCAAATTAGCTTTCGAAATTGAGGCAATTTCGAATTTTTATAGTTTATTTTTCAAAAATTGTGTAAATATTCAGTAAAGAGTCCTGTTATAATTTTTGCATTGCCATCAATTTAATATGTTCATCTAAAGGTAAAATTCATATAAATCATTAATAAAAAAATAATGAAAATTTGATCTAAAATTTCCGTTTTCTTTCTTAAACTTTTTATAAGACATATTGAGCAGTTAAAAGTTGAGCAACAATTATATTTCAGCATCTCACATTTAAATAAGAAAAAAAAACTGATACTGATTATTATAACAACTATATTTTTTCAATAGGTTCACAAAGAACAATATTGCAGTACAAGACATGTTCCCGAATTCATTGACTCCTCTTCCTCCCCAACTCCCACGCAGCAACTCCAACAACAGCAACCTCAAAACCAGCAGCACCATCCTATAGCTGTGCCAAACCAACCTAGATCCCCAGGAAGCAATAGTACCACTACAGCAGCAATATCAGAATATGAATCAAAAGGCGTCAACATGGTATTGAACAAACCATTATACGCTGCGATCTCAACTAGTCCATTGATTCTAGTACCCTGCTCTCATGCCGCTGCTGGTGGTGGACTTTCGCCAGGAACTGGATGTATACTTGCTGGAAATATGATCATCCAGTACGCATCCACTACAACTGAAAGCAATTCGGTTTCACAAGGAGGCAATGTAATTCCAACCTATACTACGATGCCTGGAACTGGAGTTGCTGAATTCAATTCTGTTCCCTCTCCGGTATCTGGAGGTCAAGCCGATGAAAACTTGCAAGGAGAAAGTCGCCAAACACTTTCTGAGTAAATCGCCAAAAGAACAAAGCGAAGATGAAGCAGAAAAACCATTGGATTTGAGTTTTAAAAAGCGAGATGTTGAATTTGAGAAATCAATTGCACTAAATTCTGCCACAGATACCGATAATTATTGATTTTAACAATCCAATAAACAATAAATGTCTCTTTAAATTTGAAAAATCACTAACTTTTAAATTAATTCCGAATAATACTAAATATAACTTAAAAATTATCCTTAAATAATTAAGTCATTGCAAACTTTATATTGTCCGTTTGAATTAAAGATTTGACGAAGAATTTAATGCTGTTGATGCATGCCAGAAACGTTAAGAACTCCATTTTTCCAAGTGGCAAGCCGTCACGTGAATCCTGACAGCAAATAAATACAGTCCTAAAAGTTGCGTGGATTCTATGATCACGTGACGGTTGTGTTGATTCCAAACGGGAAACTCTATTTTGTTACTACTGCGTGATTAAAATACAGTTTTTAAATGGACAACTGATGAATTGATTTAAAATGTTTTGAGCCAGAGAAATGACTAGTTAATAATTTATTTCTATGGCATAGTATGTTAAGATTTAAAGTAGTTAAAAGGTTAATAATTTTTAAATAAACAAGATATCTGATGTAACAGAGAATCTATAAACAGCCTGTTGGTAATCGCGGAGGCAATCAATCAAATCAATTTATATCTTGCATTCAAGAAATTCCAAAGACCTCCATGTATTCGTGAAGACTTCATAGGCTGCAGAAAAGAATATCTAAATAAATCCGCCTTGTTTGGATAAAGTGCCATGCCTTATAACAAAATGAAAAAAAGGGGCTTTTTTTTCATATTAGTCACAAAGAAAAGGAAGTTAGTTTGGCAATCCACGTTTTTTGTGATTTCTTATAAACTTCGTCAACTGTAATAGAATACTACCAAAGCAATATTAAATGCACGCCGAGAAAAAATGTTTTTTTCAGACATCTCCAATTTATGCCAAATTTTATATTTTCAAAGACAATCTTTTAGAAGTGTAAGAAAAATTAATTTTTGAAGAAATTAATGATTGAGGTTTTAATTGTTTATATAAAAAATTTAGCGAAATTTTAAAATATGTGATCATTATTTTAATTCATTTTATACTATATAAGCCTTGTTTTTTCGTTAATGACGAATTATGATAGAATGAACATAGCAATTATTTTACAAAAATTTAATCGTGACACATTGGATGATTTTTACATCCATTTTTAGGACTTGTACAGTCCAATGTTATTTCAAAGCAATGCTATTGTTTGAATAAAGTACTATCTATACAATTTTAATGTATTTTTTATCTTTTTAACTGTCAATTCATATTGTTGCAAAAATTTCTCCAACAGATTAATTGTAGTTTTCCATTCAGCTCAACTTTAATAAAAATGGTCTACTCGCCTTACACCAATGCATAAATGATTTTTTTCATGTGATAACTGTTTAAACAGTTTTCATTCTTTTTTGAAGAAGGAAATTAAACATTTTCTTGGATAAAACAAAACACCAAATACTTTAGAGTGAAAAGAAATATTTCTGAATGTTAGGGTGAAGGTTTGAAGATTAAATTTCAAGTCGTCTGAATTTGTATAGTATTTGAAAATAAATTCCTTTACACAATTGAAGTAGAATTTTCCAGATCAATTTGGTTGAATATTTTCTTTTAGTATTAACTGTTTTACGAAATGTTTCATTTCCTTAAAAAAAAAAACTACTTTTTTGATAAAGAACTTTTAAAATAGAAGATGAATTCTACTAAAAAAGCGTTCTACATTATTTTGATACAAATTTATATATGTATGTTTATCTTGTAAGTATAGACGTAGTTTAAATTTCTAAGAATATTTCATTCGATTAAATTCTAATGTGATTAAGGTTGTACAAAACTAAATTTTGAATTTGAAACTGCTCAATGATCAACGAGTGATTTTTAGAGTACTTCTTTTGTACAGAAAAAATACCCGACATTCAATAGAATTTGAAGGGTTGAAGAAGATTTACCTTAAAAATTTATCAGAAGGTAAATTTACAGTAAGATATGTTCAGTCGATACATTCATATTAAAATTATCTACATTTAAGTAACAAATAAATATAATTACTTTAATTAATTTAAAGCATTTTGAGATTTTGCTATACATTTATGGCGACATATAAAGGTATAAACCTAATTCTGTTTTTTCACGTTAGATAAGTCCCTGAAGAATACGTGTAAAAAAAAATTCGACTGAAAAAAAATATTGCGTCTAAGAAAAAAACATTACTTCAGTAAATAGTATTTGTAGCAAATCCAGTTCTAAGAAAAAAGATCATACAATAAATCATCATTTTCATGTTATGATATTTTTATTATATAAAACATTTAAGATCCTAATTATTATGTAAAGTCAATGTGAATAAGAAAACCACATGTCACTAATTCAAGACCACAAAAATTAGGAAAACATGAGTTACACATAAAAAGATTGTATTCGCTGTCACTTTCTGACAATAAATGCATAAGATTGCGTAGGATAGCAATATTACTGCTATTATTGAAAATATCTTGGCGCTCCATTGGTGAAATTAGTACCTTTTTTTCAGAGGATTTAAGAACGAATTCAATTATTCTTGTTTTTGGGTTTTGATTAGGCCATCCTATAATTAATTATCTGTAAGAGGACTTTAAGGACTTCAGATCAAATTGAAGCTTCTCGGTTCGTTCCTCATTAGTATCATGTTTAACAGAATGATTACACAATTTATGTACTAGCCATTTCATGACTTTCTTTAATTAAATATGCATTTACAATAAGATTTTCTTCTCTTCATCGCAATGGAATCAGGAGTCTCATGGGCAGCCTCTACCAGTTATTCTTCGGTAAGTCAACTAATAATTCATCGATATCTTCAAAAGATAGATCATCGAATCCTTCTCTACCAATTGTATGTGCCAATATTGTGATTTGGTAATTTCAGTAATATTAAGGAGGATGGGATCTTTGTTTTTAATACATTCTAGCCAAACAGCCTTCCAACAAGCAAAATGGATGGTCTCAATTCAACTAGAGCCAATTCAATTTGCTTGATGCAACCATAATTGAGATTTTCTTGTTCAAATCGGTGACTGTCATCGTTCAGTACTTCCAAAACGTATTGAAACGTTCTTTTTCAGTGGATTGTTTTAAATGTCCCAATTATACTTTGATCTAAACAATGTATCAAATATGTATTAGGCGACACAAAACAAAATTGCACGTGCGGATGCTTTAAGATCGGATGGTCAGGTGCATTTCCTATAATCAAAAGAACATTAAATTAGAAACCCTTAACGATCATATAGAGTCTAACTTCTGGTATGAAACATTTATTATACCATGCAGTAAAGATATCTTTGGTAAACCCAAGATTGTTTGTTTTTAATCCATTTAAATGGCAATTTGTTCAGATCTACATATTTCATTGAAAGTGGGTTTAAGGGTCTATTTACAAACAGTGGTTTAAACATATGATCTCCTGAAGCCTTTGAGCAAAATAATGTCACACGATCCCTAGCTACTATAATTAGCTACTTTAAACGCATTTGCCTTTTTCGGCGCTTTTGCTATATGAGTTCTGTTCGGCATTCTTTTCCTAAAAAACACAACTTTCATCTGCATTCCAAACTTGATCAAGAGTGCATCCTCCATCTTCAATTGTTTTAGTAAGTTTTTACGGTTTCGGTAAGTTTACAGCCAATTCATCTGCAGATGCAATTTCTTCTTTAATCTTTATGTTGTGATATGTATGTCTTTTGAGAAAACCTGACTCCTGAAAATCCAAACTGTTCTTGCAGAAAACTCATACTTTTTAATACGCTTTTATTAGTTTCACCTGTATCTTTGTTTGCTTGTTTGTTTGTAACTGACTCTTTGGGCTCGATTTTGCCCTACTTTAAGCGATCAGATTTAATTTAAACGTCGTAGACTTATCAAGGAGCGATGGCACTAAAATATTTTGATAAGTGTATTATCTTATCATGATTAGGATCGCCAGGATTAATGATTTTATTTTAACTTAAGAAGAACAATTTAACCCATGTAGAATGAAAGTACCTAGGACATTCAAACTTACGTGGGAAAGTGGCACAACGGATAACGCGCCTGCCTACAGATCAGGAGATTCTCTGTTAGAATCCTGCCTGGCTCGACCTATTCGCATTTAGCCTTTGTTTTACTCACAATTAAATTATTGTAAGAACCATAGTTCCATTCCTCCGTACCGGGACCGGATATTATAGTTTAAAAACACTAAAAACATGCTTTTAGAGTTAATCAAACTAAAAAGTAAAAAATAATTGTTACCATAAGAATAAAATGACTGACGAGAAAATGAATGTCACTGTTCTAAAAGCGTAGGGTGCTCGATATCATTCGTTATAACTTTTCACTAGTTTCATTCCGAAATGCAGAGTTAGTTTAAAAATGTCATAAAAACACCCCACGCTTTTAGAACAGTGACATTCATTTTCTCGTCAGTCCAATTTAATGAAAACCGAAACCAAGGATTTCAGATCCGATTTTGCGTGTTTGTTCTTGAATTGCTCAGTACACGAAGACAAAGGCTCCTTTATCGCACCGAAGTGATCTAGTCACGGGTGTAATATACTATGACCTAGATTCGTTCCGCTCAACAACAGAGCCAAAAGAGATTAACCTATAAGTGTCAAGTTAAGAACCTATTGTCTTATGGGATATAAACTTGCATGGCAGGATGCGTAAACTTACGTATAGAAGGATGCCAGATAACATGCATTTAGTTTACGTTTTCCCCAATCTGAATACATACGATGAAACGATACTTGCCATTAGAAGGTCTTTCAATAGTCCGTTTAATTGTCAATAGTTTCCATTGAATAAAATGAATTAAAAATTTTTTTTTTCAATTACTGGAGTAACAATGTCTCTTGTATATTTACACCCATTTAACAAATTTTTAGCGTGATTTTTAAGCTTGTAATTAGATAAGACTATGAAGATCTTGCTTATTAAAAGTGATCAGGTGACGTTAAGATTTTCATTAAGAACATGTTAGATATATTAAATTTCTAAGAATTCAATTTCGATTTTACCGCGATGACAACAGTTACGTTACTGCACGTAAATGAGCTAGTTCCGAATTTAATATACCACGATTAGGATTCATTCCGCGCATTAAGAAAACAAAGCAAAATCGAAAGCTTTATAGTGCAAGTTAATTTAAATTCTAAGAGTAGTTTCATGTAAGTAGTGGCTTTGATGACGTAGACAAGTGGAGGTACAAGAAAAAAATCCTTTGTATTGGAAAAGTCCTTAAAGGATTCATAGTCCCGATATTGTACGATATCCATTCTCTTTCGACATCCATGAATCGCACGGTTTACTCGAGTTTATAACATCAGGATTCAAAACTTTCTCGATTTTTCAATTCAGAATTCAGTTTCAGGAAGAATCAAGTTAACGTTACTACAATAAATACAGTACAACCAGTAGTAAAATTTGTAAATTGCAAGATAACATTTGGGCTCACTGAAAACAAAACAAACGTTTTTAGATCAAATTTTACGAATTTATTCATTACTCGAAGACCAAGGCTCCTTTATCACACGGAGTGTAGATCTAGTCACGAGTGTCATACCATGACTAAGACGCATTCCGTGCAACAACAGAGACGGAAGAGACAAAGGCTAAGTTAAGAACTAATGTCTAATCGCATGTAAATGATGACAAGGAACTATGTTACTGTATGAATTTAATCTAGTCAAAAACAATACGTAGCAATACAATAACAATACGTAGTAGACTCTACGATCCTGTTAGACAGGGACCTACGGTTTAAAGAGGATTCCGAAACACTACAAACATCCATGACACCGCCGAACTCGAACCCGAAACCTGTGGTACCGAGCGCCAGAGCGCTAGCCACTCGGCCATTCAGCCCCCTCCCCCTGGCAAGTTATTATTCTACTTATTTTGAAGCGGCCGCAAGGGTATTACTCTTATTCTATTAATTGTTTATTACTTATTCAGAATGGGGTTCTCGTGATGTAAAGTAAAAGTATAATTTTGAATTAGTTGAACTATACTTTTGCAATAGAAGTAATGCATCATGTCAAAGAGAAACCATTGAAGTGTAGCAGTTAAATTAATGTAGTGGTCACTTAATTTTATAACAATCTTTAAACTGCCCTTAAATGACACTAAAGTAAGCTGTAAGTATTATGAACTTTACAATACATGTTTCTGTATTTATAGAAATTTAAAAAAAAACAAAAAAAACTTGCGTTGTGTTTGCATGTATTAATGTTAAGAATATGGTTATGTCATGGCCTTCTTTTTAATAAACTATTTGTAGGTTTTTGAAACCGAAAGGTTGCATCTGATGGTTTAATACTAGTATCAAAAGAAATTTGTTAATCGCGTTTTTATATGCAAAATGTTCACTTTACAGTTATCTTCAAGCTAGTCGTTAATTATATCACGAGGAGGATAACTTAAGAATGAAGACTTTGCTGCAAATCTTAGTGTAAGTTACAGATTCTTAATCACATGGCATCTTTTAATTGACTATGTCCAGTTGAATAAGAATTCTTTAAACTTTGCTTCCATTTGGAAACATTGTACAAAATATGTATCTGTATCAAGTATTTATTCCGAAATTTCGAGGTGCTTGCATTAGTAAGAAACTTGATATTTAATTGTTAAATTTCAAATCTTGTTTCTCCAAGTGAGTGTTATCCATGCTACGTTATGATCTTGACTAGATTAAATTCTTACAATACGAGTTATTGTCATCAAGGCCACGTAAATTTACATGCGATTAGACATTAAGTTCTTAATTTAGCCTTTATAGGTTGATGTCTCTTTGTGCGCTGTTGTTGCATGGAATGCATTTTAGTCGTGGTATATTACGCTCTTGACTAGATCATTTCCGTGCGATAACGGAACCTGCATCTTCGAGTAATGAACAATTCAAGAACAAACTCGCAAAATGCGATCTAAGCACATTTGATTCTATTTTCAGTGAGTGAGACCGCAATGTGTAATCAGCAACCGCAGTTACTGATTTCTTACAGTTATAAGCTACATATTGAAATTCGTTGTGGCACGATATGGGTTTCACTTTTGACGAAAAGGTCACGAAGAATCGATGCAGTGTGAACTAGCACATTCAGTGTTTTCGCTATCAATCGAGATTTGACGCGTTTGAGGCCCAAAATGGAATTTCTATCGATCCTTCTGAAATTCCAACATAATCGGCAAGATTTTTAATTGTAAATCCACGCTCTGCAAGCACCAAATCTTTAATTTTTTGGTCGTTTGGACTATGTGTTGTTTATATTGAATTCACGTGATAAATCCACGAAATAAAATAGGACAATGGCTTATTTTTAATTAGCACTTTTAAGAAAAATAGTTTCATCATATTTAAGATTGAAAGGCTAAAAAATGTTAGAAATTTGAATTCCATAATTAATTTTTTTTTCTTTATTAAGTAATATTCATCAAAAATACTTATTTTAATTAGATCTGTATTAAATGTTTAGTTTATTATAAATGGCAAATATGTAATCAATATTTTTAATAAATTGGTTATCTTCAATGTTGTTGTTGTTCTAATTCAGATGCAATACAGAGACAGTTTATCTTTATGCCATAAAGAAGAACTGCACCACGTTTCTTATTCAACTCGTTTTTTAAAGCGGTGAACTATAAGCACATCCCCATAGGGCATTGAACTTGGGTCATTAAATTGTTAGATATACATTATTGGCCTGTTTGAAAATTTACGAAACGTTTATTTCATGAAACACGCTATAAAAAAATCACTCAATTAGTTGTCGTTCTAATGCAGCTGGCAATATAGACAATTAACCTTTATATCATAAGCAAGGGCTACACCGCTATTACTCATTTCACACTAGTCATGGGGCTCGAGTAGCTTGAAGATAAGTTACCGACGCGAATACCACAATCCCCACAACACTCTACAATCCTCTTATACATTAACTATTATTTAAAGGGGATTCCGAACCACTACAAACATCTATACCACCGCCAGAACTCGAACCCGAAGCCTCTATTGCCAGAGCGCTAGCCATTCGACCATCTAGCCTCATAATATTGTTGAACTTGCAACTTTCTGTTAATTACTGTTCTCGTTTCTCTTCCAGAATCTAAACCTGCGGAGTGCCCTACCACGTTAGAAGGAAGAGAAAAAAGGCTACAGAAGGAGTAGTCGTGCGTAGAGAATCTCAACCAGGAGATAATATCGCCGAGTGATACGTCCTTCCTTGTCAAGAGAAGGAGAATATCTCCAGAATGCCTCGCCTCTTCAAGTGTCCCTACTGCAATTACTCGTTGGACTGGAAATCTAATCTATCTCGCCATGTCAGAGAAATGCATGGAGATTCGTCTATGGCAGATGAGCTTGCATATCTGCCATTGAGAACGCCACGTCTGGATCTCTATTGCGTAAAATGTGACATACAATTTGCTTCGTACAAAAATTATGAGATAAGTTTCTGTAAACGAATTGAACGAAAAAAATATATGCCTTCAATAGAGTTTGATCCCTAATGTAGGGGCAGAAGGGGTCAAGTTAGCTTTCGAAATTGTATAAATATTCAGTAAAGAGTCCTGTTATAATTATTGCATTGCCATAAAATTAATAAATTCATTTAAAGGTAAAATTCATATAAATCGTTAATGAAAATTTGATCTTCTAAAATGTCCGTTTATTATCTTAAAATATCTCGCATTTAAATAAGAAAAAAAAAACTAATACTCATTATTATAACAAATATATTTTTTCAATAGGCTCACAAAGAACAATATTGCAGTACAGGACATGTTCCCGAATCCATTGACTCATCTTCCTCCCAACTCCCACGCAGCAACTCCAACAACAGCAACCTCAAAACCAGGAGCACCATCCTATAGCCCTGCCAAATCAACCTAGATTCCCAGGAAGAAACACTACTACTATTACAGTAACATCTGAATCAAAAGGTTTCAACATGGTATTGAACCAGCCATTATACGCTGTCTCAACTAGTCCATTTATTCTAGTACCCTGCTCTTATGCTGCTGCTGACGGTGGACTTTCGCCATCATCTGGGGTGAAACCTACATGAAATGTGATCATCCAGAATCTATCTACCACACCTGAAAGCAATTCGGATTCTCAAGGAGCCCATGCGATTCCAACCTACACTCTGATGCCTGGAACTGAAGTTACTGAACTGAATCCTGTTTCTTCTCCGGTATCTGGAGATGATGGTGCGAAAGCCGACGAAAGGAGGCAAGGAGAAAGTCGCCAAACACGTGCCCAGTAAATCGCCAAAAGAACAAAGTAAAGAGGAAGCAGAAAAACCTTTAGATTTGAGTTTTAAAAAGCTAGATGTTGAATCTGAGAAATCAATTGCCCCAAAATCTTCCACAGATACTGATAATTATTGATTTTAATAATCCCATGATCAATAAATGCCTCTTTAAATTTGAAACCCTTTTGAATTTTTGCGTCTTTAAATTTGTAACATTAACTTTTGAATTTAATTCGAATAATACTAAATATAACTTCCAAATGATCCTGAAAAAACTTATGTCATTTTAAGCTTTGAAATGTCCGTTTTAATTAAAGAATTGATGAAGCATTTAATGCTATTAATGCATGCCGGAAACGTTAAGAACTCCATTTTTCCAAGTAACAACCGCTCACGTGAATCCTGACAGCAAATAAATACAGTCCTATAAGTCACGTAGATTCTATGATTTCGTGACGGTTGTTTTGATTCCAAACTGGAAATCCTGATATTTTCGTAATCCTGAAATCCTGAAATAATCGTGAAATTCTGAGCTCATTATTTTGTTACTAATGTGTGATTAAAACACATTTTGTAAATGGCCAACTCATGAAGCGATTTAAAATATCTTGAGCTAGAGAAATGACTTGTTAGTAATTTATTTCTATGGCAAAGTAGCTTAGGATTTGAAGTAGTTAAAATGTTACGACTTTTGAAATAAACACGAGATCTGATGTAACAATGAATCTATAAACGGCCTATTGGTAATCGCAGAGGTAATCAATCAAATTATATTATATCTTGCATTCAAGAAATCTCAAAGACTATGCTCCATATCTTCGTGAAGATTGCATAGGCTGTAGAAAAGAATACCTAAATAGACCCGCCTTGCTTGGATAAACAGCCATGCCTTATGAAAAAAAGGGGCTTTTCGTTTCATATTAGTCACAAAGAGATTGAAGTTGGTTTGGCAATACCCCTTTTTTTTATTTCTTTCTAAACTTCGTCAACAGTATTAGAATATTAGGAAAACAGTATTAGATGCACGCCAAGAAAAAAAGTATTTTTCAGACAGCTCCAATTTATGTCAAATTTAATATTTTTAAAAACAACTTTTTAGAAGTGTAAGAAATTTTTGAAAAAATTAATTAAGGTTTTAATTATATATATGAAAATTTCAACTAAAAATTAAAATGTATGATCATTATTTTAATTCATTTTATACTATATAAGGCTTGTTTTTTGTTAATGACGAATTGTGAGATTTACAGCAGAATGAACAGAGCAATTATTTCCCAAAAATTTAATGGTGATACATCGGAGAATTTTTACATGCATTTTTAGGACCTACGTCCGATGTTATTTCAAAGCAATGCTATTGTTTCAATAAAGTACTGTCTTTAATTAACTTTAAGAAATTTGTTTTTCTTTTTAACTTTAAGTTCATATTGTAAATTTCTCATTTTTTTTTTTTTCCATTGAGCTCAACTTTAATAAAAATTGTCTACTCGCCTTACACCAATGCATAAATGATTTTGTTCATGTGATAACTTTTTAAATAGTTTTCATTCTTTTTTTTTTAGAAGGAAATTAAACCTGTTATTCGATGAAACAAAATATCAAATACTTTAGAGTAAAAAGAAATATTTCTGAAAGTTAGGGTGATCGTTTGAAGATTTAATTTGAAGTTGTCTGAATTTGTATAGAAATTGAATTCCTTCAAACAACTGAAGTAAAACTTTCCTGATCCATTTGATTGAATTTTTTTTTTTTTTTTTTTTTTTTTTACTATTTTTAACTGTTTTACGAAATATTTCACTTCCTTAAAAAAAACAGTTTTCATTCAAAACTTTTAAAATAGAAGATGAATTATAGTGAAAAAGTTTTCTACATTATTTTGATAAAAAATTTTATATTTATATAATGTATATATATCTTGTAAGTATAGATATAATTAAAATTTATTATATTTTATTCGACTTAATTTCAATTTGATTCAGGTTGCACAAATTTTAATTTTTAATCTGAAACGGTTCAATGATCGACGGGTGATTTTTTTAAAGTAATTTTTTTGTACAAAAAAAATTTGTGCAAAAAAACAAAATTCTTGACCTTCAATAGAATTTGAAGGGTCGAATTAGATTTATCGTAAAAATTGATCAGAAATTAAATGTAAAGTAAAAAGTAAAATTATTTATGTTCAGTCAATTCATTCACATTAAAAAGTTATCTACATTTAAGTAAAAAATAAATATAGTTACTTTAATTAAACTAAAGTTTTTTCAGATTTTGATATACATTTATGACGACATATATACGTATAATTATAATTCTTTTTTTTACACGTTAGATAAGTTCCTGAAGAATACGTGTAAAAAAA
>BPLQ01008536.1:808046-851178 GCA_021605075.1 Caerostris darwini
TAACATTAGTTTTATAGCCTTAATAAATGTATAAATTAAAAATTAGTCATTTGACCCACTTTATAAATTTAGCGTGAACTGACTCTCAAGACATGAATGGTTACTGTGTCAGATAAGCAGATACTGGATCACTTTTTAATTAATTTTCAACTCAAATGAATTGGTTTGCGATACGTTTCACGTTTATTTTTCTCTCTTCTGGACGAATAATTTCCTTCACTTAAACTCCTAACGAAATAAGAGAAAATCATTTCCGAAACGAAATTAGTTGGGAACAAAAATGAAGGAAGAGCCAAAAGATTCTTCTTTGTTCTATATCCAAAAAAAAGTGGTTTTTCGGAAATTTCCCAGAGTTCCTGCATTTTAATTATGTTCTTATGAAGAGAGCATTCGTTCGAGGGATATTTTTATCTCGCTCGAGAACCATTAAATTAAAATAAATATCTTTCGTGCAAAACATCTCCAGTTTTAGAGATTTAATTAAAAAAAAAAAATAAATAAATAAAAGTTTGTAATAAAATGCAGTTGATGTCAAATAAGAATTTCTCTTTTTAAAAACCAGTGTCTGACATCCGTGTTATGAACCAAATAAAATAAAATAATCTTGTTAGCCGTTTTAATTATCTGCAGAAATGGAAAATATTTATAACGAATTGCATGCAAGTAATGAAAGATGTATTGGTCTTTTTAAGTGTATTTTAATATGTGCAAGATACTTATACCTCCGTTTGTTTTAAATTAATCTTCCTGAAGTGCGGCGTGTTACTATCGTCTTCAAGTATTATGAAAAATTGTACTTTTGTACAGTGATGTCTTGGTATACATCTTTAATGCATCCGACATAATTGTACTTGTATTTATTACACGTCCAGTTCTGTACTTTTTTATCTTAAGAAACAAGGAATCATGGCTAAATAATTTACAAAAAAATACCATAAGAAAACCTAAAAATACTTAAAAATGTTTTGTTTTGCGTTTTAAAGCACAGGTTATTCAATAAATAGTAGAAACTGGTGAACGATAGCACATCGCTACAATGGTACTTTTAAAATATGTACAATATTACTTAGAAGAGTGGTACTTCGGGATACGTCTTTAAAGAGTTCCAGTTCTTTGAACATTAAACAGGGTGCATATCAAATGATTATAAGAATAATGAGTAAAGAATTCATAGAAAAATTTCACGAAAAAACAAAAAATCACGTGAAAAATCATCGCTTTCGTTTTTTAAAGCACAGGATGCCGATTAAGTGAATCATGGCAGCAATTGTAACAACTAGAGAATGGTAACCGCTATTGGCTCCAGGCAGGTAATCAAAGCACAAACTGTTCGTTATTTATTCTGCCGTAAACTAGTATTGCAAACCCAAAATCGTGTATTAAACAAAATGTTTCGCTTCCAAACACGACGCATATCACGCTAGACTAATTTGAAATAGCACGTAACACTATAATGAGTATTTAAATTAAAAAAACATTTGGTATCTAGTTTTATTTTCTTATGAATTCAAACTTACCTTCGAATACAACATCAGTTATGCTTTAGAAAGATATTTTAATAGTAATAATAATAATAAATAAAAAGAAAGAAATTCTTTATAAAATTATTTTGTTTACTCAAAAAAATTCCGTACTATCTTCTAGAAATAGCATTAAACAACACAAGCCTCAATTGTTAAAGCCCGAAAACAAATGTGAGGAGGTTTTTCCTGCACGATGACACACAAGTGGCACGCTTAACCTCTCGAGCCACTTCATCAAGATCTCCAATTCTACGGAGGATGCTTCATTCAGAAGTAATTAATTAACCCAATGGTGGAAAAAAACAAACGGGATTTTCCTTCTCTACGGGGGGAAATTGTGTCGTGTTAAGTGACGTTTCCATGGTTCGGCCGCCTGTTTATCTGATGAACGGAAAGGGGTAGAGAGCACATTGTTGCGAGTCTTGTGTTGCTCGGTAAATTAATTAGTTAACGGTACTGCCGGCAGGGTTCGCCGTTTGTTCGTTAAAGTGGTGGAAAGTGTGCTGCTGATTGAAGAGGCCAAGCAAGTTTTTTGAAGCTTGAAGAAAGAGAATTACGCCTCGTTTAACGTCTTTGCAAACGCACCAAAGAAGTTTTTCTACATAATGCAGAGAGTCATTTGCTTTTGCAATTTTAACAAATTATGCTCTCTTTTGAACACCTTGTGGACGAATCACAGTAATTCGTGACTTAACGCAGTAGAGTTGCATAAAGTAGTTAAAATGTATGAAATGTATAAAACAGAAGGAATGACATGAATCTGTTTCAAAGCGCAAAAGGGGATGAGATTTTTTTATAATGCTCTTTGTGCTGCCACATATAATATTAGAGTTTCCATTGCTATCTCTAACTGCTAAATTATCTTATTATTAGTGTCGTGTCTTCCATGCACATTTTTTTTAAACATGGGGCGTTTATTATAATAATATCTCAGAGTAACAAATTGTTGATAGCATTATTAAATAAGTTTTAAGATTTTTTTTTGAACATTTGAAGAATGACGAAAACGAATTAATTTAACTAATCTTTTGTTGTTCTAATGCAGCTGGCAATACAGAGACAGTTAGTCTTTATGACGCAAGCAGGGCTTGCACCATTGTTACTCATTTAGCACTAACCAGGGGGCATGTGTAGCTTGAAGATAGGTTACGGACGTGAGTAAAACTACCCCCACAACGCTCTACGATCCTATTAAACCGTGGCGTATTGTTTAAAGGGAATGCCAAACCGCTACAAAATCCATGGCCCCGCCAGGATCCCAGCCTGGAGCCCTGGGGTGTTAAAGGCCAGAGTGCTAGGCAATTGCTCATCAAGCCTCTAGCTTATAAAGGTAAAAAATCATGTTGATGCCTGAGTGTACCCTATTTTCAATATTGTAGCAATTTCAAAAATGCCTTTCTTAATTTTTTCAGTCTTTGAGCAATTACATTTAATAAGAAATATATACAAGTATAGTATATACTTTATAGTGCAGCAGTATTGAAATTCTTAATAACGTAACAATCATTTCATCGCCGTAATAAATATATAAATTAAAATTAGTCATTCGACACACTTTATAAATTTAACGTGAACTGACTCAAAAAAAAAAAAAATGAATTTTAATAAAGAGTAAACTTGATGAACTTTCCAGCTCCAATGCCTCAGAAAATTCTTTCATTTCATTTATTGTTTTGTCACATAAACAGACACTGAATCATTTTTTAATTGCTTTTAAACTCCAATGAATTGGTTTGAGATACACATTTCACCTTTATTTTTCTCTCTTCTAGGCAAATAATGTCCTTCACTTAAAACTCCTAAAGAAATAAAAGAAATCACAACGAAAACGAAATTAGTTGTAATTCGGGGAACAAAAAGAAAGAAAGAAAGAACGAAAAGATTATTCTTTGTTCTATTTCCAGTCTTCACCCTTTTTTCTCGCCCACGCTTAATCACAGACGAAGGAAGTGGCTTTTCGGAAATTTCCCAGAGTTCCTGCATTTTAATTACGTTCTTATGCAGCGAGCATTCGGCGGGGATATTTTTATCTCGCTCGAGAACTATTAAATTAAAAAAAAATATCGCTCTGGCGAAAGATCTCTAATTTTAGTCATTTGGGGGAAAAAAGGAATGGTTTAAAGATAAAAGTTTGTAATAAAATGTTGTTGATGTCAAATAAGAATTTCTCTTTGGAAAAACCTGCATCTGAACTCCATGTTATGAACGAAATAAAACAATCTTGTTAGCTGTTTTAATTATCTGCAGAAAGGGAAAATATTTATAACGAATTGCATGCAAGTAATGTCAAATTTATTGATCTTTTAAGTGTATTTTTATATGCGCAAAATAATGGCTGATACCTCAGTTTAATATTAAAAAAAATCTTCCTAAAGTGCGGTGTGTTACTACCGTCTAGTGACGATCGAAATGTGAGCAAAGCAAAAATGAGAAAAGTTGTAAGAAAAGGCATGCATTTATAATACTCATCAATACAATAATAAATTGGATGTTTTTAGGAAATCTATGTATTATATTTTTTTTATTGTTTAAGATTATACAGTAAACATGATAACTGATAATTTACACAAAACATGTATTTATTTAAAATTTCTTCTCGAAAATTAAAAAAAACAAACGTTTTCTTTAGACTAAACTGATTCATTTTTGAACCAAAACATTTATTTGACGAAAGACTGCCTTTTAATCTCTAAATAAAATAGGAAATTTATAACCATTAACAGAAGTCACATTATATTAAATGCGACCGGATGGCCAAGTGGCTTGCTCTGACATTTGATATCACAGGCATCAGGTTCAAATCATGGCGGTGGCATGGGAGTTTGTTAGTGGTTCGGAATCCACTTTAAATTGTAGGTTTAGCCCTCGTGTGCATAAGATTGCCGTAGAACTACAAAATAAACCAAACCTTAGATTAAGGCCACTATTATTTAGACTAGGGGTCTCCAAACTACGGCCCGCGGGCCAAATCCGGCCCTCCGGAAGATTCTATCCGGCCCGAGGATAGAATTTTAATTTACCGGTCAGAGGCAAATTAAAAGAAATATATATTTATACATTATATATCCATCTTTTTTTATTATACTTTGATCAAATATTATTTTTTTTTTCTTCCCTCTTTCAAAGGACTGATGATCTTTTTACTTTCTCTATTTTTGTTCTACAAAACCTAAATCGACGGAAAAAGCAAGCACAGACAGCTTTCAATCGGAAAGGATTTGCAGGTTGAACTAATTGAGTTACATTCTAACAATCATCTCAAGTAGTTGTTTCTAAATATGCCAAAGTTAGAGTTTCTCAAATTCAGTATCTCACGGCCAGAAAATCAGCCAGAAAATTATAGTGAGCTTCTCACTTCGAACCTCAATATAAGGAACTTTTAAAAATGGAATCTCGATTTCATTCTGCTCATTAACATCTTTAAATTGTAATACTTGTATATTGTTTTTAAAATTTTAGCAACATTTTTCTTGGCCCGCCAAACTTGTTTTTTTTTCAATTTTTGGCCCGCGACCGAAAATGTTTGGAGACCCCTGATTTAGAGCAATGCTTTAGTGGTTTACTGGAGATCCATAGAAATCCAATAATTAGTTGGGCCTGATTATTTGTAATTTTGGTGAACAAATTGAATTATTAATAACTCAGTTATTTATTATATTAATCTTCCTAATTTATACTATTAAACATTTTATTTTTAATGGAATAATAATATTTTGTTTTGGAGTTGAAACTCCCAAAGATGTAATTCTCATTAAAATGAATAATAATACTGTAATTATGTGAGAATTCCCAGACAGTTAAAACACTGATTGCTCAATGAAGGCGGGCAACTGGAGGATCGACGTAACAATTGGCGAATAATGGTACTTCAATGGTCCAAAATGATACTTCAATGGTGTCATGAAGAGTTGTACTTTTGCACAGTAGTGTATGCATCTTTAATGCGTCTTACACAATTGTACTTGTACAGAACTGGACGTGGAATAAGTAAATTTTTATGTTAATGATGGTCACCAAAATTACAAAAAAAAATTGATCAGAAAACACAAAAATACTTGAAAAATAATAGTTTCTGCGTGTTAAGGAACAGGTTATTCACTAAATGTTAGCAACTGGTGAACAAGGGCTCGTCGGTACAATAGTATTTTAAGTATAGGTACTTCGGTACAATAGTACTTCGAACAGTGCATTTCGGGATAGGTCTTTAATGAGTTCGAGTTCTTACAAATCGAAGGATTTTTTTTTCCATAAGATTAATGTTCTAAATGTTAATGTTAATAAGATTAATTCGATGATTATGAATTCATCGAAAATTTTCACGAAAAAACACAAAATCACATGAAAATTCATCGCTGTCCGCTTAGTGAATCAAGGCAGCAACTTGAGCAGTGTCGGCCAACCCGCGGCTCTCCCTATACATTTTTCCGGCCCGTGAGGTTTATCACACTTTTACAAAATGTCTTTATTTCATAATGGCCAAAGTAGTGAAAACCAATGTTTTAAAAAAATAATTTTTGAATGTATGGATGCACATATAATGTAACTATCGAAATTATGAGAAAGAATTAACTTTGATTTTAAAATAAAATATAACATCAAATATGAAAAAGAAATAAGAAAACTTACAGCTGATTTTGAAACCTCAGAATCACGAATAGATTTTTATAACACGTCCCAAAAGAGAAATTTTCCAATTTGAGAAATCTTGTATAAAAATCTGCTAGCGCGTTTGGTACAACTAACACCTGCAAAACGCGTCTAAAACGCGTAACGCTCTTCTAAAATGAAATTGACCCAACACAAAACACGCTCAAACATAACGGACGCTAACCTGCAACACCTATTACGATGCACAAATACCCAAACTGAGATCGATTTGCAGAAGCCAAGTGAAAGAGTGGAGAAACAAATATCGCACTAGTAAAATAAATATTTTTTAAAGGTTACCTTTTTTTATTTCATTTATATTTATTTAATTTTTAGTGTTAAAAAATATATATATGTTTCTTTGCAAAGTGCGTTTAGTATCATTACTATATTATCTATGTTTACATGTAAGAATAATAGTAAACACAATCATAACAATTCCTCCTGTTTCAATTTTTCACTCTAAAAATGCCTATATTGAGTGTAAATCTATTATTTTATATAGAATTTGATATGTGGCTCGTGGAGTTAGGATGCATTTCCAATGTGACCTGCAAGATCATTTGGGTTGACCACATCTGAACTAGAGAATGGTAGCAGCTAGTGCTTACAGAGAGGTAATATAAACAAAATTAGCACTAACTATCGGGATTTATTATGCAGCACATTAGTGTTACAAACCCAAAGACGTGTTAACAAAATGTTTCGCTAACAAACACGACGCATATCAAGTGAGAATAATTTGAAATAGCACGAATACCGAGGTAACACTATAATGAGTACTTAAATTTAAAAACACGTTCACTTGTTTTATTTTCTTATGAATTCAAAATCACCTTCAAATACACCATCAATTATGTTTTAGAAGGATAATGAAAAGAATAAATAATACATAAAAATAAAAAGATATTCTCAATAAAATTTCTTACTATTCTCCAAAAATACCAACAAATAACACACGAATCCATTGTTGAAGCCAGGAAACAAAAATGAGGAGGTTTTTCCTGCACGATGGCACACAAGTGGCATGCTTAACCTCTCGAGCCACTTCATTAAGATCTCTAATTCTACGGAGGATGCTTCATTTAGGAATAATTAATTAACCCAATGGTGGGGCAAAAACAAACGGGGTTTTCTCTTCTGTTTCGGGGGAAATTGTGTCGTGTTAAGCGACGTTTCCATGGTTCGGCCGCCTATTCATCTGTTGAACGGAAAAGGGATAGAGAACACACATTGTTGCAAGTCAGCGTTGCTCGGTAAATTAATTAGTTAAGGGTATTGCCGGCAGGGTTCGCCTTTTGTTTGTTGAAGTGGTGGAAAATAAGCTGCTGATTGAAAAGGCCGAGAAAGCTTATTGAAGCTGGAAGAAAGAAAATTACGCCTCGTTTAGCCTTCTTTGTAAATGTAGAGAAGAAGTTTTTCTACATACGACATTTGGTCGCAATGCAGAGAGTTACTTGCTTTCGTTATTTTAACAAATGTTGTCGTCTTTTCAATACCTTGTGGACGGATCACAGGGATTTGTGACTTAACGCAGTATAGTAGTTAAAATGTTATGAATAAAACAGAATGAAAGACATGAATCTGTTTCAAACCGCAAAAGGGGATCATTTTTTTTATAATGCTGTTTGTGCTGCTACATATAATATTAGGGTTTGCATTGCTATAAAATATTTAGATAAAATAATAATGATACTAAACGCATATTGTAAAGAAATATACAACACTAAAAATGAAATATAAAAGATATATAAAAAAAAAAACGAGAAAAAATATGAAATCATTAAAAAATATTTATTATAGTGCGATAGTTGTTTCTGCAGTCTTTCACTTAGTTCTTGCAAATCATTCTTAAGTAGGGTATTTGCACATAGTAATGGGTGTTTCAGGTTAGCGTAAGTTATGTTTGAGCATGTTTTGTGAACTTCATTTTTGAAAAAAAGGGGAAAAAAAAAAAAAACAAAAAAAAAATAAACCAATGGCAATAACAACTTCAACTAAGAGACTGGTTTGCTCTGCTATCCAGTCATTAACTTTTACCAATCGATACCCGCGCATCATGAGTTTGAGGAATATTATTTAATTTTTCTGTGAACTCATAACTCTAAACTCAAGAATAAAACAGGCACTATCTGCCCTATATGCGCAAGAATATTATTTTAAAATCAAAGTTCTTTTTTTCTCATCATTTCGACAGTTAATCCATGAATCTATGGATGCGCAAATAATGCATTTCTTTAAAAATTGGTTTTCACTACTTTGGTCATTATAAAATGAATATACTTTGTAAAAGTGTGGTAAATCTCTCGGGCCGGAAAAATATTCAAGGTGGGCCGCAACTTGACCACCCCTGTTATAAGCATTTGATGAATGACGAATTATATAAAAGCATCAATGAGGAATGACGAAATATATAGAAAGCATTTCTCATGCTTAGTTTAAAGCATGACAGCCATAAATGTTCACCAAATAGCTCACTCTTTTTCTTTCATCTACAGTGTGTATTTTCGTGTAAATGGAATGTTAGTTACACATAGAAATGATACTCAAGAGTTGATTCAGAATTAGCTGCATTCAGATCCAATGTAAAAATGCAATGCTATTTCAGATAAATTGTTTTCGTGTAATTAAAATTTAAGTCATGATTTCTTTTTATTTAATAGTCTAACTTAAATTTCTTTCCAATAACTATTCAAAATTCCATGCATAGCAGCAACTTATACTATGTTAAGACCTACCTTTAAAAAATGATCTGATTTATGGTGCTGAACATTAAAAAAAAAAAAATGCCAAATTTTTGAATCATTTAATTACAAATAATATTTACAAATATATACAGGGTTGATGGTGACATCTCAAAGGAAAAAGCCCATTTGGAATACTAAAGTTCGTCTCCATGGCAACAGCGCAACTATGAATCGGTTCCAACTGGTTTTAATAAGGCTACCATGTGACGCCAGATGGCGCGAGCTAAAGCATACAAATTCCAACATTAAGTTTAAATAATTGCTATAATATTAGAGGCATGAATAGAACAGGTAAAAGGTTAAGAAACCGAGGTAAAAGCAAGCAATTCATTTGTAGCCTACTGGAATTACGTATATAGAGAGACTCGCAATTTTGCAAGAAAAGCCTACGCATTTATTTATATTCTGTTTTTACTTTGAAATATGAATATAGTAGAGCGGTTACTGCACTCAGAAATCAATACATTAATAAGATAGCAGACAATTACATTTTGAAGAAATAGAAAGCTTTGCAAAAAGGAATCTTCCATTTGTCGTTTTAGTCGCGTTTTAAATATTACAAATAAATGCGTCAAACTTGCTCCTCCAACCGATGTTTTTTAACATATAATATTCATAACATTAATATTGCATATCTAAGCGTTATTTTAAAATATAAAAATAAGAATATTTCTGCTTAAGTTATAGTTTGCCCTTTAAGAAAATATTAACTTGCATTTATACTATAGACCGTCTTGGAAAAGAGAATCATTTTAATTAATGATCCGATACTAAAAACCCTTTCCTTTATTTTAATCTCGTTTCGACTCTCCCTTGTTTGACAAGAGATCCGTTACAACACAAGTATGGATCTATTCACGAGTTTAATATGCAGTGACTAGAATGCATCTTGTGCAACAATATAGCAGAGGCACTGCAGAAAAACAAAGGCTCCGTTATCGCACGCAAGTATCTAGTCACAAGTGTAATATACCATGACTAAGATGCATTCCGTGCAACAGAGCCAAAAGAGACATTAAGTTCTTTATAGGTTAATGTCTAATGGCATGCAAAACTGTATACCAGGATGCGTGAGCTTGTGTATAGCAGGATGCAAGAGAACATGCATTGTTTGCGTTCCCCCCCCCCAATATAAATAGATACGTTATCATTAAAACAACTTTAAATAATCCGCATTGTTGTCGGTAGTTTCCATTGCCTAGAATAAATAATTTTTTTTATGTATTTGCAATTGCAGAAGTAAGAATAACTTTTTTATACCTATTTAAGAAATTATTATCATTAAGCTTATAATTTAGTAAAGAACTTCATAGGGCGACATAAGGGCTTCATAGGGAGAACATAAAAATCATAGGGTGACGTTTAGATTTGCATGTTAAGAACATCTCTGAATCTAAAATTGCAGAATCGGTTGTATTTCTATTAAGGCAAGCACAGAAATGAAGTAGTTACGAGTTTAATAACCACGATTAACATGCACGGAAATTGCAATAACAAAGCCAAAAGAAACCGTAAATTTTATAGATCAAGTTATTAAATTAGATCAGTAAAGGTATAAGAGAATTTCATATTGGAAGTGTCCTTAAATGATTCAGAGACCGATTATCGCACCACCTACATTAATTTCAGAAATACATGAATCGTACGATATTCTGCAAAGTTTATAACACCAGAATTCGAATAACAGTCTCCATTTTTCAATTGAGAATGCAGTTTCAGGAAAAATTACTACAGTACAGCTTGTTGTAGAAGTTGTTGATTGCAAGATAATATTTGGGCTCACTGAAACAAACGAATGTTTTTAAAATCATATTTTACGAATTTGTTTATTACTCAAAGATAAAGGTTCCGTTATCGCACGGTAATGATCTAGTCACGAGTGTAATATACCACGACTAAGATGCACCCCGTGCAACAACAGAGCCAAAAGAGACATTAACCTATAACGGCTAATTTAAGAACTTATTGTCTAATCACATGTAAACTTCGGTGGCAGGATACATAAACTTGCTTATAGCAGGATGCAGAAGAAAATCCATTTCGGTTACGTCTCCCCCAATCTAAATACATACCATTAAAAGAACTTTCAATAGTCCGTATAGTTGCAAATAATTTCCATTGACTAGAAAGAAGAATTATTTTTAAATTCATTTTTGCAATTGCTGAAGTAACAATACTTTTTGTATATTTACACCCCTTTAACATTAAGCTTATAATTTAATAAACAACATCTTAATAGTCGCATCTAAAATAATCAAAAGACGTTTCGATTTACATTAAGAACATCTTAAAAATTTAAATCTATTTTATAATTTTAATTTTCCCCTCGATGACAACAATCGCGTTACAGCACGGAAATGAGCTACTTACGATTTTAATATACCACAGTTAGGATGCATTCCATGCAATAAAAAGCGAAACAAAATAGTAAGCTATATAGGTCAAGTTAATTTCCAACTCTGGTTTCCTGTAAGTAAGGGCCTTCATGGAGTAGGCGAGTGGAGTTACAGGAAAATATCTTCATATTGGAGAAGGCCTTACACGAGTCCCGTAATCGTTCCATATCCATTCTCTTTCGAAATCCATGCATCGTACGATTTGCTATAAAGATTACAACACGATTCAAATAGCAATTTCGGTTTTTTCAATTCAGAATACAATTTTAAGAACCAAGTTAATGTTACTACAATAAATAATTACATCTTGTTGCAAGATTCGTCCATTGCAAACTAGTTTTTATATATAGCTTACAACTCATGGAGGTCAGTAACTGTCGATTTTACACTAGGAAATATTTGGGTCCAACTGAAATCAGACGATTTTAGATCCGATTTTGTTCTGAATTGTTCATTACTCGAAGACAACGTCTCTTATCGTACGGAAGTCACCTCAACAGGAGTGCAATATACCGTGACGATGCATTCCGTGTAACAACAGAGCCAGAAGTGATTAACCAATAAATGCTAAGTTAAGAACTTATATTCATACCGGATACACGCTTGCATGGCAGGATGCGTAAACTTCCGTATAGCAGGACACAAGAAAACACATACAACACGAGAAGAGAGAACATGCATTTCTTAACTTTTCCCCCAATACTACTGTGCCCAAAAGTAAGAACAATTATTTATTTTTTTCAAAAACGATTTATTCTTACAAATTTATGTAATCGCCTTCAAAGTAATCCCCTCCGGACACAATACACTTATGCCAACATTTTTTCCAATCCTCAATTCATGCTAAAAAGTCATCGGCAGGGATGGCCTTCTAAGCGCGCGACGATTCACTTTGGATATCTTCAATCGACTCAGTATCGTGTCACCGGAGTGGTCTTTTGAGTTTAAAGAATATCCAGAAGTCGCACGGTGCAAATACGTTGGTTATGAAACGATATGGGTTTCAAAATGCCACGAAGAATCACTGCATTGAGAGCTGGCACATTCAATGTTTTCGGTACCCATCGAGATTTGACGCCTAAAATGTAAATGATAGATTCTTTTGAAATTCCAACCTCAGCAAGGTCTCCAATTGCAAATAAAAGGTTTGCAAGCACCAAATATTTACTTTTTAGAGGCTAGCTTCGGTTCGACTTTCGATATAGGAATGCTCACCAAATGCCTTCTGCAAAATTCTATACGTTGCCGCAAACAAAATGAATGCAAACACTTTGCTGAATTCAGACATTTCAAAAATCGCCGGAATCAGTTTTAACGTCTCCCAAACTCAAGCGTAACTCAAACACTAATGAATTTTTTGACGTCAAATTCCCCATAGATGTCAAGGACAGTGGCTAAAAAAGAAACATAGAAATTCATAAGCCGCGGGAATTTTAAACGGTCTTACTTTTTGGACATAGTATAAACACCTACGTTGCCATTAAAAGAGCTTTCAATAGTTTGCATTGTTGTCGACAATTTCCATTGCCTAGAATAAAGATTTCTATAATTTGATTTTGCAATTGCTGAAGTAACGATGTCTTTTGTATATTTACACACATTTAATAAATTTTTAAGCTTAAATGATCAAGAGTCCCATTATCTTACCATATCCATTCACTTCCGAAATCCATGAAGCGTACGATTTGCTGTAAAGTTTACAGCGCCAGGATTCATATAACTTAGTCCATTTTTCAAATGAGAATGCAGTTTTGAGAAGAATCAGGTTAACGTTACTACAGTAAATCTTGTCAATTGCAAGATAACTTTTGGTCACTTTTAACTCCCTGAAAACAAACATTTTTAGATCAGATTTTACGAATTTGTTCATTACTCGAAGACAAAGGTTCCTTTATCGCACAGAGTGTAGATCTAGTCATGAGTGATATACCATGACTAAGATCTACTCCGCGCAACAACAGAACCAAAAGAGGCATTAACCTATAAAGGCTAAGTTAAGAAATTCATCCCTAATATGTAAACTTGCGTGGCGTTGATGACAAGAAACTCCGTTAATGCAGGAAGTTAATCTAGTCAAGAACAAAATTTAACATGAATAGCATACACTCAAAGAAACAAAATAGGCAAGATGTAAAATCCATCAACTTAATACCAAGTTTCTTATGGATGCACCTCAAGATCTGGGAATAAATTAGGGCTTCGAAAAACCAGTCATAAAATAGCAATAATCACATTTGTACGGTTTCCTAATTGCACAATTTACTTTATGTCGCTTCAATGTGAAGAATTCTTAATCAAAATTACAGATTTTAATTGACTGTGGCATGTTGTATAAGAATCAAATTTTTACTACAACATGCTGGAAAGACTTCATACAAAAAGTATGATTATCCTCCTCACATATAATTAACGTCGAGCTTGAAAATAACGGTAAAGCAGAAGTTTCGCACATAAAAACAAATTTATTTTCTTAGAAATGAAAGCCATTAAATCATCGAATACAAAGTTTGCCTCAAACCTGTACGTTGTTTCGTGAAGAGAACTGCATGACATATCCTAGTTCTTCATATTAACAAATTTTTTTTAAATACTTATAAATACAGCAGCATTCAACGTAAACTTCATAATAATTACAGCTTACATTAGCTGCATTTAAATTTAAGAATACTTCAACTCTAAAAATTACTCCATAATTAAATAACCACTACCTTAAGTGAACTGACAATACTTCGTTAATTTCTGCGGGACACAATGCATTACTTTGATACCAAAAGTATATATAGTTCAACTCATTCAAAATTATACTTTTACGAAGCTTACGACATCACGAGAAGCCTGTTCTGAATAAGTGATAAACAATTAATAAGAATGAGAAAATTACCCTTGCGGCCTGTTTCAAAATATACTGGCCAGCCTGCTGTCTGAATATTTTATAATGTTATTTTTCAAGCTGAAACTATTTTATTTGCGTTTCCTTAAATAACGATATCCTGTTCATCATTATTTCGCTGATCTATTTAGAATTTTTTGTGGGGAAAAAGACACTAGATTATTAAGTTGAAAAAGAAGAGATGTGCTTCTTAAACATATTAGAAACCAATCTTTTTATAAAATAATGATTGAATGGTTCCCATACAAACAGACTCACTGTAACGAAGTGATTGATTCAAAGATGACCAAAATTTATTTAATTAATTAATGCAAGATTTAATGCACTGTTAGCTAAATGATATTCTAATGAGTTCTTAGACAAGTCTTCCAAGGACTGTATGCAAAAGGAAATACTGTACGATCGAATTCATGAAATTTCTCGCTTTCATAGTTATGAGACATTTGGACAGAAGTGGTCCGAAGGATAGGACCCTTGGACAGAAGGCCTTGGCTGCTTAAACTGGTACGGTTAAGGTATTTGGTTTCGAAGCCCAACAACCTAATCCTAGCAGGAACTTTATATATCTGGAGAGAATGGACATAATAAAATTGTAGATAGAAATGTCCTCCAGATACCATTCGTTGGGGCGCTTGTTCCAAACTATTGTGTAAAATTTGGGTGTCGTGTAACAAACCTCCCAGTTAAGCATCCTGGATAACACTGAAACATATATATGTTCTAAAGTTAAAAAGTGCCTTAGGTTAAAAGTTCCGGACAATACGAAAACGACAAATATAACGATAAATGTTTCAGTATATTTTAAATATATAAATAAATAACTATGTATATATATAGATATATATATATTTCACAATATAAATATAATATTGTTCTTAATTTTTTGAATCAAGAGAATAAAAGGAAAACCCACAAATAAATAAATATAAAACATTTCTTGATTAATTTTTTTGTTTCTCTAATTTAACTTCCATCCGTAACTCTTTTCACTTTCATCTGCAATTCATACAAACACTTATTTTTATTAAGATATAATTCAATAGGCATAGAGCAGGATAGTGACAAGACATGATTGTGATTTATAATCAACATCACAAGATTCGAATCCCACCAAATAACGTAGGGGTCCGAAACCCAACTATTACAACAGGAATTCGAAGCTCAATAAGTTCCAGTATGAAAACTTGGAGCGGGCATGAGATTACGAACCGGAAAGTCTCCATGAACCAAAAGAGCAATATAAGGGCCAGAAAATGACCGTGGATTCGAGAAGGTGAGTAAAGGGTGTAATATCATCCCCCGTAAGGGTGTCATTATATTTACTGTCAAGAGGCCACAAGAGTATTCTCATTCTATTAATTGCTTATTACTTATGCATAATAGGGTTCTCGTGAAATCGTAAGCTTCGTAAAAGCATAATCGTGAATGTTTTGAAAGATACTTTTGGCATCTAAGTAATATATCATATCCCACAGAAGCCAACAAAGTATAGTAGTTAAATTAAGGCATCGTTAAATTGTATAGCAATCATTAAAGTCGTGTTACTATCAATTGAAACTAAAGCAAGTTGTAAGTATTATGAACTCTACAATGTATATTACCGTATTTGCGAGTATTTAAAAAAATTCATTGTGTTTGCATATATTAATGTTAAGAATTTGGTTATGTCATGTTTTTTTAATAAACAACTTGCAGGTTATTGAGACCAAAAGGTTGAATTCTATGATTTCATATTTAATACTTCTATCAAATGAAACGTGTTAATCGCGTTTTTATGTGCATACTTTTCCCTTTGCAGTTATTTTCGAGCTAGTCCCTAAATATATCGCGAAAAGGATAACTTTACTTCATGCATGAAGACTTTGTTGCAAATCTTAGTATAAGTTAGATTCTTAATAAAATGACAGCTTATAATTAATTGCGTCAAGTTGTATAACATTCGTTTCTGTTTTCGGTGAATAAGACCCAAATGTATAATCGACGGTTACTGAATTCCAAGAGCTATAAGCTATACATTAAAATTCATTGTGGAACGATATGGGTTTCATTTTTGGCGAAAGGATCACGAAGAATCAATGCAGTGTGAGCTGGCGCTTTCAGTGTTTTCGGTACCAATCGAGATTTGACGCTTTTGAGGCACAAAATGGAATGGACCGATCCTTTCAAAATTCCAACATATTCAGCGAGATCTTTAATTGTAAATCCACGGTTTGCAAGCACCAAATCATTAATTTTTTGATCATTCGGACTATATTTTACTTATATTGAATCCACGTGATAAATCCACGTAATAAAATAGGACAATGGCTTATTTTTAATTACCACTTTTAAAAAATAACCGTTTCATCACATTTAAGATTGGAAAGCTAAAAAATGTTAGAAATTTTAATTCCATAATTAATTTTTTTTCTTTATTAAGTAATAGTCATCAAAAATACTTATTTTAATTAGATATGTATTAAATGCTTAGTTTATTATAAATGGCAAATTTGTAATCAATATTTTTTAATAAATTGGTTATCTTCAATGTTGTTGTTGTTCTAATTCAGATGCAATATAGAGACAGTTCACCTTTATGCCATAAGCAAGGATTGCACAACGTTTCTTATTCAATTCGTTTTTTCTCGTGAACTGTAAGCACCTCTCCATAGGCCATTGAACTTGGGACATTAATTTGCTAGATATACATGATCAGGCCGTTTTAAAATTTACAAAACGTTTATTTCATGAAGCACGCTATAGAAAATAAATCAATTAATTAGTTGTCGTTCTAATGCAGCTGGCAATACAGAGACAGTTAACCTTTATGTCATAAGCAAGGGCTGCATCGCTGTTACTCATTTAGCACTACCCAGGGGGCGCGTGTGGCTTGCAGATAAGCCACCGACGCGAGTAACACTACCCCCACAACACTCTTCGATCCTGTTAGAACGGGACCTACGGTTTAAAGTGGATCCCGAACCACAACAAACATCTATGGCACCGTCAGAACTCGAACCCGATGCCTGTGGTATCGAGCTCTAGCCTTTCGGCCATCAGGCCCCACAATATTGTTGAACTTATTACTTTCAGTTAATTACTTTTATCGTTTCTCTTCCAGAATCTAAACTTGCGGAGAGTCCCACCAAGTTTGAAGAAAGAGAAAAAAGGCAGCAGAAGGAGTATTCGTGCGTCGAGAATCTCAACCAGGAAAGAATATCGCCGAGTGATACGTCCTTGAATATCGGGAGGATCACTCCAGCAGCCGAGGGATCCAGTGCATCAGTGGCCAGAATGTCTCGCCTCTTCAAGTGTCCCTACTGCAATTACTCGTCGAAATGGAAACCTAATCTAACTCTCCATGTCAACGGGCACAAACATTGCGCAAATTGTGATATAAAATTTGATTCGAACGAAAATTTCCTGGTAAATTTCTATGAACGAAAATCTATGTCTTCAATAGAGTGTAATCCCTAATTTAGGGGCAGGTTAGCTTTCGAAATCGATGCAGCTCGTCAGGCTCAACACAACAAATATATCCAGGATAGAAAGTGTTTTCCATGTATGCTAATTCACCCGTCCAGCGACCTCTCTCTTGATGAAACTGGACGAAATTTTTCTTCCAATCTTGTGTCCTTTAAAGTGTCAGGTCTAGGTTGGGTTAAATTTTTCTGGTCTACATCGTATAGAACAGGGATGTCCAACTCCGGCCAGCCGGAAAGTTCTATCCGGCCCTCGGATAGAATGCCGATCCGAGGCAAATTAAAAGAAATATATATCCATCTCTTTTTCAACTTTGATTAAATATTGTTTTCTTTCTTTTTTTTCAAAGGGGCTGATCTTTTTACTTTCTCTATTTTTTGTTCTACAAAACATAAATAGACGGAAACAGCAAGCACAGAACGTTTTCTATCGGGATAGTGTTAAAAGTGGAAGGTCTTTGTTAGTTATAGTTGTAGATTAGCGCCGACAAGCGTTATCTCTTTCTCGGGGATCAGAAAAAACTGCATGTTGAGGTCGCTTTTTCAATAATTGTATAAACATTCAGTAAAGAGTCCTGTTATAATTATTGCATTGCTATATTCATTTAAAGGTAAAATTCATGTAAATAATTAACAAAAAAATAATGAAAAATTGATTTTCTAAATGTTTTCTTTCTTGGACTTTTTATGAGCCACATTGAGCAGTTAAAATTTGAGCAACAATTATCTTAAAACATCTCACATTTAAATATGAAAAAAAACTAATACTGAATATTATAACAAATTTATTTGTTCAATAGGCTCACAAAGAACATAATTGCAGTACAAGACCCGACCAAGAATCCATTAACTCCTCTTCTCTCCCAACTCCCACGCCGTCGAGCACTCCAGCAGCCGAGGCTTCCAGTGTCCCACTCCTCTTCAAGTGTCCCTACTGCAGTTACTCGTCGGACTGGCAAGCTCGTCTAAATCGCCATGTCAGAGAAGTGCATGGAGATTCGTCTGTGGCAGATGATATTGCAGATCTGCCATTCACAACGCCACCTCGGGATCGCTATTGCTGAAAATGTGACGAACAATTTGCTTTGTACGAAACTTATCAGGTAAGATTCTCTAAAAAAATTACGAACGGTCAAGTTAGCTTTCGAAATCGCGTCAAAATCGAATTTCTATAGTTTATTTTTCAAAAATTGTATAAATATTCAGTAAACAGTCCTGTTAAAATTATTGCATTGCCATAAATTTAATAAATTCACTTAAAGGTAAAAGTCATATAAATCATTAATAAACATAAATGGAGTGCTGTGACAGATGAGCTTGCAGATCTGCCATTGAGAACGCCCCGTCTGGATCGCTATTGCACAAAATGTGAAATACAATTTGCTTCGTACAAAAATTATCAGGTCAGTTTCTGTAAACGAATTGAACGAAAAAAATTTATGCCTTCAATAGAGTGTTCCATAATTTAGGGGCAGATGGGTTCAAGTTAGCTTTCGAAATCGAGGTAATTTCGAATTTTTGTTTATTTTTCAAAAATTGTATAAATATTCAGTAATGAGTCCTGTTATAATTATTACATTGCCATCAATTTAATACATTCATTTAAAGGTAAAATTCATATAAATCATTAATAAAAAAAAATAATGAAAATTTGATCGTCTAAAATTTCCGTTTTCTTTCTTAAACTTTTTACGAGACACATTGAGCAGTTAAAAGTTGAGCAACAATCATATTTAAACATCTCGCATTTAAATAGAAAAAGAAACTAGTACTGATTATTATATCAAATATATTTTTTCAATAGGTTCACAAAGTACAATATTGCAGTGCAAGACATGTTCCCGAATCCAGTGACTCCTCTTCCTCCCCAACTTCCACGCAGCAACTCCAACAACCTCAGAATCAGCAGCAGCATCCTACATATGTGCCCAACCAACCTAGATTCCCAGGAAGCAACAGTACCACTACTGCAGCAACATCAGAATCTGAATCTGAATCCAAAGGCTTCAACATGGTATTGAACCAACCACTATATGCTGCGATCTCGACTAGTCCATTGATTCTAGTACCCTGCTCTTATGTTGCTGGCGGTGGACTTTCACTATTAGCTGGGTTGATACCTGCTGGAAATATAATCATCCCGAATCCCTCTACTACACCTGAAAGCAATTCGGACTCACAAGGTGGCAATGTGATTCCAACCTATACTGTGATGCCTGGAACTGGAGTTGCTGAACTCAATTCTGTTCCATTTCCAGTATCTGGAGATGATGTTGTGAAAGAGGAAGAAAATCCGATGAAACCTTGCAAGGAGAAAGTCGCCAAGCACGTTGCCAGTAAATCGCCAAGAGAACAAAGCGAAGAGGAAGCAGAAAAACCCTTGGATTTGAGTTTCAAAAAGCAAGATGTTGAATTTGAGAAATCAATTGCACCAAAATCTTCCACAGATACTGATAATTAATGATTTTAATATTGTCATAAGCAATAATTGCCTCTTTAAATTTGAAAAATCACTAACTTTTAAATTTATTCCGAATAATACTAATATAACTTCCACATGATCCTGAAAAAACTTAAGTCATTGAAAGCTTTATATTGCCTGTTTTAATTAAAGATTTGATGAAGCATTTAGTGCTATTAATACATGTCAGAGACGTTAAGAACTCCATTTTTCTAAGTAACAAGTAAATAAATACGGTCCTAAAAGTTCCCTACGATTATCCCGTAACGGTTGTGTTTATTCCAAACTGGAAATCTTGATACACCCCTATTTTGTTACTACTGTGTGATTTAAAATACAGTTTGTAAATGGCCAACTGATGAATTGATTTAAAATGCTTTGAGCCAGAGAAATGACTAGTTAATAATTTATTTCTATGGCATAGTAGGTTAAGATTTAAAGGAATTGAAAAGTTAAGAGTTTTGAAATAAACATGAGATCTGATGTAACAAAATAATATATAAACGGCCTGTTGGTAACGGCTGCTGCAATCAATCGAATCAATTTATATCTTGCATTCAAGAAATCTCAAGATTGCATAGGCTGTAGAAAAGAATATCTAGATATTTATGCCTTGTTTGGATAAACAGCCTTGTCTTAAGAAAAAAAAGCCCCTTTTTTTCATTTTGTTATATTAGTCACAAAGAGAATGAAGTTAGTTTGAAATCCACGTTTCTTTGAAACTTCGTCAATTGTATTAGGATATAAGTATAGCAATATTAGATGCAAGCCAAGAAAAAATGATTTTTCCGACAGCTCCAATTTATGCCAAATTTAATATTTTCAAAAACAATTTTTTAGAAGTGTAAGAAATTAATTTTTGAAAAATTAATAATTAAGGTTTTAATTTTTTATATGAAAAAATTCAATGAAAAATTAAAATATGTGATCATTTCAATTCATTTCATACTATATAAGCCTTGTTTTTGTTAATGACGAATTATGAGATTTCCTGCAGAGTGAACATAGCAATTATTTCACAAATTTAATCGTGACACATTGGACTGTACAGGTCCTAAAAATGCATGTAAAAATCATCCAATGTTATTTCAAAGCAATGTTATAGTTTCAATAATGTACTATCGATACAACTTTAAGGTAATTGATTTCCTTTTAACTGTAAATTCATATTGTAGTAAAAATTTCTCCAACAGATTAATTTTATTTTTCCATTGAGCTCAACTTTAGTAAAAATGATCTACTCGCCTTGCACCAATGCATAAATAATTTTAAAATTTCGGAATAACTTAACAGTTCTTATTCTTTTTTTAAGAAGGAAATTAAACGTGTTCTTGGATAAAAACAAAATAACAAATACTTTAGAGGGAAAAGAAATATTTCCGAAAGTTAGGGTGATCGTTTGAAGATTTAATTTGAAGTTGTCTGAAGTTGTGTAGAATTTGAAATTAAATTCTTTCAAACAACTGAAGTAAAACTTGGCTTGATTTAATCTGTTTTTTACTATTTTTAACTGTTTTATGAAATGTTTTATTTCGTTAAAAAACTTTTTGATACAAAACTTTTTAAATAGAAAATAAATTCTACTGAAAAAGTTTTCTACAATATTTTAATACAGAATTATATACATATATATAATGTATATTTTGTAAGTGCAGACATAATTGAAATTTCTAATATTTTATTCGACTAAATTCTAACGTGATTAAGGTATCACAATTTTTTTTTTAAATATGAAATAGCTCTATGATCAACAGATGTTTTTAAGTACTTTTTTTGTACAGAAAATATTTTTTGTATTCAATGGAACTTGAAAGATCGAATTAGATTTATCGTAAAAATTGATTAGAAGATAAATTTAAAGTATATTAATAAGTAAAATAATCAATGTTTAGTCGATTCATATGTTCAAATTATGTACATTTAAGTAACAAATAAATAAATTCTGTTATTTTTATTTAAATTAAAGTATTATTTTGAGAACTTCATATCCATTTATGGCGATATATATACGTATACACTTAATTCTGTTTTTACACGTTAGATAATTACCTGAAGAATATGTTAAGAAAAAAAAATATTATGAAAAAATATATTGCGTCTATGCAAAAACAGTAGTTCAGCAAATAGCAATCTTAGTAAACCCAGTTCTAAGAAATCAGAAAAAAATCACACAATTAATCATGAATTTTCATGTTAGGATCTTAAACATTTTATATCATAAAGATTACATGTGTATCATACAAAGTAAATTATCATTTGAATAGGAAAAAAAAAAAAACATGTCACAAATTCATAAACACAAAAGTTAAGAAAACAATGAGTTAAACATAAAAAGATTTTATTCATTGTCCCTTTCTGACAATAAATGCATAAGTTTGCTTAAGATTGCAATATTACTGCTGTTATTAGAAATATCTTAGTTATCTCCTGTGTGCTTCATTTGTGAAGTTCTTTATGTAGTCACTGGAACAAAATTAGGACTCGCCTCCTGCAGTACTGTTGTTTCAGAGGATTTAAGGAAAAAATCAATAATTAATCGTTGTTTTCGAGATTTGTTTAGGCCATTGTATATTTAATTATCTGTAGGAGGACATTAATGACATCAGATCAAGTTGAAACTTGCGAGATAGTTCCTCATTAGGATCATGCTTAACAAAATGATTACACAATTTATTAGACATTTCATCACCGTCTTTAATTCTGCATTTAGAACAGGATTTTCTTCATCTTTATCACTATGTTCTTGGATCAGGAGTCTCAAGGACAACCTCTATTATTTCATCTTCGCTTAGGGCATTTACCAATTAATAACTCATCGATATCTTCAAGAGATAGATCATCAAAACCTTCTCTGCCAATTGAATGTGCCAATATTATGATGTCGGAAATTTCAGTAGTATTAAAGAGGATGGGATCTTCGTTTTTAATACATTCTAGGCAAACAGCTTTCCAGCATGCAAAATTGATGGTCTCAATTCAACTACACTAATTCAATTTGTTTGATGCAACCGTAGTTGAGAATTTCTTCCACAAATCGATGACTCTTATCGTTTCATCAATCAGTTTTTCCACAACGTATTGAAATGTTCTGTTTAAGTCGATTGTTTTAAATGTCGCAATTATACCTTGATCTAACCAATGTATCAAAAATGTATTGGGCGACAAAAACCAAAATTGCACGTGTGGATGTTTTAAGATCAGATGGTCAGGTGCATTGCCTATAATCAAAAGAACATTAAATTAGAAACCCTTAACGTTCATTTAGAGTCTAACTTCTGGGATGAAACACTTATTAAACCATTCAGTAAAGATATCTTTGGTATACCCAAGATTTTTCGTTTTTAATCCATTTAACTGGCAATTTATTCAAATCAACATCTTTCATTGAACGTGGGTTTAAGGGTCTATTTACAAACAGTGGTTTAAACATGCGATCTCCTGAAGCTTTTGAGCAATATAATGTCACACGATCCTTAGCTTCTTTAAACGCATTGGCCTCTTTCTGCGCTTTTGGTATATGAGTTCTGTTCGGCAATCTTTTCCAAAAAAAAAAGAACTACTTTCATCTGAATTCCAAACTTGATCAAGAGTGCATCCTCCAACTACAATTATTTTAGCAAGGTTTTTACGGGGATTCTTTAACAGCCGATTCATCTGCAGATGCAGGTTCTTCTTTAATTTTTATATTGTGATAAGTATGTCTTTTGAGAACCTGCCATTCAGCCTGTACTTGCAGAAAATTCATACTTTTTTTCAACTCGGATGGAGTGCCTGGTTCCATTTCTTTAATATGTCTGTACCTTCTTAATGCTGTTTGCTTCATGGCATCTGCGTCTACTGGTACTCCTTTTTGCAACTTATCTTCTTTCCACATCACCAGAGTTTTTTTTTAAATTTTTTCTTTAACAATATCTCAAGTGCTAAATCATCACTATACACAACTTTTTTCCAGAATATACCAACTTTATAATAGCAGCTTCCCTTCTCTTAATAGTTCTTACGGTAGCTTCGTGTAAACCAAAATGCTTTCCTACAAACTTTGCACCTTGTCCAGTTTCAAGGTGATCTAAAATTTGAATTTTAACATCCAGAGATATCGCTTTCTATTTCCCTTTTGTTATAGGTGAATTAAGTAACATTATGTAACGGCTACCGAATAATAAAATAATAATTAATAAAATAAAGATTCATAAACATCCAAAATGTACTTTTGACTTTGAATACCAAATTCTAAATGCAGATAAAGTTCCATATTTAGGTTATAAAATTCCCTCCTATGTTACATTCATCGTCTCCAGTTTCGATGTTACAAAAACAAGAGTAAAACAAAATTTTTCTTAGAATTTGGGTTGATCGTGTAAAATCAAAATAAGCCATATAAAAAAAAGAATTCAATTTTTTTCCGATTTGTATTAAATCAAAATCGTGTAAAAGATAAATATCAGTTTCATTTCTGCAGCAATACCGCACTTTGGATCTTGAACAATTTCTTCATTTTTTTTTTAAGTTTGATTGTGGGAAATTCATGGTTTTTAGATTACAAACGCTCTGGTGGTTTTGTCATACAATTTTTGTATAGCCAATATCGGTAGTGACCTTTGTCATCCCACCACCAATGGTGCATTGGTACTAAGTAATAAATATACTATTATTATAGTTTTAATATAATAGTTAATAGTTATATAATAGTTAATAGTTAATATATAGTTAATATAGTTTTCCTAATAAATATACTAATATTCTGCCATATCCCTCTTACTTGGATCTTGTTGTAGATCACCAGGTTTGATCTTACTGAAAACTGTCACTGTCACTTTTAATCACTCCAGATAATGGTTTAACTGCCTGTTTGAGTTTTGCTGTTGTTGTGCTTCTCTGCAAAGATTTTAAAAAATGACAATTCTTCTAGCAAAACTTTTGAACCACGATATCCATATTCCAAACCTTCATTCTTTCGAATAAGGTTTAATTTATTCCAAACAAAAGTCGTATACATGACAAAATTGTTCGCATACAAACAGAACGTTTTTAAAGTGGGCTTATTCCAAAGTGGAAGGATACTGGGGAATCATTGTATATTAAATCAATATGCTGTTGTTGTAATACATCTGGTAATAAAGAGCGAGTTAATTTTCATGCCATAAGCAAGAGCTGCACCGCTGTTACTCATTTAGCAGTATCCAGGAGTCACGTATAGCTTGAAGATACGCTACGGACGCGAGACACACTACACCCGCAACTCTCTACGATCACATTAGACCGAGTCCTACGATTTAAAGTTGGTTCTGAATCACTACAAACATTCATGGCACCCCCCAGACTCGTACCTAAATCCTGTGCTACGGAGCACGAGAGCGCTAGCCAATCGGCCATGAATATAAAACAAATTAAAAGCTTATAAATGGAAACAAATCATGTTGTTTCAGTGTAGCCGATTTTCAATATTTTAAACAATTTAAAAATGCCTGTCTTATTATTCTCAGTCTTTGAATAATTTCACTTAATTAGAAATGTAAACTAGAATTACTCAAATTCTTAAAGATTTAATTTTAATTTTTATCGCCGTAATAAACATATAAATTAAGAATTAGTCATTTGACCCATTTTATAAATTTAGCGTGAAATGACTCTCAAAACATGAATGGTCATAAAGAGCACACTTGGCGAACTTTCCACCTCCAATGCCTCAGAAAATCCTTTCATTTCATTTATTGTTGTGTCAGATAAGCAGACGCTGAATTATTTTTTAATTGCTTTTCAACTGAAATGATTTGGTTTCTCTCTCTTCTAGGCGAAAAAATTTCTTCACTTTACACTTCTAACAGAATAAGAGAAAATCATTTCGAAAACGAAATTATTTGTAACTTAATTCAGGGAGCAAAAAGAAACAAAGAAAGAGCGAAAAGATTTTCTTTGTTCAATCCCCCCCCCCTTTTTTCGCTCATGCTTAATCACAGACAAAGAAAGTGGTTTTTCGGAAATCTCCCAGAGTTCCTGCATTTCAATTATGTTCTTACGCAGCGAGCATTCGTTGGAGGGATATTTTTACGTCGCTCGAGAACCATTAAATTAAAATCAATATCGCTCTGGCGAAACATCTCTAATTTTAGTCATTTACCGAAAAAAGAAATGGATTTAAAAGATAAAAGTTTGTAATAAAATGCTTTTAATGTCAAATAAGAATTTCTCATTGGAAAAACCTGTGTCTGACATCCATGTTATGAACGAAATAAAATAAAGTAATCTTGTTAGCCGTTTTAATTATCTGCAGAAAGGGATAATATTTATAACACATTGCATACAAGTAATGAAAAATGTACTGATTTTTTTAAGTGTATTTTTATATGTGCAAGATAATGGCTTATATCTCAGTTTAATTTAAAACATCTTCCTAAAGTGCCGAGTGCTACTGGCTATAAAAATGTGAGCAAAGTATAAATGATTAAAAGTTGTCGTAAGCAAAGGTACGCATTTATAATACTCATCAATAAAATAATGAATTGAATGTTTTTATGAAATATATGTAATCATTTTTCTTTCTTTTAATTGTAAGCACATGGCATACAATAAGCACATGGCTATACAATAAACAAGGTAACCGATAAATAACACAAAATATGTATAGATTCAAATTTCATCTTGAATATTAAAAAAAAAAAATACGTTTCCTTTAGACAACACTGTTTCTTTTTATGACCAAAACATTTATTTGACGAAAGATTACCTTTTATTCCCTAATTAAGATACGATATTTATAATCATTAACAGACGTCATTTTAGATTAAGGCAACTATTACTTAGAACATTGTTTTAGTGGTTCACTGAAGCTCCATAGAAATCCAATAATTAACTTGACCGGATTTTTCGTAATTTTGATGAACAAATTGAATTACTAATGATTGAATTATTAATCTCCTTACTTATAATAATTAAAAGTTTTATTTTTGAAGGAATAATATTTTACTTTAATAAGATAGAAAATTCAATAGGATTCTAGAATGGAGATTAACAATAGTCTTTGTAAATATTTAACTATAACTATCTTTAATAGAAAAAACATATTAAATTCTAGCAAATTAGTAGCATTTTATGATTTTAAATATTGTACTAAATCTTATTTTATTCGACTTAAAATTATCATTCCAGTTCACTATGTCCAGAGATGTACACAAAAGTAACACAAACTGCCACACACTAGTGTTACAAACACAAACTCTTATATTAAACATGTTTCGCTTCCTAACACATACATATCAAGTTAGATTCATTTGAAATACCACATATACCGAGGTAACACTATAATGAATATTTAAATTTAAAAACATTTGCAATTTTGTTTTATTTTCACATAAATTCAAAATCACCTACGAATACGACATCAATAATCCTTTAGAAGGATAATTAAAAAATAATAATAAATAAAAAGAAAGAAATTCTTTATAAAATTATTTTGTTTACTCAATAAAATTATTTATTATTTCCCAGAAACAGCATTAAATAACACAAGCTTCAATTGTTAAAGCCAGGAACAAAAATGAGGAGGTTTTTCCCGCACGATGGCACACAATTGGCACGCTTAACCTGTCGAGCCCACTTCATTGAGATCTAAAATTCTACGGAGCTAATTAATTCTTCATTCAGAAAGAATTAATTAGCCCAATGGTGGAGCAAAAACAAAAAGGATTTTCCTTCTGTTCCGGGGGGAAATTATGCCGTGTCAAGTGACGTTTCCATGGTTCAACCGCCTACTTATCTGATGAACGGAAAAGGGGTAGAGAGCACATTGTTACGAGTCTTGTGTTGCTCGGTAAATTAATTAGTTAACGGCGTTGCCGGCAGGGTTCACCTTTTGTTTGTTAAAGTGGTGGAAAGCGAGCTGCTGATTGAAAAGGCCCAGAAAGTTTATTGAAGCTTGAAGGAAGAAAGTGACGCATCGTTTAACGTCTTTTTAAACGTAGCAAAGAAGTGTTTCTACATAATGCAGAGAGTCATGTGCTTTTGCTATTTTTACCTTTTAACGCATTGTGGACGAATCACAGGAATTCATGACAATAGATAGTCGCAATAGAGTTGCATAAAGTAGTTAAAATGTATGAAGGGAATGAAACAGTATGAATGACAGGAATCTGTTTCAAATCGCAAAAGGGGATATATTATATGTGCTGACACATATAATATCAGGGTTTCCATTGATATCTCTAATTTCTCTCCAACGTTTATGTTTTTCGACGCGCTATTTTCAATATTTTAAACTGCATATAAGCAAGATATAAAACAAAACATTGAAATTCTTTAACATTAATCCTATCTCAGTAATTAATGTATGAATTAAAAATTAGTTCACGTTAAATTTATAAAATAGGGTCAAACTACTGACTCTCAAAACATGAATCTTAATAAAGAGTACACTTGATGAACTTTCCAACTCCAATACTTTAGAAAATCATTTTATTTACTGTTTTGTCAGAGAAGCAGACACTGAATCATTTTTAATTGTTTCGGAATTGGTTTCAGATACGTTTCACCTTTGTTTTTTCCTTATCTGGACGAATAATTTCCTTCACTTAAAACTCCTAATGGAATAAGAGAAATCATTTCGAAAACGAACTTAGTTGTAATTCAGGAAACAAAATGATAGAACCAAAAGATTTTTCTTTGTTCTATTTCAGACCCTCCCCCCTTTTTTTTCTACCACGCTTAATCACAGACAAAGAAAGTGGTTTTTCGGAAATCTCCCAGAGTTCCTGCATTTCAATTATGTTCTTACGCAGCGAGCATTCGTTGGAGGGATATTTTTATCTCGCTCGAGAACCATTAAATTAAAATCAATATCGCTCTGGCGAAGCATCTCTCATTTTAGTTTCTTTGCCGAAAAAAAAATGATTTAAAGATAAATGTTTGTAATAAAATGCAGTTGATGTCAAGTAAGAATCTATCTTTGGTAAAACCGTTGTCTGACATCCGTGTTATGAACGAAATAAAGTAATCTTGTTAGCCGTTTTGATTATCTGAAGAAATGGAAAATATTTGTAATAAATTGCATACAAGTAATGCAAAATGTATTGATCTTTTAAGTGTATTTTTATATATTCAAGATAATGGCTTAAACCTCAATTTAATTTAAAACAATCTTACTAAAGTGTATCTTGTACCATCTAGTGACGATCGAAATGTGAGCAAAGGAAAAATGAGAAAAAAATTGTTGTAAGCAAACTATGCATTTATAATACTTAATAAAATAATAAATTGAATGTTTTTATGAAATCAATGTATTAGTAGTTTTTTTTCTTGTTTAAAATAATTTTGTACAATGGTGTCTCTGTACACGTCTTTAATGCGCGTCCTACATAAATGCACTTATACAGAGCTGGACATGTGATAAGTCCATTTTTATCTTAAGAAACAAGGAATCATGGCTAACTAACACTAAAAAAGAAACACCAGAAAATTCAAAATAGTAGTTTTTTCGTTTTTATAAATTAGGGGTGGTTATTCATAAAATGAGGGGTGGCCAACTTAAATGATCGTACGGGCCGCATATAAAATTATATATCCCCATATTAGATAAATATAAATGTAAAGAACATGCAAAAAAATTACATTTTTATTTTACTAGTACGATATTCGTTTTCCCACTCTTTCACTTAGCTTTTGCAAGTCGATCTCAATGTGGGTACTTGCACATCGTAATGGGTGTTACAGGTGAGCGTCCGTTAGGTTTGGGCGTGTTTTGTGTCTCGTCAATTTCATTTTAGAAAAAAAAAAAAAAAGAGGTCTCTTAAAATGAAACATAGAACTTGCTATATTAGATGTTCAAAGATACGCGCATTATGAGTTCGCAGAATATGATTTAATTATTCTCCGAATTCATCCATAAAACAGGCAATATCTGTCCTATATTTTCCAGAATGTTATTTTAAAATCAAAGTTAATTTTTTTCTCATAATTTCAACAGTTTATATTTGAATATATGGTTGCATACATAGTGGATTTTTTTTAATACACTGGTTTTCACTCCTTTGGCCATTATAAAATAAATATTTTTGTAAAAGTGTTATAGGTCTCCCTGGTTTAGAGAATGGTTGCGCCAGTGGCTCTAGAAAGGTAAACAAAAGTAGCACAAACTGTCGGGATTTATTCTGCCGTACAATACATTAAAAACCCAAAGTCGTATATTAAACAAAAATGTTTCGCTTCCAAACACGACCTACATCAAGTTAGACAAATTTGAAATAGCTCGTGTACGTTAGGTAGCACTCTAACGAGTATGTAAATTTAACAACATTTGCAATTTTGTTTTGTTTTCTTATGAATTCAAAATAACCTTCGAATGCAACATCAATTATGCTTTACAGGGATAATTTTTTTAAAAATTATAATAAATGAAAAGAAAGAAATTCTTCAAATTATTTTGTTTACTCTTAAAATTTCCTATTGTTTTCCAGAAATTACATTCAATAACGCACGCTTCAATTGTTAAAGCACAGAAAACAAAAATGGAGGTTTTTCTTGCACGATGGCACACAATTGGTGCGCTTAACCTCTCGAGCCCACTTTATTGAGATCTCCAATTCTACGGAGGATGCTTCATTCAGAAAGAATTAACCTGATGGTGGAGCAAAAACAAACGGGGTTTTCTCTTCTGTTTCGGGGGAAGTTATGTCTTGTCAAGTGACGTTTCCATGGTTCGGCCGCCTATTTATCTGATGAACGGAAAATGGGTAGAGAGCACATTGTTGCCAGTCTGTGTTGCTCGGTAAATTAGTCAACAATGCATCTTAAGCTCCTCTCATTCGACCAAGAGCGTTTCCTGTAATGTAGTTGTCCTTTAAGTCGCGTTCAGATTCGTAAAGACCAGAGCTCTGATACTTCACAGCTAGTTATTTAGTAGCGAGTATAGCAAGTCATGTCCAATATTAACTTCGAGCAGCAACATAAATGCCTAATCCGAAATACATGTAGTTTTAGAAACGAAACCATATTGTAGATAAGGATTTAGAAAGCTGAAAACGTTTTAAGCAAATTGCATTAAAAGTCGACATCGATAATTACATTGCCTTCGAAATGCCGCATGAAGTTGCATTTTCTTAAAATTAGAGATTGGATAAATTGGTGAGATGTAAAAGTTCTGAAGCAGTACGTTCGTAATCCAAGTCATTTTGTATTAAATATTAAATTAACATCTAGAGGGCATCATTTAATGTACAATAGTAGTTAAAATAAAGTCGTTCTAGTAAAAGTTGCTTTCATTTTTCGCAGAAGTGAAAGTATTGTTGCTTTTCAAAAATCGTAACTTGAGTCACAGGCTGTTAACAATTAGTTTTAATAATCCTTTTTCCTCAAACAATCCGCTAAACTAGAAAATTTCATATAAAACTTCTTTTGCCTTTCTAGTTCAATGGACCGCATATGAGATAGCCAAATGTCGGGATGTAGTCCGTTAATTTAAAAATTTCCTTACTACTTTTATTGGTACACATGACAGATAGAAAAATAAAAACTGCGGACACAAAAACCCGCATCTACCACAGGTGACCAACAACGACGAAGTACTGAAGTGCGGGGAGAAGTTCTTATACCGAAGTACGGTTACAGTTCAAAAGTAAAGTGGTAAATAGTTCAGAAGTTCTAGATATATAGCATTTTTTAATAAATTAGCCGTATGCATTTGATTTGTTGAATTGCTACTTTGTATGAATTTTACACTTCACAGTGAAATGTCGAGTTTCCCAAAGGAAGATTTCGTTACCTTGTGGGACCAAGAGGTCAGACTTATCAAATATCTGAAAATATTTACTCATTTGTGCGGATTTCACGGATATACAGCCAGCGTTTAATGCTATTACCAAGCTTAACGGAAATAGAGACACTATTGGAGGTATGAGTAGCATGGGTAAATTTTTAAGAAACAGAGGTAAAAAGAAACACTTCACTTTTAGCTTACTGTAATTACGCATGTAGAAAATCTCACAAATCTACAAGAAAAGCCTACGCATTTATTTTTATTCTGTTTATGCTATGAAATACGAATATAGTAGAACTATTACTGAACTCCGAAAGCAATAAAATGGTGGATAATTAAATGTTGAAGAACTGAAAAAATTTGCCATGAAGAATCATTACTCATTTTAGTCATGTTTTAAACTAGTCAAACTTGCTCATTCAACCGATGTTTACTAATGATGATAATATTTGTCACATTAATATTGCATATCTAAACGAGATATTTTCCCGTTAGTATACAAATAGTTTCTCAAGTTGGTTCGTAATTTGCCCTTTAGAAAAAGGCATCAACATTTATCCTACAGACGGTCTAGGAAAAGAGAATCATTTTAATTAAGATCTCTGATACTAAAAACCATTACTTTTTTTAAAATCTCGGTTAAACTCTCCTTTATTTGACAAGAGCCCCGTTACTACACAAGTATGTATCTATTCAAGGGTTTAATATGCAGTAACTAGAATTCATGCTGTGCAATAACAAAGCAGAAGCGCTTCTTTCGGACAATTTTTACTGAAAACTGGAAGACAAAGGCTCCGTTATCACACGGTAGTGATCTAGTCACGAGTGTGATATACCATGACTAAGATGCATTCCGTGCAAAAACAGAGGCAAAAGAGACTAAATTCTTTATAGGTTAATGTCTAATGGTATGCAAAATTGCATACTAGGATGCGTAAGCTTGTGTATACCAGGAAGCAAAAGAACATGCAGTGCGTTTTTCTCCAATATAAATGCAAACGTTACCATTAAAACAGCTTTAAATAGTCCGCATTGTTGTCGATAGTTCCCATTGCCTAGAAAAAAGTTCTTGTACTTTCAATTGCTGAAGTAAGAATAACTTTTTTTTATACCCATTTAACAAATTACTATCATTAGGCTTATAATTTATTAAACAATTTAATTGTCACATCAAAAATTATAGGGCGACATTTAGATTTGCAGATAGAATATCTTTGAAACTAAAATTGCAGAATCTGTTGAATTTCTATTAAAGTATGCACAGAAATTAACTACACTCCTGTCCATAAATTAAGGATAATTCAGAATCACACAGAACTTGAACTCTAAAATAAAAGTTTCACCTGTAGAATTATCATACACATCTTGAAGAATAATAAGCAAATTACAAGAAACCACCAAATGGCGTGGATAGGACGTTACAATGACGAGAGTGTAAGAGAGGGGTATATAAGGAATGGTGGCAATGAAGTAAAATTGTTCACAAGTGCTTTAAAAGCCTTTCAGTGCAATAACCGCATAGTTATGGCACAAAGGAAGCATTTGGATGATTTTTTACATGGTAGAATTATCGGACGACTGGAATGTGGACGTACCCAGCTGAAAGTATCCGAGGAACTTGGAATCGCCTAGAGTGTCATCTCCAGGCTTTGACAATGATTCCAAGATGATGGTAATGTGAGTAGATGTTACAGCACATGTCGCCCCTGAGCTACAACGCCGAATGAGGACCGGTATTTAGCAGTTACTGCCAAAAGAAACAGACGGAGCACAACATCAGACCCGTCTCGTCAGCTCTCTTCAGCTACCGGTACGACAGTTTCAAGGCAGACCGTGTACATACGCTTAGGGCACATTGATCTATATGCTCGTAGGCAGGTCAGATGTGTTCCACTTACCGCAACTTACTGTCGCCTGCGATTAACCTGGAGTAGAGAGTACGCATTGTGGACACCGCAACAGTGGTCTGGTGCGATGTTTTCCGATGAGTCCAGGTTTAGTTTGCAGTCTGATTCTCGCCGGACTTTTATATGGAGAGCGCCAGGTACAGGATGACTCGTTTGGGGAGGAATTATTCTTGGTTTCAGAACTGACCTGCATGTTCAGCGTGTAACGATGACAGGAAACATCTATCGGGATGTCATTCTGGAACAACATGTACGTTTGTTTCGGGGCGCCATGGGTGCTGAATTTCTGTTCATGGATGACAACGGCCGTCCTCACCGTGCAAACATTGTAGACGAATGCCTTCAATTAGAGGATATCCCCCGTATGGATTGGCCAGCATACTCACCGGACTTGAATCCAATAGAGCATGTGTGGGATATGCTGGGCCGACGAATTGCAGCCCGTCAACCCCCTCCCACCTGTCAACCGGAACTTCGGAGGGCATTGCTTGATGAGTGGTGTAATATTCCAAAAATTACTAACGCGTATAGAACCTCTCCAACCTCAGCTTTGCTAATTCTAAGTGGACTAGAGCCGACCTACCTGGTAGCAGCAAGGGAAGTCACATTTACAAAAATCACATGGCTCAAAATTAATGCATCTTTTCATCATCACACATATCAACATAATGATTTTCAAGAATCAATTTCACAGTGGAGTGAACCGCCATGGGCCAAACCATCACAAATTTTAAAAAATACAGAACAAAGAAACGGTGATCTTCACATTTATACAGACGGATCAAAATTGGACAATAGGGTAGGCTCAGCCTTCGTAGCATTTAACAACGAAACAGAAATTCACACATGGCAAGCAAGCCTTCAAGGCCACAACTCAGTATTCCAAGCTGAACTTCATGCAATCCTCAATTCCTTAATATGGCTCATAAATGCTAACTATAAAAGAATTAACATCTTCGCGGACAGTTATTCATCTCTCACAGCCATCAACAGATTTTTTAACAAAAATAGTCAGGTTCAAGATATCAGAAATATATTATACACAATCAACAACAAATCAATCAGCCTATTGTGGATCAAAGCACATGTCGGCAACAAGGGTAACGAACGTGCCGACTTTCTTGCCAAAGAAGCGACAAAGCAAACAATGCATCAATCCCAATTAAAAGGCCCAACAAGCCTACTGAAAAGACAACTAAAATTGAATAGCCTCAAGATCTGGCAAGAAGAGTGGGACACTCAGCTTACAGGAAGAAGAACCCATCAATTTCTTCCAACAGTGTCAACGAAGATGTTCATAAATACATATCTAAACTACTTTGTAACGGGACATGGTCCCTTCCCCGCGTACTTATACAGGTTCAATATTAAAGATACGGACAACTGCATTTGTGGTGAAACTGGCACGCCGGAACACTATCTCTTCTCCTGCTCTTTAACAGACTCAAATCACGTTCTCCAACCAAATCCAGATACATATGCAACCTGGGCACAAAATGCAGCATTCTCCAAAACAATAAAGGAAAAAATTATTAAAGTGATGGACTTTGTAACCCATAATATAGACTACATTACACAATAGAAACAAAAAGCATGTTCTTAATCTATTATTGTATCTATATCCCCTAACAGCTTGTGTAATACTAATTACCATACGCAGCCACTTCCTTTAAATAATTGTGTTAACAATTTTATTGTACATATGTAAATATCAGTAATCTTTCTCTTAGTTGTCTAATTTTTGTTTTGATTTTCTATAATGATAGATTACTATAAGTAGTTTTAGTAGAGTGATTGCTGCCGATGGCCATAAAATGTGTGCTATTCGCCAGGAATCACTGAAACAGGACTAAAGCAAGAGTTCTTAGAACTCCTCACGATTGAGAGCTGTTCTGGTGTGTTTATATGCACCAGACAACTCCCAAAGCGGAACGAACCCAGTGATTATCACTGATTATCAACAGTGTACTCAGCCAAAGGGCTGCTTGCGTTGCCCAGAGTGGTTCTTCAATCCTCCCTTTCCGTAGATGTGCACCCAACACTGAAATCTCGTTAACTCGGGAAGGCCAGTGGCACGCCTGCGGCGTTCAAGTTCAAGATCAGATTGATAATTTGATACTCAGCATGCCTAGGCGTTATAAGGCCTGTATTGCATCGTCCGGGAGACATACTCTATATTAACCATCATACTAACCATGTTATACTGTTTTGTAAATAGGTTCTTTTTTGAAATTTGCTTCAGGGAGTAAAAATCGCAATTTTTATTAATTATGTCAAACATATAGCATCTTTTTTGCTCTTTACCTTTTGTTCAATAAATAGACTTTACAAATAAGTCAAATTTGTTTTGCTTCCGTCTCTTTCTTTGCCTGAACTTCATTATCCTTAATTTATGGACATGAGTGTAGTTACGAGTTTAATATACAACGATTAACATGCATGGAAAATGTAATAACAAAGCCAAGAGGAATCGTAAACTTCATAGGTCAAGTTATTAAATTTCTAGGAGTAGCTTCCTGTAAATGGCCTTGATTAGTAAAAAGGTACAAGAAAGTTCATATTGGAAGAATCCTTAAATAATTCAGAGTCCGATTAGCGTACCATATCCATTCTCTTTCGAAATCCATGCATCGTATGATTTGCTATAAAGATTACAACACTATTCAAATAACAATCTCAGTTTTTTTTTACTAAGGATACAATTTCAGGAACCAAGTTAATGTTACTACAATAAATAAGTACAGCTCATTGCAAAATTCGTCCATTGCAAGCGACTTTTAATACATAGCTTACATCTCATGGTGGTCAATAACAGTCGATTTTACACTAGGAAATATTTGGGTCTCACTGAAATCAGAGGATTTCAGATCCGATTTTGTTCTTTGATTGTTTATTACTCGAAGACAAAGCATTTTTTATCGCACGGAATTAGTCTCGTCACTAGTGTAATATACCACGACTAAGATGCATTCCGTGTAACAGAGCCAAAATAGATTAACGTTAAGAACTGTTTTTTACCGGATACAAGCTTGCATGGCAGGATGCGTAAACTTGCGTATAGCAGGATGCAAGAGAACATTCAATTCTTTTACGTTTTCCCCCAATACTATCGTGTCTAAAAAGTAAGACCAATTTTTTTTTTCTTTCAAAAACTCTTCATTTATTCTTCCAAATTTATTTCATCGCCTTCAAAGTGATGCCCTCCGGACACAATGCACGTATGCCCACTTTTTTTCCCACTCCTCAATGCATGCCAAAAAGTCATCGGCAGGAATGACCTTCAAAGCGCGCGGCAAGTAACGTTGAATCACTTCAGTCGGCTCAAAACGGTGTAACCGGAGTCGTTGTCCGAGTTTAAGGAATAGCCAGAAGTCGCACGGGGCGAATACGATGGTGTTGGAACGATATGGATTTCAAAATGTCACGAAAAATTAATGCATTGTGAGATAGGGTAATCAATGTTTTCGGTACCAATCGACATTTGACGAATAACATGTAATTGACAGATCTTTTTGAAATTCCTACATCAGCAAGGACGCCAATTGTAAATCGACACTATACATTTAATTTTTGGACGCGAACTCAGACTTTCTTTCGATAAAGGAATGCTCACCAAATGCGTTGTTCGAACATTCTATACGTTTCCTCAAACAAAATTGAATGCAAGTTCTTTGCTCAATTAATTCAGACATTTAAAAAATCGCCGGAATCAGTTTTTGCGTTTCACAAATCCAAACGTAACTCAAACACTAAGGAATATGTTGACGTCAAATTTCACACAGATGTCAAGGACAGTGCCAGCAACCTAAAAAATAATTTCATAAGACCCGGCCATTTTAAACGGTCTTACTTTTTGGACATAGCAGTATAAATACCTACGTTGCCATTAAAAGAGCATTCAATAGTTTCCATTGCCTAGAATAAAGATTTCTTCAATTTGATTTTGCAATTGCTGAAGTAACGATGTCTTTTGTATATTTACACCCATTTAATAAATTTTTATCTTAGGCTTAAGTGATTCAGAGTCCCATTATCTTACCATATCCATTCACTTTCGAAGTCCATGAAGCGTACGATTTGCTGTAAAGTTTACAATACCAGGATTCATATAACTTGGTCCATTTTTCAAATGAGAATGCAGTTTCAAGAAGAATCAAGTTAACGTTAATACAGTACATCTTGTCGTAAAATTTGTCAATTGCAAGATAACATTTGGGCTGACTGAAAACAAACGAACGTTTTCAGATCAGATTTTACGAATTTGTTCATTACTTGAAGACAAAGGCTCCTTTATCGCACAGAGTGTAGATCTAGTCATGAGCCTGATACACCATGACCAAGATCTACTCCGCGCAACAACAGAGCCAAGAGAGGCATTAACCTATAAAGGCTAAGTTCAGAACTTCATGGCTAATATGTAAACTTACGTGGCTTTGATGACAAGAAACTCCGTTACTGGGTGAAGTTAATCTAGTCAAGAACAAAATTTAACATGAATAACAATCACTTAAAGAAACAAACTAGGCAAGATCTATGAATTTAATACCAAGTTTCTTACGGATGCACCTCAAGATCTGGGAATAAATTAGCGCTTCGAAAAAACTGTCATAAAATAGCAATAATCACATTTGTATGCTTTCCAAATTGCACAATTTACTTAATGCCGCTTCAAACTTCATATTTTATTCAAAGTTATCAAATGGAAGCAGAGTTGTAATAATTTTTTAATCAAAATTATAGCTTTTAATTGACTGTGGCAACTTGTATAACAATGAAATTTTTATTGCAACGTGCAGGAAAATCTTCACACATAAAGTATTATTATCCTCCTTACATATAATTATCGTCTAGTTTGAAAAAATTGGTGAAGTAAAAGTTTGCACATAAAAACGCGATAAAAAAAAGTTTCTTTTCTTAGAAATGAAAGTCATTAAATCGTCAAATACAAACTTTGCCTCAAACCTGTACGCTGTTTATTGAAGAGAACTCCATGACATATCCTAGTTCTTCATATTAATCCATACAAACGCAATGAATTTTTCTTTGAATACTTGTAAATACCGTAATATTCAACGTAAACTTTATAATACTTACAGCTTACTTTAGTTTCACGTAAATTTAAGAAAACTTTAACTCAAATGATTGCTACGCAATTAAATAACCACTACATTAATTGAACTCAAAATATTTCGTTGGTTTCTGTGGGATACGATGCATTACTTTGATACCAAAAGTATATATAGTTCAACTCATTCAAAATTATCCTTTTACGGAGCTCACGACATCACGAGAAGCCAACAATTAACAAGAATGAGAAAATTTCCCTTGCGGCCTGTTTAAAATATACTGGCCAGCCTGCTGTCTGAGTGTTTTATAATGTTATTTTTCAAGCTGAAACTATTTTACTTGCATTTGCTTAAATAACGATACCATTTTCATCATTATTTTACTGATCTATTAAGAATTTTATGTGGGGAAAACGACACTAGATTATTAAATTGAAAAAGAAGAGACGTGCTTCTTAAAACATATTAGAAACCAATCTTTTTATAAAATAATGATTGAATGGATCCCATACAAACAGTCTCACTGTAACGAAGGGATTGATTCAAAGATGACCAAAAATGATTTAATTAATTAATGAAAGATTTAATGTACGGCTAACTAAATGATATTCTAGTGAGTTTTTAGAGACGTTTTACAAGGACTGTATGCAAAAGGAAATACTGTATGATCGAATTCATATAATTTCTCGCTCATTTCAAATTTATGAGACACTTTGACAGAAGTGGAATGAAGCATAAGATCCTTGGACAGAAGGCCTTGGCTGCTTAAACTGATATGGTTAAGGATATGGTTTCGAAGCCCAACAACCTAATCAAAACAGGAATTTTCTATATCTGGAGAGGATGGACACAATAAAATTGTAGATGGAAATGTCATCCGGATACAATTCTTTGGGGTGCTTGTTCCAAAATATTGTGGAAAATTTGGGTATCGTGTAACAAACCTCCCGGTTATGCATCCTGGATAACACTGTAACCTATATATGTTCTAAAGTTTAGAAGTTCCTTAGGTTAAAAGTTCCGTACAATACGGAAACGATAAAAGTTTCAGTAGATTTTAAATATATATATATATATATTTCACAACAAAAAAATAATATTGTTCTCAATTTTTTTAATAAAGAGAATAAAAGGGATACCCAAAAATAAATAAATAAAAATAATTTCTTGATTAATTTTTTGATTCTCTAATTTAACTTGTATCCTTTACTCTTTTCCCTTTCATCTACAATTCATACAAACACTTGTTTTTATTAAGATGCAATTCAATAGGCATAGAGCAGCTTAGCGATAGGTTATTTATACACAAGATTTTGAATTCCACCAAATAATATAGCAAAAATAATATAGTTGGTCCAAAACCCAACTATTGCAACAGGAATTCGAAGCTCAATAAGTTCCAGTATGAAAGCTTGGAACAGGACATGATGAGATTACGAACCGGATTGTCTCCATGAACCAAAAGAGCATTATACAGGCCAGAAAATAACCGTTGATTCGAGAAGGTGAGTAATATCTTCCCCCGGAAGGGTGTTATTCTATTTATTGTCAAGAGGGTACAAGGGTATTGTTCTCATTCACTTAATTGCTTATTATTGCTTATGCAGAATAGGGTTCCCGCGATATCGTAATCTTCGTAAAAGTATAATTGTGAATATTTTGAAGGATACTTTTGGCATCGAAGTAATATATCATATCCCGCAGAAGCCAACAAAGTATAGTAGTTAAATTAATGCATTGTTAAATTAAATAGCAATAATTAAAGTCGTGTTGCTCTCAATTGAAACTGAAGTAAGCTGTAAGTATTATGAACTCTACAATGCATATTACCGTATTTACGAGTATTTAAAAGAATGTCATTGTGTTTGCATATATTAATGTTAAGTCATGGGGTCAAGTCATTTGGTTAGGTCATGGTTTTTTTTTTAATAAACAACTTGCAGATTTCTGAGACCAAAAGTGTGCATTCGATGATTTCATATTTAACACTGATATCAAATGAACGTGTTAATCGCGTTTTTATGTGCTTACTTTTCACTTTGCAGTTATTTCCAAGCTAGTCTCTAAATATAACGCGAGAAGGATAGATTTACTTCATGCATGAAGACTTTGCTGCAAATCTTAGTATAAGTTAGATGCTTAATAAAATGACAGCTCTTAAATAACTGCGTCAAGTTGTATAACATTCGTTTCTGTTTTCGGTGAGTGATATCCAAATGTGTAATCGACAGTTACTGAATTCCAAGAGTTATAAGCTATATATTAAAATTCATTGTGGAATGAAATGGGTTTCATTTTTGGCGAAAGGATCACGAAGAATCAATGCAGTGTGAGCTGGCGCTTTCAGTGGTTTCGGTACCAATCGAGATTTGACTCATTTGAGGCCGAAAATGGAATGGACCGATCCGTTTGAAATTCCAACATAATCCGCAAGACCTTTAATTGTAAATCCACGGTTTGCAAGCACCAAATCTTTTAATTTTTTGATCATTTGGACTATGTTTTGTTTATATTGAATCCAATTGATAAATCCACGAAATAAAATAGGACAATGAGTTATTTTTAATTTACACTTTTAAAAAATGTTAGTCATTTTATTTTCATAATTTTTTCTTTATTTAAGTAATAGTCATCAAAAATACTTATTTTAATTAGATATGTAATAAATGCTTAGTTTATTATAAATGGCAAATTTGTAATCAATATTTTTTAATAAATTGGTTATCTTCATTGTTGTTGTTTTAATTCTGATGCAATACAGAGACAGTTCATATTTATGCCATAAGCAAGGACTGCACAACGTTTCTTATTCAACATTTCTTACGTTCAATGTTTCTTACGAGCGTGCGTTCAACGTTTCTTATTCTGCATTAAATAGCGAACTCTAAGCATTTCTCCATAGGGCATTGCACTTGGGTCCAATTACTTTTTAGGTATACTTGATACGCTGTTTTAAAATCTGCAAAACGTTTATTTCATGAAGCATGCTATAAAAAATTAATCAATTAATTAGTTGCCGTTCTAATGCAGCTGGCAATACAGAGATTGTTAACCTTTATGTCATAATCAAGGGCAGCACCGCTGTTACTCATTTAGCACTACCCCACAACACTCCTCGATCCTATTAGAATGGTGACCTACGGTTTAAAGTGGATTCCGAACCACTACAAACATCTATGGCACCACCAGAACTCGAACCCGAATCTGTGGTACCGAGCGCTAGACATTCTGTCATCAGGCCCCTTAATATTGTTATTCCTTTCTCTGTTAATTACTGTTCTCGTTTCTCTTCCAGAATCTAAACCTGCGGAGTGCCCTACCACGTTTGAAGAAAGAGAAAAAAGGCTGCAGAAGGAGTACTCGTGCGTCGAGAATCTCAACCAGGAGAGAATATCTCCGAGCGATACGTGATGAGAAGGAGGATCACTCCAGCAGCCGAGGGTTCCAGTGCATCAGTGGCCAGAATGTCTCGTCTCTTCAAGTGTCCCTACTGCAATTACTCGTCGAACAGGAAAGATAATCTAACTCGCCATGTCAACGTGCATTCGCCTCTGAATCGCTATTGCCCAAAATGTGACTTACAATTTGCTTCGTACAAAAAATATCAGGCAAGTTTCTGTAACCGAATTGAACGAAAAAAAATCTATGCCTTCAATAGAATGCGATTCCTAATTTAGGGTCAGGAGGTGTCCAGTTAGGTTTTGAAGTCGATGCAATTTTCAATATGTATAGTTTATTTTTCAAAAATTGTATAAATATTCAGTAGAGAGTCCTGTTATAACTATTGCCATTGCCATAAATTTAATACATTCATTTAAAGATAAAATTCATATAAATCATTAATAAACATAAATAATGAAAATTTGATCTTCTAAAATTGCTATTAATGTTTATTAGTTTGTGTGTCTTCTGAATATTTAACATATACCTATTTTGTAACTTTATATTCAATTAGTAATTGATTTTGTTTGCTTAAATGCGATAAAAGAATACAAGAAAATAGTTTAACGAAAATTTAGTTCAGGGAAAGTGAAGATGATTTTAACTTTTAATTGCCAAAAACAAATTTTTATAACTGCAATTTAAGTGAATACGAGAGTTCTAAAATAACTGACAGTGAATTCAAGCACGCAATATATGAAATAAATGTTATTAACAACGAACAATAAAATAAAATAACCTACAAATTAATGAGCTAATATTTAGCAGTGAGGTTATACTTGAACATGTTGGAAATTTATATAAAAAATATGTGTAGTATGTCAAGTATCAAAAATATGTGTAGTATGTC
>BPLQ01008536.1:852920-873160 GCA_021605075.1 Caerostris darwini
AAATAGATTGTTCTAATATATCGCTAGTAGATTTTAAATAGATTGTTTTAATATATCGCTAGTTTTCTTCATAGTTCTTGCGGTAGATTCATGTAAACGAAAATGCTTTCCTTTCTTCGTAAATGTTGCGAAGAAGTTTTTCTACATACGACATTTAGCCGTAATGTGGAGACATTTGATGTTATTTTAACAAACGTTGTTGTCTTTTTAACATCTTGTGGAGGGATCGCAGGAATTCGTGATGTAACGCAGTAGAGTTGCATAAAGTATTTAAAATGTATGAAGGGTTAAAACAGAATGACTGACATGAATCTGCTTCAAATCTCAAAAGGTGATAAGATTTTTTTTATTATATTTGTGCTGCCAAATATAATATAGTGTTACTCAATTGATCACAAGGAAGTAATTCAAATAAATATAAATAAATAAACTAAAATGAAATCTCATATGTGTAAAAAAAAAATCCGTATAAAATAAATTTAGTACACATAAAATCCTCAAAGTTATAATATGCAAGCCTAAAATAAAGGCAGTAATAAATGCGTATTATAAACATAAACTATAGAAGTAACTAAGAAAATATACAAAATTGACTTTCGATAACAAACTCCTTTTGTTATTTATTTTACTGCTATCTTTTCAAAATGGTCAGTAAATTTGAGTCTATTTTGATTGATTTTGTTGTAAAAAAAGTGTACAAACCAAGAATGGGAGTTTATTACTCTATAGTATATGGTTTGGTTCGTCACTCTATTGTCATTTTGTGCACACATCGGCTAATTAGACCGGAACCTACAGTTTAATGTGAATTCCGAACCCCTAACAAGCATCCATGCTACCGCCAGGATTCGAACTTGAAGCCTATGGTGCCATAGCCCAGCCTATTGGCCATCAGGTCGTCGTTATTCTATCTGAGATTTATAGTCATTCCTCTTAATATTATTTTATATTTCAATAAAAGTAACTTAAATATAAATACGAAGCACAAGTTCAAAAGTTTTTAAATCAATTCGATATCTCAAATCAATTAACTTTCAAAAATATTAATAAATAAATAAAATACAATTCACTAATCACGTTTATCCATTGAATGTTATTTATGAGTTTGCTGCATCCCAAATTTTGGTATTTATAATTACTCAATTTCAAACTGAAGGCATAATAATAACATATAACAAAAAAAAGGGTGGAAATTAATTATTAGAAAAACAAAATATACATTTCCTTTTAACTTACAGAGCTAAGCGTCTGTTTTCTTTCTTATATTTAATGTTATTCGCAATAAATAATTCTCTACATTTTTTAAGATAATGGAAAGTTAGTTCAATTAATGTATTAAAAACCTTAAAATATTCACTGGTGTCGTAAAGACACTCTAACTTCAAATAAAATTTATTCCGTAAAGTTAATTTCAATAATTATTTTCTTTTAAACTCTATTTTATCTGGTATTCACAGCTATTTCAGTTATGTAGTAAATTCGCGCTAAAATTTTCGAAAATTATCTTAAGACATGATGTTCGTAGCACATTGAGTGTATTTGTCATGGCTGAACAAAATCATCCAAATATTTCTATATGACAAATTAGTTTCTTTCTGATGTTTGGAACAGAATTTTGAACTTTATCCGTTATGAGATGTATTATAATTACTACGCTGCCCTCTCTACAAGAATATTTGCGGCCTGATGGTCAATTGGCTAGCTCTCTGGCCTCTGCTACCACAGGCTTCAGGTTCGGATGCTGGCGTTGGCATGGATGTTTGTTGGTGGTTCAGAATCCACGTTAAACTGTAGGTCCCTTTCTGTTTAGCCCTCGTGTGCACAAGATGATCGTAGATCGACAAACCAAACCAAACCAAACTACAAAAATATTTCTCACGCCCCCCTTTTTACTGGCCTCTGGGACGAGTTTACTTTCTTCCTATGTATTCAAGTACTGCTTTTCAAACAATCATTGAATCCATTGAAATTTATATAATTGAATAATGAAAGAGAAAACATTCTGAACTCCTTGAAAATGTTTAAATTTAGCGTTTGAGTACGAAACACAAACAAAAATGATATTTTTCGTCAGAACTCTATTCTTCTCTCAGTACTTCGATTTCCAATAGACACGTCTCTCACTCCAATGCAGGTAGATGACTATGGAGTTTTTGCTGAGTAGATGATAGTGTTAAAGTAAGAGCGTGGAAAACCATTTCAAATTTTGCCCGTTAGGTCGGGGCAACAATTGCAAACGTTAATCGTTGTAGACACCAAGATTTCGAATTTAAGCATTGTGTAATGCAGTTACAGTATGCTGTTGTTGTTCTAATGCCATAAGCAAGGGTCGATGTTACTCATTTAGCATCATGGGGCACGTGTAGTTTGAAGATATGCTACGGACGCGAGCAACAATACCCCCGGAACACCTTAGAACAGGACCTACGGTTTAAAGTGGATTCCGAACCACTACAAACATCCATAGCACCGCCGCGATGTACCTAAAAAGGAACTCGAAAACTGTGGTATCGAGCGCCAGATCGCTAGCCTACTCGACCATTCAGGCCATTCCTCTATTTATCTCTATTCGCGATAAATTGAACAAACCTATCCGAATTCTCTTTAGTATCATCTGTCGTTAATACATTTCGTATACTCGCCGTGTAAACTTCTACTCTATAATGCGTATATGCGTCCAATAATAACATGCGATTTAGGTTTGGTTATCAGCCGCAAAGTCTAACATCTGTATAACAAATCGAATCCAAAATAAAATACTTCGTATGATCATAAATGCCCCTTGGTTCCTTCTAAATAATGATGCATATTACGCAATGCAAAATATTTCGAAATATGTATGTAATTTCGAAATATCCTTCGCTTAATATTCCGATTCTCTCAAATTTCATTCAAAAACCCGCTCAAAATTTTTATTCCAATCCCCCAATTATTAATAACGATGTGATCAAAAGACTGCCTGATTACGATATCGAAAATCCTAAAAATGCAAAACGTCCGTAAACTGCACTTAATTCTTAGTTTTGACTTGTATCTTGCCCTCCAGCTAGTCTGAATTTAGAAAACACTTCTCCATTCAAAGCTCTGACCTAGTACTTTGTTCCACTGCAGACTATCCACGCCAAACTAGTTTTTGCAATTATTTCGTCTAACTGAGTAATTTTTTAGTTCGCATTTTCATTCTTTAAAGTTTTTTTTTTTTTTTTCATATTTATACATCTTTTTTTTTTTTTTTATTTATTTTTATGTTAAACTATTATTATTCCTAATAGTCTTTACCGTTCTTTTCTTGCAAAGCATTTCTCCATCGTCTAAAAGCTTATCGAAGCATTTCTCCGTCGTCTAAAAGCTTATCGAAGCATTTCTCCGTTGTCTAAAAGCTTATCGAAGCATTTCTCCATCGTCTAGAACAGGGGTCGGCAATCTGCGGCTCGCGAGCCCCATGCGGCTCTTTGGATGTGAAGCTGCTGCTCTTTAGTTCCATACGCAAATATTATTTATTTTACTAGAAAAAAAAACTTTAAAAATCGTTCTGAATCGATTAACGAGGATTAGGCACCGATTCTATCTCTCAGCCATTTGTACTCGCTTTTCTCCGCACCCCTCCCCCGTGACACGCGTCGTCAGTCCATCGGAAGATCTCGAATGGAGTGGAAAATTTACAGATTTTAAAAGCAAGTTGGAGGTCCAGAAATGTATGTACGTAACGCAACAAAAGTGGACAGCTTTAAAAGAAATGCCGCGAATTGAGGCAATTATAGTCGACGCATGCAATAGTCTTCCAGATTGCTACAGTGAGGTGAAGTTGGCATTTGGAGTGCTGACTATCTTCGGATCGACATATTCGTGCGAGCAAGTGTTCTCTTGCATGAATATAATTAAAAGTAAAGTAAGAAGCCAACCAACAAATGAAAAGTTAGAGTCGTGTTTGCAATTTAAAACAACAAGTTATAAGCCAAATGTATCCAAAGATTCTAAAACCATGCAAAGCCAACGCTCCCATTGAATTTATTTGCTCAAATGTATGTTATTGTTTTTTTTATTTTAAGTACAAGTTAAATTGTATAGTAAAGTTTAAGTAATTATCTAATAATGCCATATATATATTATCTAATTTGTTGTGAAAAACTTTACTTATATATAAATAAATAGCTATTTTTTCTTATGAATAAATAGATTAGTTTTTTTTTATCAAAAAACTTTATTTCTGAGAGTACTATTTATTTTTGGCAAGAAAAAATTTTGTGGCTCTTTAAAAACTTTGAAATTTTGTAAATTGTAATTTTTGACTTTTCCGACTCACGTTGCCGACCCCTGGTCTAGAAACATGATAGAAGCTAGCGGCTGCTTGCGAGGCCAAGGGCCATGCAAAATCAATCAGTCATATAAATCTCCATAAACATACATATATACAAGTACTAACAGAAAAACTCCGCTTTTCGACTCCAAGAAAATTTTCTGGCCTTTGTATTGCTGTTTTGATTCATGCATACATTCCTGTTTGTAATCTCCTAATGTCCAATTCCAAGCTTTTAATCAGGAATTTAGTGGGTTTCGAACTCCTATTGTAATGGTTGAGTGGCCTAATGGCCGAGTGGCTAACGCTCGATACCACATGCATCGGGTTCGAATCCCGGCTGTGCCATAGATGTTTTAGTGGTTCGGAATCCATTTTAAAACCATAGGTCCCTGTCTCATTTCACCGTAGAGCGTCACAGAGTCCAATCAGACTTCTCTCTCTCATCATTCCCAAACTGTAAAGGGACAATTCAGCTCTAGGCACAATGATGTGGTGTTGTGTAGTAGTAGTAGTAGTAGTATTGTAATGGTTGGGCTTTGAACTCTTATATTATTTTGTGGGATTCGAAATCTTGTGTATAGTCAACCCAACGCGCTACTCCTATGACGCTCCTGATTGCTAAGTAACACGCCAAAATGATACATCCTTCATAATGATAAACCATGATAATCAAGCTAAATAATCATAACGAAAACTACATATATAGATAATATACTAAAACATTTATCGTTATATTTGATGTTTTCCTGTTGCCCTGGAACTTTAACCTAAAGTCATTTAACCTTTTAACCTAAGTTAACCTACATTTTAACTTTAAAAACACGAGATATATAGAAGATTCAAAGTTATGCAGGATGCAAAACTGGGAGGTGTGTTACACGATACCCAAATTTTCCACAACAGTTTGGAACGAGCACCCGCCAAGAATGTTATCTGGAGGACATTTCCATCTACAATTTTATTGTGTCCATCCTCTACAGATATAGAAAGTTCCTGTTAGGATTATGTTGCTAGGGTTCAAAATAATAACCTTAACCATACCAGTGTATACAGCCAACGCGCTAACATGCAGGGGCAGGCTTTTTTGTCGAAGTGTTTCATAAATATAAAATGAGCGTGAAATTATATGAATTTGAACATGCAATATTCCTTATGCATACAGTCCTTTGGAAGCCGGTCCAAGAACTCATTAGAATATCATTTAGTTAAAGGTACATTAAATCTTGCATTAATTAATTAATTAAATAATTATTAGCCAGCTTTGAATAAAGCACTTCGTTAGTGCGATTCTGTTTGTACGGGATGCATTCAATCATTATTTTATAAAAATATTTGTTTCGAATACATTTTGAGAAGCTCATCTCTTCTTTCTCAATTTAATAATCTAGTGTCTTTTTTTTTTTTTTGCACAGAAAATGCAAAATAGATCAATCAATAACGATGAAAAGGATATCATTATTTTAGCTAATGTAAATAAAATAGTTTCAGAATGAAAAATAACATTATAAAACACTCAGACAGTAGGCTAGCCATTATATTTTGAAACAGGATGCAGGGATATCATTCTCATTCTATTAATTGTTTATCACTATTCAGAATAGGGCTCTCGTGGTGTTATTAAGCTTCGTTAAAGTATAATTATGCATTAGTTGAACTGTACTATTGACATCGAAGTAATGCATTATATCTCACAGAACCAACAAAGTATAGTAGTTAAATGAACGTAGTGTTTGTTTAATTATATAGCAATCTAAACTTAAATTGATCCCTAATGAAACTAAAGTAAGCTGTAAGTATAATAAAGTTTACAATGCATATTACTGAATTTACGAGTATTTTAAAAAATGTGTTTGCGTTTATTAACGTTAAGAATTTGGATATGTCATGGGTTTCTCTTCAATAAACAATGTGCAGGTTTTTGAGACCAAAAGGTTGCATTTGATGGTTTGATGTTTAGTACTTCTATTAAAAGAAGCGTGTTAATCACGTTTTCATGTGCATAACTTTCACTTTGCAGTTATTTTCGAGCTTGTCGTTATCTATGTCACGAGAAGGCTAACTTTATTTCATGTATTAAGACTTTGCTGAAAGTTGTAGTATAAGTTAGATTCTTAATAAAATGACAGCTTTTAATTGACTGCGTCAAGTTGTATAAGAATTCTTTAAACTTTGGTTCCACTTGGAAACGTTGCAAAATATGAAGTTTGAATCTGTATCAAGTAAATCGTGCTATTTGGAGAATGTACAAGCACGATTATTATTTCATGACGGTTTCCGAAGTCTTAATTTATTACCATATTTTGATGTGCTGATATCGCTTTCATGGGTAAGAAACTTGACATTTAATTGTTAAATTTTAAATCTTGTTTCTCCAAGTGAGTGTTATCCCTGCTACGTTATGATCTCGACTAGATGAATTTCTTACATTACGAGTTCCTTGACATCAAGGTCACGTAAATTGACATGCGATTAGACATTAAGTTCTTAATTTAGCCTTTATAGGTTGATGTCTCTTTCGGCTCTTGTTGCACGGAATGAATCTTAGTCATGGTATATTACACGTGACTAGATCATACTCTGCGCATTAAAGGGACCTTTGTCTTCGAGTAATGAACAAACTTACAAAATCAGATTAAAAATATATTCGTTTCTAATTTCAGTAAGTGTGACCCTAATGATATCGATTGTACAATCAACAGTTACTGACTTCCAAGTGTTGTAAGATATATATCTGAATCATTGAAGGAGCCTTAAAAAATAAAGATTTCTTTTTCTTTTACCTCCACTTGTCTATGTCATCAAGGCCTCTACTTGCAGGAAACTACTCCTAGAAATTAAATTAATAACTTTCCCTATAATACTTACGATTTCGTTTGGCTCTGTTGTTGCACGCAATATATATTCATCACGATATGTTACACTAGTCATAAGATATTTTACGTGCATAAAGGAGTCCTTGTCTTCGAGTAATGAACGATTTAAGAACAAACTCGCAACATCAGATTAAAAAAAATTCGTTTCTGTTTTCAGTAAGTGAGACCTAAGTGATTAATCGACAGTTATTGATTTCTAAGTGTTGTAAGCTACACAAATTCGATTGCAATGGACGAATTTCGTAACAAGTTGTACTGCATTTACTGTAGTAACATTATCTCGATTCTTCCAAAAGTACATTTTGAGAGGGCATTATTCCGAAGAAGATAGATTAAATATTGAACATGGAAGCTGAGGGCATTTTTTGAAAGAAAAAAAAATTCTCGCGTAATTTTTGAATCTATTAGAGAACACTTAAATAGAAAAAATATCGATTCTCATGAAATATGATTTATTCTAAATATTTTAATAATGTTCTAATGATTTTTATGTTGCTTATTAAAATGATTACAGTATATAACGATTGTTCACAAGTTTAAGAAATTACAAAATGCATTCGTTGTTGTTCTATTGCAGATGACACTACAGAGACAGTTAATCTTTATGCCATAAGCAAGGCCTGCACCACGTTTCTTATTCAGTTCGTTTTTGAAAGCAGTGAACTGTAAGAACACCTCCATAGGGAATTGAACTTGGGTCATTAAATTGTTAGGTATACATGATCAGGCTGTTCTTAAAATTTATAAAACGTTTATTTTATGAAACAAGCTATAAAAAATACATCAATTAATTGTTGTCGTTCTAATGCAGCTGGCAATATAGAGATAGTTAACTTTTACGTCATAAGGAAGGGCTGCACCGCTGTCACTCATTTAGCACTACACAGGGGGCTTTTTTTTTAAAGAAAAAAAAGTGTTTGTGATAACTGATAAATAGCAAATTAAAAACCATAGTATGAAAAATAAAACATCTCACTTTATAAATATTTTATTTTAGTATGAATCATTAATAAAATACAATGCAGAAGTAGATCCTTATAAGAAAATATAATACGGAGAAAAAATTATATTTACTTTTTTCTCTAATTTTGTGTATAGTATAACATTATTAAGAGCATAACATTAAAATAAATTTTTAAAGTAAAAAACAATTGTTTACAATGTAACACCTAAATATATTGTATATACTTAGTATTGTTTCTTGATAAAAAAATACCAATATTACAATATAATATCAATCACTTTAGGACTACATTTGTTTTATTAAGAGATAATATTATATTTAACATAGAGCTTTTTCATTTTACAAAAAATTATGATTTTTCAAATAAAAATTTCTTTTTAAATAACTGTGAAATCATAAATTATATCCGAATAATTTCTTCACTAAAAATACCTACTTTTAAAATTAAATAATATATTCTTTGTAGTGTGTCGATTATTCAATACATTACTTTGTTATTATCGATAAGTAGTATCGATTAATCAGTTTATTTCACTAAACTTTCCTTACTCTTTATTTCTGTATCTATATTTCAGACATATTTTTATAGATTATTTTCTCCTGCACTTTGCTACAAAATAATAAAGTTATGCAAAAATTTTGTCTGCGATGTTTTATTAATTTATTTATTGTCATTACATTTTAGAAATTACAATTTATATAATCGGGATCTTGCAGATGTTCACCACCACCTTTTTTAACAGTCAGTCCACTTTTTCTGTGTATGCCCCAAATAATTCTATACACATATATTGCACTGTGTCACAAATGTCTACATTTCTGTTTTTTTTGCATCATTAGCCACAAGATAAAAGTTATTATCAGCTTCCGGTTTGGGAAGATATGGAAGTTTTAAACAATTTCATTCATTTTATGGAATGGCAATCTGAGTAGATAACCAGTAATGTCCAATACACAATAAAATATGTCAAAGAAAGCTATCGGGATCTTGCAGATGTTCACCACCACCTTTTTTAACAGTCAGTCCACTTTTTCTGTGTATGCCCCAAATAATTCTATACACATATATTGCACTGTGTCACAAATGTCTACATTTCTGTTTTTTGCATCATTAGCCACAAGATAAAAGTTATTATCAGCTTCCGGTTTGGGAAGATATGGAAGTTTTAAACAATTTCATTCATTTTATGGAATGTCAATCTGAGTAGATAACCAGTAATGTCCAATACACAATAAAATATGTCAAAGAAAGCTATCGGGATCTTGCAGATGTTCACCACCACCTTTTTTAACAGTCAGTCCACTTTTTCTGTGTATGCCCCAAATAATTCTATACACATATATTGCACTGTGTCACAAATGTCTACATTTCTGTTTTTTTTTGCATCATTAGCCACAAGATAAAAGTTATTATCAGCTTCCGGTTGGAAGATATGGAAGTTTTAAACAATTTCATTCATTTTATGGAATGTCAATCTGAGTAGATAACCAGTAATGTCCAATACACAATAAAATATGTCAAAGAAAGCTATCGGGATCTTGCAGATGTTCACCACCACCTTTTTTAACAGTCAGTCCACTTTTTCTGTGTATGCCCCAAATAATTCTATACACATATATTGCACTGTGTCACAAATGTCTACATTTCTGTTTTTTTTGCATCATTAGCCACAAGATAAAAGTTATTATCAGCTTCCGGTTTGGGAAGATATGGAAGTTTTAAACAATTTCATTCATTTTATGGAATGGCAATCTGAGTAGATAACCAGTAATGTCCAATACACAATAAAATATGTCAAAGAAAGCTATCGGGATCTTGCAGATGTTCACCACCACCTTTTTTAACAGTCAGTCCACTTTTTCTGTGTATGCCCCAAATAATTCTATACACATATATTGCACTGTGTCACAAATGTCTACATTTTATTTTTTTTGCATCATTAGCCACAAGATAAAAGTTATTATCAGCTTCCGGTTTGGGAAGATATGGAAGTTTTAAACAATTTCATTCATTTTATGGAATGTCAATCTGAGTAGATAACCAGTAATGTCCAATACACAATAAAATATGTCAAAGAAAGCTATCGGGATCTTGCAGATGTTCACCACCACCTTTTTTAACAGTCAGTCCACTTTTTCTGTGTATGCCCCAAATAATTCTATACACATATATTGCACTGTGTCACAAATGTCTACATTTCTGTTTTTTTTGCATCATTAGCCACAAGATAAAAGTTATTATCAGCTTCCGGTTTGGGAAGATATGGAAGTTTTAAACAATTTCATTCATTTTATGGAATGTCAATCTGAGTAGATAACCAGTAATGTCCAATACACAATAAAATATGTCAAAGAAAGCTATCGGGATCTTGCAGATGTTCACCACCACCTTTTTTTTTAACAGTCAGTCCACTTTTTCTGTGTATGCCCCCCAAATAATTCTATACACATATATTGCACTGTGTCACAAATGTCTACATTTCTGTTTTTTTTGCATCATTAGCCACAAGATAAAAGTTATTATCAGCTTCCGGTTTGGGAAGATATGGAAGTTTTAAACAATTTCATTCATTTTATGGAATGGCAATCTGAGTAGATAACCAGTAATGTCCAATACACAATAAAATATGTCAAAGAAAGCTGTCGGATCTTGCAGATGTTCACCACCACCTTTTTTAACAGTCAGTCCACTTTTTCTGTGTATGCCCCAAATAATTCTATACACATATATTGCACTGTGTCACAAATGTCTACATTTCTGTTTTTTTGCATCATTAGCCACAAGATAAAAGTTATTATCAGCTTCCGGTTTGGGAAGATATGGAAGTTTTAAACAATTTCATTCATTTTATGGAATGGCAATCTGAGTAGATAACCAGTAATGTCCAATACACAATAAAATATGTCAAAGAAAGCTATCGGGATCTTGCAGATGTTCACCACCACCTTTTTTAACAGTCAGTCCACTTTTTCTGTGTATGCCCCAAATAATTCTATACACATATATTGCACTGTGTCACAAATGTCTACATTTCTGTTTTTTGCATCATTAGCCACAAGATAAAAGTTATTATCAGCTTCCGGTTTGGGAAGATATGGAAGTTTTAAACAATTTCATTCATTTTATGGAATGTCAATCTGAGTAGATAACCAGTAATGTCCAATACACAATAAAATATGTCAAAGAAAGCTATCGGGATCTTGCAGATGTTCACCACCACCTTTTTTAACAGTCAGTCCACTTTTTCTGTGTATGCCCCAAATAATTCTATACACATATATTGCACTGTGCCACAAATGTCTACATTTCTGTTTTTTTTTGCATCATTAGCCACAAGATAAAAGTTATTATCAGCTTCCGGTTTGGGAAGATATGGAAGTTTTAAACAGTTTCATTCATTTTATGGAATGCAATCTGAGTAGATAACCAGTAATGTCCAATACACAATAAAATATGTCAAAGAAAGCTATCGGGATCTTGCAGATGTTCACCACCACCTTTTTTAACAGTCAGTCCACTTTTTCTGTGTATGCCCCAAATAATTCTATACACATATATTGCACTGTGTCACAAATGTCTACATTTCTGTTTTTTGCATCATTAGCCACAAGATAAAAGTTATTATCAGCTTCCGGTTTGGGAAGATATGGAAGTTTTAAACAATTTCATTCATTTTATGGAATGGCAATCTGAGTAGATAACCAGTAATGTCCAATACACAATAAAATATGTCAAAGAAAGCTATCGGGATCTTGCAGATGTTCACCACCACCTTTTTTAACAGTCAGTCCACTTTTTCTGTGTATGCCTCAAATAATTCGATACACATATACTGCACTGTGCCACAAATGCCTACATTTCTGTTTTTTTTCATCATTAGCACAAGATAAAAGTTATTATTATCAGCTTCCGGTTTGGGAAGATATGGAAGTTTTAAACAATTTCATTCATTTTATGGAATGTCAATCTGAGTAGATAACCAGTAATGTCCAATACACAATAAAATATGTCAAAGAAAGCTATCGGGATCTTGCAGATGTTCACCACCACCTTTTTTAACAGTCAGTCCACTTTTTCTGTGTATGCCCCAAATAATTCTATACACATATATTGCACTGTGTCACAAATGTCTACATTTCTGTTTTTTTTGCATCATCATTAGCCACAAGATAAAAGTTATTATCAGCTTCCGGTTTGGGAAGATATGGAAGTTTTAAACAATTTCATTCATTTTATGGAATGGCAATCTGAGTAGATAACCAGTAATGTCCAATACACAATAAAATATGTCAAAAAGAAAGCTATCGGGATCTTGCAGATGTTCACCACCACCTTTTTTAACAGTCAGTCCACTTTTTCTGTGTATGCCCCAAATAATTCTATACACATATATTGCACTGTGTCACAAATGTCTACATTTCTGTTTTTTTTTTTGCATCATTAGCCACAAGATAAAAGTTATTATCAGCTTCCGGTTTGGGAAGATATGGAAGTTTTAAACAATTTCATTCATTTTATGGAATGGCAATCTGAGTAGATAACCAGTAATGTCCAATACACAATAAAATATGTCAAAGAAAGCTATCGGGATCTTGCAGATGTTCACCACCACCTTTTTTAACAGTCAGTCCACTTTTTCTGTGTATGCCCCAAATAATTCTATACACATATATTGCACTGTGCACAAAAATGTCTACATTTCTGTTTTTTTTTTTGCATCATTAGCCACAAGATAAAAGTTATTATCAGCTTCCGGTTTGGGAAGATATGGAAGTTTTAAACAATTTCATTCATTTTATGGAATGTCAATCTGAGTAGATAACCAGTAATGTCCAATACACAATAAAATATGTCAAAGAAAGCTATCGGGATCTTGCAGATGTTCACCACCACCTTTTTTAACAGTCAGTCCACTTTTTCTGTGTATGCCCCAAATAATTCTATACACATATATTGCACTGTGTCACAAATGTCTACATTTCTGTTTTTTTTGCATCATTAGCCACAAGATAAAAGTTATTATCAGCTTCCGGTTTGGGAAGATATGGAAGTTTTAAACAATTTCATTCATTTTATGGAATGTCAATCTGAGTAGATAACCAGTAATGTCCAATACACAATAAAATATGTCAAAGAAAGCTATCGGGATCTTGCAGATGTTCACCACCACCTTTTTTAACAGTCAGTCCACTTTTTCTGTGTATGCCCCAAATAATTCTATACACATATATTGCACTGTGCCACAAATGTCTACATTTCTGTTTTTTTGCATCATTAGCCACAAGATAAAAGTTATTATCAGCTTCCGGTTTGGGAAGATATGGAAGTTTTAAACAATTTCATTCATTTTATGGAATGTCAATCTGAGTAGATAACCAGTAATGTCCAATACACAATAAAATATGTCAAAGAAAGCTATCGGGATCTTGCAGATGTTCACCACCACCTTTTTTAACAGTCAGTCCACTTTTTCTGTGTATGCCCCAAATAATTCTATACACATATATTGCACTGTGCCACAAATGTCTACATTTCTGTTTTTTTTTTATCATTAGCCACAAGATAAAAGTTATTATCAGCTTCCGGTTTGGGAAGATATGGAAGTTTTAAACAATTTCATTCATTTTATGGAATGTCAATCTGAGTAGATAACCAGTAATGTCCAATACACAATAAAATATGTCAAAGAAAGCTATCGGGATCTTGCAGATGTTCACCACCACCTTTTTTAACAGTCAGTCCACTTTTTCTGTGTATGCCCCAAATAATTCTATACACATATATTGCACTGTGTCACAAATGTCTACATTTCTGTTTTTTGCATCATTAGCCACAAGATAAAAGTTATTATCAGCTTCCGGTTTGGGAAGATATGGAAGTTTTAAACAATTTCATTCATTTTATGGAATGGCAATCTGAGTAGATAACCAGTAATGTCCAATACACAATAAAATATGTCAAAGAAAGCTATCGGGATCTTGCAGATGTTCACCACCACCTTTTTTTTTAACAGTCAGTCCACTTTTTCTGTGTATGCCCCAAATAATTCTATACACATATATTGCACTGTGTCACAAATGTCTACATTTCAGTTTTTTTGCATCATTAGCCACAAGATAAAAGTTATTATCAGCTTCCGGTTTGGGAAGATATGGAAGTTTTAAACAGTTTCATTCATTTTATGGAATGTCAATCTGAGTAGATAACCAGTAATGTCCAATACACAATAAAATATGTCAAAGAAAGCTATCGGGATCTTGCAGATGTTCACCACCACCTTTTTTAACAGTCAGTCCACTTTTTCTTGTATGCCAAATAATTCTATACACATATATTGCACTGTGTCACAAATGTCTACATTTCTGTTTTTTTTTTTGCATCATTAGCCACAAGATAAAAGTTATTATCAGCTTCCGGTTTGGGAAGATATGGAAGTTTTAAACAATTTCATTCATTTTATGGAATGTCAATCTGAGTAGATAACCAGTAATGTCCAATACACAATAAAATATGTCAAAGAAAGCTATCGGGATCTTGCAGATGTTCACCACCACCTTTTTTAACAGTCAGTCCACTTTTTCTGTGTATGCCCCAAATAATTCTATACACATATATTGCACTGTGTCACAAATGTCTACATTTCTGTTTTCTGCATCATTAGCCACAAGATAAAAGTTATTATCAGCTTCCGGTTTGGGAAGATATGGAAGTTTTAAACAATTTCATTCATTTTATGGAATGGCAATCTGAGTAGATAACCAGTAATGTCCAATACACAATAAAATATGTCAAAGAAAGCTATCGGGATCTTGCAGATGTACCACCACCTTTTTTAACAGTCAGTCCACTTTTTCTGTGTATGCCCCAAATAATTCTATACACATATATTGCACTGTGTCACAAATGTCTACATTTCTGTTTTTTGCATCATTAGCCACAAGATAAAAGTTATTATCAGCTTCCGGTTTGGGAAGATATGGAAGTTTTAAACAATTTCATTCATTTTATGGAATGTCAATCTGAGTAGATAACCAGTAATGTCCAATACACAATAAAATATGTCAAAGAAAGCTATCGGGATCTTGCAGATGTTCACCACCACCTTTTTTAACAGTCAGTCCACTTTTTCTGTGTATGCCCCAAATAATTCTATACACATATATTGCACTGTGCCACAAATGTCTACATTTCTGTTTTTGCATCATTAGCCACAAGATAAAAGTTATTATCAGCTTCCGGTTTGGGAAGATATGGAAGTTTTAAACAATTTCATTCATTTTATGGAATGTCAATCTGAGTAGATAACCAGTAATGTCCAATACACAATAAAATATGTCAAAGAAAGCTATCGGGATCTTGCAGATGTTCACCACCACCTTTTTTAACAGTCAGTCCACTTTTTCTGTGTATGCCCCAAATAATTCTATACACATATATTGCACTGTGTCACAAATGTCTACATTTCTGTTTTTTGCATCATTAGCCACAAGATAAAAGTTATTATCAGCTTCCGGTTTGGGAAGATATGGAAGTTTTAAACAATTTCATTCATTTTATGGAATGGCAATCTGAGTAGATAACCAGTAATGTCCAATACACAATAAAAATATGTCAAAGAAAGCTATCGGGATCTTGCAGATGTTCACCACCACCTTTTTTAACAGTCAGTCCACTTTTTCTGTGTATGCCCCAAATAATTCTATACACATATATTGCACTGTGTCACAAATGTCTACATTTCTGTTTTTTTTTTAATTCTATACATCATTAGCCACAAGATAAAAGTTATTATCAGCTTCCGGTTTGGGAAGATATGGAAGTTTTAAACAATTTCATTCATTTTATGGAATGTCAATCTGAGTAGATAACCAGTAATGTCCAATACACAATAAAATATGTCAAAGAAAGCTATCGGGATCTTGCAGATGTTCACCACCACCTTTTTTAACAGTCAGTCCACTTTTTCTGTGTATGCCCCAAATAATTCTATACACATATATTGCACTGTGTCACAAATGTCTACATTTCTGTTTTTTGCATCATTAGCCACAAGATAAAAGTTATTATCAGCTTCCGGTTTGGGAAGATATGGAAGTTTTAAACAATTTCATTCATTTTATGGAATGTCAATCTGAGTAGATAACCAGTAATGTCCAATACACAATAAAATATGTCAAAGAAAGCTATCGGGATCTTGCAGATGTTCACCACCACCTTTTTTAACAGTCAGTCCACTTTTTCTGTGTATGCCCCAAATAATTCTATACACATATATTGCACTGTGTCACAAATGTCTACATTTTTTTTGCATCATTAGCCACAAGATAAAAGTTATTATCAGCTTCCGGTTTGGGAAGATATGGAAGTTTTAAACAATTTCATTCATTTTATGGAATGTCAATCTGAGTAGATAACCAGTAATGTCCAATACACAATAAAATATGTCAAAGAAAGCTATCGGGATCTTGCAGATGTTCACCACCACCTTTTTTAACAGTCAGTCCACTTTTTCTGTGTATGCCCTTTTTCTGTGTAAATAATTCTATACACATATATTGCACTGTGTCACAAATGTCTACATTTCTGTTTTTTGCATCATTAGCCACAAGATAAAAGTTATTATCAGCTTCCGGTTTGGGAAGATATGGAAGTTTTAAACAATTTCATTCATTTTATGGAATGTCAATCTGAGTAGATAACCAGTAATGTCCAATACACAATAAAATATGTCAAAGAAAGCTATCGGGATCTTGCAGATGTTCACCACCACCTTTTTTAACAGTCAGTCCACTTTTTCTGTGTATGCCCCAAATAATTCTATACACATATATTGCACTGTGCCACAAATGTCTACATTTCTGTTTTTTTGCATCATTAGCCACAAGATAAAAGTTATTATCAGCTTCCGGTTTGGGAAGATATGGAAGTTTTAAACAATTTCATTCATTTTATGGAATGTCAATCTGAGTAGATAACCAGTAATGTCCAATACACAATAAAATATGTCAAAGAAAGCTATCGGGATCTTGCAGATGTTCACCACCACCTTTTTTAACAGTCAGTCCACTTTTTCTGTGTATGCCCCAAATAATTCTATACACATATATTGCACTGTGTCACAAATGTCTACATTTCTGTTTTTTTTTTTGCATCATTAGCCACAAGATAAAAGTTATTATCAGCTTCCGGTTTGGGAAGATATGGAAGTTTTAAACAATTTCATTCATTTTATGGAATGGCAATCTGAGTAGATAACCAGTAATGTCCAATACACAATAAAATATGTCAAAGAAAGCTATCGGGATCTTGCAGATGTTCACCACCACCTTTTTTTTAACAGTCAGTCCACTTTTTCTGTGTATGCCCCAAATAATTCTATACACATATATTGCACTGTGTCACAAATGTCTACATTTCTGTTTTTTGCATCATTAGCCACAAGATAAAAGTTATTATCAGCTTCCGGTTTGGGAAGATATGGAAGTTTTAAACAATTTCATTCATTTTATGGAATGTCAATCTGAGTAGATAACCAGTAATGTCCAATACACAATAAAATATGTCAAAGAAAGCTATCGGGATCTTGCAGATGTTCACCACCACCTTTTTTAACAGTCAGTCCACTTTTTTCTGTGTATGCCCCAAATAATTCTATACACATATATTGCACTGTGTCACAAATGTCTACATTTCTGTTTTTTTTTGCATCATTAGCCACAAGATAAAAGTTATTATCAGCTTCCGGTTTGGGAAGATATGGAAGTTTTAAACAATTTCATTCATTTTTATGGAATGGCAATCTGAGTAGATAACCAGTAATGTCCAATACACAATAAAATATGTCAAAGAAAGCTATCGGAATCTTGCAGATGTTCACCACCACCTTTTTTAACAGTCAGTCCACTTTTTCTGTGTATGCCCCAAATAATTCTAACACATATATTGCACTGTGTCAAAATGTCTACATTTCTGTTTTTTGCATCATTAGCAGATGTTCAAAGAAAGCTATCGGGATCTTGCAGATGTTCACCACCACCTTTTTTAACAGTCAGTCCACTTTTTCTGTGTATGCCCCAAATAATTCTATACACATATATTGCACTGTGTCACAAATGTCTACATTTCTGTTTTCTGCATCATTAGCCACAAGATAAAAGTTATTATCAGCTTCCGGTTTGGGAAAGATATGGAAGTTTTTTAACAGTTTCAGTCATTTTATGGAATGTCAATCTGAGTAGATAATTTTTTTTTTTGCAGTAATGTCCAATACACAATTATGGATATGTCAAAGAAAGCTTCAAAGGGATCTTGCAGATGTTCACCACCACCTTTTTTAACAGTCAGTCCACTTTTTCTGTGTATGCCCCAAATAATTCTATACACATATATTGCACTGTGTCACAAATGTCTACATTTCAGTTTTTTTGCATCATTAGCCACAAGATAAAAGTTATTATCAGCATCATTTGGGAAGATATGGAAGATTTAAAAGTTATTTTATCAATGTCAATCTGCTTAACCAGTAATGTTTAAAATATGGGAAGATATGGAAGATGTTCACCACCACCTTTTTTAACAGTCAGTCCACTTTTTCTGTGTATGCCCCAAATAATTCTATACATATATTGCACTGTGTAAAATGTCTACATTTCACATAAAATATGTCAAAGAAAGCTCTGATCAGTAATGGAATCGGGATCTGGAAGATTTTTAAACAATGCAGATGTTCACCACCACCTTTTTTTAACAGTCAGTCCACTTTTTCTGTGTATGCCCCAAATAATTCTATACACATATATTGCACTGTGCACAAATGTCTACATTTCTGTTTTTTTTGCATCATTAGCCACAAGATAAAAGTTATTATCAGCTTCCGGTTTGGGAAGATATGGAAGTTTTAAACAATTTCATTCATTTTATGGAATGGCAATCTGAGTAGATAACCAGTAATGTCCAATACACAATAAAATATGTCAAAGAAAGCTATCGGGATCTTGCAGATGTTCACCACCACCTTTTTTAACAGTCAGTCCACTTTTTCTGTGTATGCCCCAAATAATTCTATACACATATATTGCACTGTGCCACAAATGTCTACATTTCTGTTTTTTTTGCATCATTAGCCACAAGATAAAAGTTATTATCAGCTTCCGGTTTGGGAAGATATGGAAGTTTTAAACAATTTCATTCATTTTATGGAATGTAAATCTGAGTAGATAACCAGTAATGTCCAATACACAATAAAATATGTAATGTCCAATACACAATAAAATATGTCAAAGAAAGCTATCGGGAATCTTGCAGATGTTCACCACCACCTTTTTTTTTAACAGTCAGTCCACTTTTTCTGTGTATGCCCCAAATAATTCTATACACATATATTGCACTGTGTCACAAATGTCTACATTTCTGTTTTTTTTGCATCATTAGCCACAAGATAAAAGTTATTATCAGCTTCCGGTTTGGGAAGATATGGAAGTTTTAAACAATTTCATTCATTTTATGGAATGGCAATCTGAGTAGATAACCAGTAATGTCCAATACACAATAAAATATGTCAAAGAAAGCTATCGGGATCTTGCAGATGTTCACCACCACCTTTTTTAACAGTCAGTCCACTTTTTCTGTGTATGCCCCAAATAATTCTATACACATATATTGCACTGTGCCACAAATGTCTACATTTCTGTTTTTTTTGCATCATTAGCCACAAGATAAAAGTTATTATCAGCTTCCGGTTTGGGAAGATATGGAAGTTTTAAACAGTTTCAGTCATTTTATGGAATGTCAATCTGAGTAGATAACCAGTAATGTCCAATACACAATAAAATATGTCAAAGAAAGCTATCGGGATCTTGCAGATGTTCACCACCACCTTTTTTAACAGTCAGTCCACTTTTTCTGTGTATGCCCCAAATAATTCTATACACATATATTGCACTGTGTCACAAATGTCTACATTGCTGTTTTTTTGCATCATTAGCCACAAGATAAAAGTTATTATCAGCTTCCGGTTTGGGAAGATATGGAAGTTTTAAACAATTTCATTCATTTTATGGAATGGCAATCTGAGTAGATAACCAGTAATGTCCAATACACAAT